>CM022529.1:6128033-6728033 GCA_012273795.1 Dendrolimus punctatus | reverse complement strand
CGCGGCGGGAAGTTCCCTCCAGATCATTGTTGTACGCGGAATAAATGTTCTAGAGAACCGTTGCGTAGTTGAGCGTGGGAGCTCAAGGAAATGAGGGTGAACATCCCGTCGCTGGCGAGCGGTGCGGTGGTAAAAATGAGGCGCTGGCACCAGATCAAACAGTTCCTCGGAACACTCCCCGTTGTACAGGCGGTAGAATGCGCTGAGAGACGCAA
Organism: Dendrolimus punctatus; assembly: GCA_012273795.1. Classification (NCBI taxonomy): domain Eukaryota; kingdom Metazoa; phylum Arthropoda; class Insecta; order Lepidoptera; family Lasiocampidae; genus Dendrolimus; species Dendrolimus punctatus. The sequence goes on along the minus strand of CM022529.1, from coordinate 6,727,818 downwards.
AGTCTCTTCGAAGGCTAAGCGACTCTAACCCGCCTGTTAGTATGGGATCGTCGACGACACGAACGGCGCGACGCTGGATGGAGTCGAGGGGGTCAGTCTGGTAAGCTGGTGCTCCGGCCCATAGATGTGAGCAGTACTCCATATGCGGTCTGATTTGCGCTTTGTACAGCGCAAGTCTTTGCCGCGGAGTGAAGTACTGCTTGGACCGGTTTAACACACCGAGCTTTTTGGAGGCAAGTTTAGCCTTGCCTTCCAGGTGACCCCGAAACTGCACGTCGTTCGTTATGTCGACCCCAAGGATCCCGATACTATTGGAGATAGTAAGTTGTGTTCCTTGGAACTGTGGCGCAGGGACAAATGGGGTCTTTTTGGCAGAAAATGCTCAGACCTGTGTCTTTGTGGGGTTAAACTGGACAAGATTTTGTCGTCCCCATTCAGAAACTCGCTCCAGGGAGTTCTCTACTTCAGACACAAGTCTAAGTCTAAGTGTGTGTGTGTGTATGCGCGTGCGCGCGTGTGGGTATGTGTGCGTGCGTACTAATGACTTCAAATACAAAAGATTTCACTTACTTTACGCCAGGGTATTTTTTAATCACAATTGGTAAATTACAAATATTCTGCAAAAAAAGCAATAAAAGTATCCGACATTACTTATGAAAAGATAATACACAATAGGTAAGGTCGTTTACAAGTAAGTACTTACTTGCTACTCGCGACTTCAAATGCGTTTATTGTCTCATTTTCTACATGAAAAACACAGTTATAACGCTGATAAGAACCGATATTTAGACATTTGGTAACATGTTTCTTACCAAATGCCTAAATATCGGTCCCCAACTACTTAACCGTAGTAATCTTGCGACCTATTTTAGTAATTATGTACTAATTTTTATTTATATCATATCTTTAATATTACAACATTTTAAATATGTCATGTCGGTATTTAAAGCTATTAAAAATATAACTGAAATAGACTATATAAACAATGAACACAGCTATATTTTTTTAGGTTTCTTGTTACTATTATAAAAACTAATGTTGAACCACTGTTGAAAGCGCCACCCCCAACATCATTGACTCTTCTTAAGTCTTTCTTAGGTAAAATTAACTATTATTCACGTTTTCTTAAAAATATGGCTGGAATACTAACACCACTGTATAACTGTACACAAAAAAACAAATTTGTATGGACAAGGGAATGTGATGAGTCCTTTAATCTTATAAAAAACAAACTGGCTAAAGCTACACCACTTTGTCATTATGATCCAAAACTACCCCTAATATTAACATGTGATGCTTCAAATACTGGATTAGGTGTAGTCATTTCGAATCGGAGTCATGATGGAATAGTCAAATCGATAGCATTCGCTAGTAGGAAGCTGACTGATACAGAACAAAGGTACTCAGCCATAGATAAAGAAGCGTTATCCATAATATTTGAAGTAACTAAATTTTATAATTACACATATGGGAGACAATTTGAATTAGAAACAGACAATGCAGCACTAGTTAGAATTTTTGGTCCCACTAAAGCAATACCAAAGACGGCAGCAAAAAGGATTCAACATTATGCCATATTCTTGTCAGCCTTTAATTATAAAATTAGACACATTAAGACTAATTTAAACCCTGCAGATTATTTATCAAGAACAGTTTCAAAAATAGAGGAATACCCAACCAAAAGTTCTAAAATGCTTGAAGAGGAAAATAAAAGCTATATTTTTTATTTAAATGATTCCAAAATCAATAACCTTGACTGGAAATTAATCCAAAAAGAAACAAAAAAGACAAAACTCTATCTCTGATATTTCGGTTTACACTAGATGGCTGGCCATCAAAGGAACTTATAAATAAAGAATTATTACCTTATTATAATAGAAAAAATGAAATGAGCACAGACAGAGGATGCTTATTCTGGGGTTACAGGATAATAATACCTAATAGTTTAAGGGAGGATATTTTGAAAGAAGTGCACAAAAGTCATTTTGGAATCATACGAATGAAAGAGATAGCTAGGTCCTATTTTTGGTGGCCTAGGTTAGACACTGATATCGAATTAATGACAAACTCATGTCATACTTGTTTACATAATAAAAAAAATCCTACAAAAATAACCAAACCTTGGCCAATTGCACCATCTGTTTGGTACAGATTGCACGCTGATTTTCTTAGTCCATTTGAAAAAAAAATGATACTTGTTATTGTTGATAGCTTTTCAAAATGGGCTGAAGCCTTTGTTATGTCCAATATAACAACTAAATGTACCTTGGAAATAATGAAATCTCTATTTTCTAGATATGGTTATCCAAACCATTTAGTTACCGATAATGGAACTAGTTTCACCAGTGAAGAATTTCTAGATTATTGTAAGCAAGTACAAATTAAACATACTCTCACTCCACCATATCACCCAGCTACAAATGGAGCTGCAGAAAAATTTGTAGAAACCTTCAAATCTCATGTAAAAAAAAATATGGACGGTGGTCACAATATTACATATGCAATAAACTTGTTCTTATTTGACTACAGATCTACCCCTCATAGAACTACAGGGGTTTCTCCAGCTAAATTGATGCTGGGAAGGGAACTGCGAAGCAGGTTTTCTCTGTTGCGACCACCACCCATATCTTTTAGTCTCTATGACAACCATGTAAAGCAGAATGAATATACTAGTGGAGACAGAAATATATTTTTAAAAATAGGACAAAATGTTATGGTCAGAGATTATCGTAGAGGGAAAAATCCCTGGATGATGGGAACTATTTCTAAGATATTGGTGGATGGAGTAACATACTCAATTGAGGTTGATGGTGTCACATGTAAAAGACACATTAACCAGATCATACCCTTGGGTGATCACACAGAAATAATTAAGGTTGACTGAAACATGTGTATTATTAGAATAAGTCTCTTTTGTTAATTTTATTCTACCTGTCCGGAGAGTGTGAGCAATTAAGTGATCTGTTTACTGGCAACTCTACGGTTGCCTTTTTTTGGACTCTAATTGTAATGGCGTGTGTTCTTGATAATAAAGTTATTAAGTGAAATTAAACATTTCTTTATTTCAAGTTTAATTAAGATATTACATGTATGTAACAACATTATGTCAGCCCAGTATTTATCTCAGGTCCCCCTATTTCAAAGAAAAGGACAATTCTACTCCAAGGCGTATTAATTAACAGGTGTCATGCATCGGTTATATAGATATGGTGGTCTTCTCACATTGTTGTTCTTCACCTCTAGTAGGAAATTGTATCAACATGCACATTAATCTAAAAAAACTTTATAATCAGTACGGTGTCTATTCTCTAATTTCGAACTCACATCGTTTGATTAGAATATAACTGGTTTTTTTTTTAGTTTTCATTTTATTTTTTAATAGATAATTATTACAATAGTATAATAACCCCGTATCCAGATGCCGAAAAAAAACAATTCCATTTTCAGAATATCAAGAAGAAAATATGCATTGTTTTCAATCCTACCATATGTAAAAAAAAGCAGATATAATAAAGTTTGAATTTCTTTTGCTTTTTAGGAGCGTGTTACGTATATTAATTTATCGAAAACACACAAAGCCCATCCATCATGCAGTAATATGATTTTGTATTTATTACTCGTAAATTGTCTTATCCACCAAAATATACTGATGAAAGAGAGGCGATATTCGTCAACAGCCTTTAACGACTATGTTACGGTACTAAGGATTTTTATGAATTGTAAAATGTTTCAGATACCGTACATATAACTTTTAGACCATTTAAGAAAAGAGCCGTTAAAATGTTATAGCGTGGCTATTTTATGAAGGTGTGTATTTATATTTTGACCCCGATATCATTTTGTCCTAGACCTGTATTCTAGAACAGAACTGAAGAAAAACAATACTAGTAATGACCATGGTTTGAGAAAAAAAGGACCTACAAAAAGCTATTATAGACTTATCTGGTTGACGCAATACCTCATCCGTGCTATATCGATCCTGAAGAAATTCAATGACACCTTTTAACAAAAATCACATTTTTTATTGCCGAAGTATAGCAGACTGACGGCCCGCCTGTGGTGGAAAGTAGTGGGTATATAGAGAGCGTACGGTAATTTTGTTGTAGAGACTGAAATACACCTAGAGAATAATAAAACGTTTCAACAAGAACCAAATGACAGGTAATTAGTTATATTGCAAATTGTATTTTTCATACATTTATTAATCATGACGTAATAACTGATTGAAAACTCGAAATGTTTTTATGTACTGACTGCAAAATAAAAATCTGTTTAACATTCAATAAATCCCAGTTTTTATACAGAACTCTTGTTGCAAAGCGATAAAGAGGCCCAGCGCTGACTTTAAAAATTGATCACTGAGGCCTTCCTACTAAGATCAAGTGACTTTTGGCCCCACCTCTCCAACAGGTAATACTCATTCCAAACGCACAATGTGTGAAAGACACGTTCCTGAGAACCTTAGCATACATGAGTAAGTGATGTTGACTCAAAGAAGTGACTATGAGGAACCAGCCAATTGCAAGCGGTGTCCAAAGAAGACAAGGGCACCATTCGCCAATTGCAAGCGGTGTACAAAGAAGACGAAGGCACCATTCCGCACAGTTCTTCTGTAGTTAATGAGGAATTGCACAAGTGCTAGCCCGACTTAACCACGACCACGTATTCACTCAGATCGTCCACATCGGCAATTCATGTAAAATTTAAATAAGTATAAGCTTTTTTAAAAAGGTTTTTAAATACAAGCTTTTGAGATCCTGGATATCATATAGCAGAAGAGTACTAGCTAAGACAAGTAAAATGAGCCCAAACGACCGACCGTTCTATCTCGTTTAGTACAGAAGTTCTTATGACCACCTGCCGACTCCATCATCAGATCAGCTCCATGGTACCATATCATTGCATTGTCACGCCATATACATATGCGTGCATTTCAGCGCAATAGGAAACCGGGAAGTTGATCAAATTTAACTTTCAAGATTCCGCCCGAACTTACATACATCCACTGCAAATTAAATAAAATCTTGTAAAAAAGAAATAAAATATTTACTTCAATTTAACATCGTGTTATAAATATGTATTCTAATAATAACTGTAATGTAACCAGAAAAACAACTATAGATCCTCGACTAAATCGAATCCCTTGTCAGTTACAAAAGTTCTACTTTGGTAAACTTCATTAAGCTAATAATAGCTTTTCAACTTTCCGGCAGAACGCTTTCAAGATTATGGCTGATTTATTGCTTTTTAACGTAATATATCACACAATTCAGGATAAAAATAAAATTCTAATGCATATTATATCTATTTAAGTTCGTTAAGCAAATTGGGTTTTACGTAGAATCAATATTGTATTTGACTCTTTTTATCATGGATATCAAACTAGCTACAATGTATCATCCTGATACCAATGAATGGCGTACGGCCAGGAAATGCAGGCTTCATGTCATTAGGAACGATCTCATAAGAAAGGATCCTAATCCTCGCGAAATGGAGGAAAAATACAGGCCTTGATTCGCAAACGTCTTAATCTCAATCTTATCTTATATACTAATATATAAAGCTGAAGAGCTGTTTGATTGATTGAACACGCTAATCTCAGGAACTACTGGTCTGATTTGAAAAATTCTTTCAGTGTTATATAGTCCATTTATCGAGGAAGGCTATATATCATCACGATAATACCAAACTTTTTTTAACTATTCAAAGCTAGTCATCTTATATAATGACTAGCGGCCCCGGTAGACGTTGCCCTGCTATGAAAAATGAAAATCTAGAACCCGATCCCAGCGCCACCTACCGGTTCCAATTGTGGATTTAAACGGGGACCCCACTCAAACACAAAAACAAACTCACCAAAATCGGTCCGGGCGATTAGAAAGATTCTAGTACCCGATCTCAGCGCCACCTACCGTTTCCAACAGGATAAAAGTATCCTATGTCCATGTAGTTTTTTAAATACTTGGATATAAATCTTTTCAAATTTAAGAACTTAACTACAACCTAATAAGTTTGGGAAAAATATAATATATTATAGTACGTACGTACATCAGTTCGTAGTTTATATATTAATTTTGGTATTAAATAACATTAATCCCAACAAACTTTGACCTCAACGAAACTCATCCGTTAGAGAAGTATTAAACATTCCCTAGATTTTCGTAACAAATGTACAGAAACTTTTTGGGAAATGTTTTGTATGAAAATCACAGCTATCAGGGGACGCAGACATATTATTCTTTATTTTTTGCTTGAAGACGAAGACCTACTGGAAACTGGGTATGATTTTTTGCAACACAAGCAGCATTTACACGCATTACACAACACATAGATTATTTAAAATGAAGTGATATTTGAATTCTTAGGGTTCGTTCAAGCTAGTGCAGAGTCGTAGCGCTTCGAAGCGTTAATCTAGAAATTAACATAGAGTTGACCTTGAATGCCGAAAAAAATAATTCACACCTGCATATCTGTAAACAAAGCACATTTATTACCCGTCGGTGTTTGAGATAATAACATTGAAACGCTTTTATGACTGCCTTCTTTTGTTTACTTTGCGTTTAAAATTTGTTATTACAAAAACAGCCCATTGTGTATTGTAACTTTATGGTACTCATTAACCAGGTGGGATTCTTGGAAAATTCAGTCCACGCGGTCGAGCAGACATATTGTATATGTACAGTATAAAGCAATACCCCAACGGAGAGGTGAGGCAGTCGAGCGATAACCAGCTGCGAGGCAAGACTTTTGTACATTCGATAATCTATTGAGTGACAGACTGCGCGTGTTATTGAATCGTGCGTTACGTTTGAACTGGTTTTTTATATTTGTACCTGTGTTTATATAGTTCTAATAAATTCTATAGTAGTTCAAACGGCGTTTTAATTCGGGTCTCGTAACTCGTAACAATAGTAAATTCACCCTTACTTTCACAACGTGATGCACATATTTCTACAGAAATACAAAAATCGCGCGCTTTCTGCGAAATACAATTTCTGAGAATACGCCCATATCAGGGAACTTCTCGACTCAGTATTCTACTTAGAGTCTTGAAGGATTATGAGTAGAATCCAACATAACTAAGTTTTCTCTTATAAATAATTACAAGTACTATAAACTAATGCACTTTATAGTCATTGTAATAACTTAATATTAAATATTATACATATAAAAATCTTGTGTCACGATGTATGTTGCCAATAAACTCCAAAACCACTGAACTGATTTCAATCAAATTTGCACACGGTGTGCAGTTTGATCCAACTCAAAAGATAGGATCGCTTAAATCTCAATGGACCCTGTAGATGGCGCTGCAATCGGATTCTAAATTTTATTTCTTTAGGGCAGGACAACGTCTGCCGGGACAGCTAGTTTATTGTATATATTTAATAATAAGATGTTACATGTATGTAAACATAATATTATCTTGATTTATAATTCTATTCATAAAATACATCACATTTGAAGTAAACAGCGCGCGCAATGTTTATTTAACGTATTCCTCACACAGACAATAGTTAATTAATATTCTTAAATATCAAAGTATAAAACAGTCAAATATAAATCAAGTTTCCACTAAAAAATATTTATAATAAACATTTTTGATTCAAACAAATTACAAAAAAATAATACAATAAAGCAGACAATTTACATAATATGTTTATTTAAATATAGTCTATAGTAAAAAAAAACTCATGAACATACAGTTAAAATGAATACATACAATAATTAATTACAAACAAAGTAGAAAGAAATACATAAAAAAAAATTGCAGCTTGCGACGTGGTTTCGACTGCATGAACTTGAGTTCTGTATCCCGCGGGAACTTCGATGATATTGAAGTAAAATGCACCATAGATTTATCTAAGGTCTGTTAATTAAGTATATCTACATGTTATACATTAATATCATCTTCACGTTTTTTAATTGCGTTAAGTGCGTTCGTTATAGAAACCAGAACACCAACTCCCCGTCCTCCTAATTTTTCTTTTCTGCTGTATATTGTCTTCAGGATCTTATTATGAGCAACATTAATGAAGGCACACATCGATCCAGCCCAGCACGAAACAGTACGTTCGCGCCGGTGTGTACACGCATTATCAATCATTTGCCTATGTCCTATGACAATCGCTCATACTCTATGGCCAATCGCCAGCTTTTGAATTTTACTACGTAACAAAAACGAACTATTATTGTACGTGCAACTAAATATGTAATTGAAGACGTGAGTGGATGAAGGTGATATGTCGCATATTCGGTTTTTTGCTTTTTTTTGCGTAGATGAATGTTATAAGTCGATACCAAATGACTACAGGCCGTAGTCCATAGACATAAGGCATATTTAAAAAATAAAAAGTTGCTAAAGGTGTTAAGTTCAGTTCAGTTTCAAATAAAAGTAAAACTTTTATCTCGATTTACTCAGAATTGGAATTATGCGACTTATCACCTTCATCCACTCATGTCTTCAATTGTAAAATTGCAAAAAATGCATTATTCAAGCAAAGTGTGCTTCATTGGAGATTTTTTACGCTTCAATTAATATGCATATCATTTCTCGTTACGTAACGTAAATCAAGCATTTTCAGGCAAACCCCTGTATTGAGGAAAATATTAATAAGGCATGACAGTGGTGGGGTAGATTATAAATACTATGAAACATTCAAAACATTAATAATAATAATATTGCCCATGTTACCCCGTCTTCTATGGCATTTTTTGGTGCCCATGCAGGGTGTGGCGAGTCACCGTCTGCCCATTTTTCCATGTTCCCCGAACAGTGCGACGGGCAGACGCCATTGTCCCCATATTTCCAGCTCCCTTTTACCATTAGCAGTTCTCATTTCCCTGGTCGGGGCTGGTCCTCGGCTGCATTATTATATGGTGTAGACAGGGATAATCGCCGGTCAGTGTCACGCCACATTTACATTAAATTTGTCAAGGGGCCTCTACGTGCTGGCCTTCCCATGGCCCCACGCAAGCCCTCCAAAAGTCTGGGCCATTTTTTATGGCCCGTGGACTGCAAAGACATGCATAATGTACTTTGTATACAATATGTTTTATACATATAGATAAGGCAGCACCATTAGATCTGAGAGGATCAAAAATAATTAGCAACTATAAGCTTGAAAGACGATACTGATTTAGCTTGTTTGATGTTTAGTGGCAGTCAAATAACGGAGCAGACGAGTTCTGGAGTGGGGACCGCATCTCGGCAAACATAGTGTAGGATGCCCCCAGCCCGATAGATTGACTATGTGCGCAAGGTAGCCGGTAAGAGCTGGACGAGAACAGGGGTAGACCGGAACAGGTGGCACAAAGTTGGGAAGGCCTACGTCCAGCAGTGGACAACGGTTGGCTGACGACGAAGCCCATAAACGTGCACAGCCTGTAGCGTGAAGGAATCATCAATCAAGAAAGTAGTGTGTCCTTAGGAGAGATTATACTTTATTAACTAGTAAATTCATACGCTGCCCATGTACATATTGTTACGAGTTGCAGAGCTCGAATTAAAATGCCGTTAGAATTATAATAAAGTTGATTAGAACTATACAAACACGTATAACACAGGTACAAATATAACTGAACACAACCAGTGCAAACGTAACGCACGATTCAATAACACGCGCAAAGTCCGTCACTAAATAGATTATCGAATGTACACAAGTCTTGCCTCGCAGCTGGTTATCGCTTGATTGCCTCACCCCTCCGTTGGGGCATTGCTTTATACTGTACATATACAATATGTCTGCTCAACCGCGTGGACTGAATTTTCCGAGAATCACACCTGGCTAATGTAGTCATTAGCCAGGTGTGATTCTTGGAAAATTACTACTACAAAGTTTACAATACACATTGGGCTGTTTTTCCAATCACATTTTTTAAACACAAAGTAAACAAAAGAAGTCCATATGCCGAAAAGGTAATATAATGTGTTTCCACAGGGCTGCAGGTGTGAATTTGTCTTTGTCGGCACCTAGGTCGTAACAATGTAATAGAATTTTAATTCTTTAATAAACTAAAATATCTTATACACATTAAAGATTTTCCATTTTGTAGCAGCTTTACTATCTTTTATATGTACTTAGATGTACGTAATGTCCTGGGGCAGCAGTCCTAGGTAATTTATTGTCTTGAGGGGATTAGGTGCAACGGTTGGCCACCCGTCTGCCAACTCAGCTATCCGCAAACCAATGTTATTACCTAAAATACATGGCATTAAATTAAATCCTGGTATATATTTTTGCCAGCTACAATAAAACTATTTCTCAAAACCCAAAGCCTTATGTGTAGAGAGAGTTTTTATAGTAGATGTTTTCTGCGGCAAGACCTCCATTAACTTCAAGTTAATAATAATATATTTAATAATGCGTAAATGTTTCTTATTCTGAGATAAAAGATAATTATATCCATTAAGAAATTATTTAAGGCTCTGTGCGCTTGAGATGTGGCTTCTACAGGGAGTAAACCTATGCCCGCTTATCATATTAGAACGAATAGGTCTCGAGCTTTCGGGTCGATTCCTGTTATGGTAAATTTCGTTAAAGTACATCCCATGATTTATAGTCTGCGGTATTTGAGTTAGTTTTTATTATTGTGAAGTTGGCAAACAAGCATAAGACCCACGTAATGGAAAGTGGTTGCCATCACCTACAGTTGCAACACCAGGCACCGAGCCAACGCGTTGCGATAAAGAAGATAGAATTGGGCAAAGAGATAGAGGACGGGTTAAAGGGAATACGATGTTTTCCTTCACCGTTGTTAGAACGTGGTAATTGTAACAGTACACACATTAGATCAGAAACTGACTGAGTGGTGAGTGGTGAAACCCGACTGAGTTTACGCTTGCAACTAAACAATTATTAAGAAACAAAAAAATCGGCATGTAAAGATGCAGACTACCGTCTGATCTATAAAATGTCTATATAATAAAGATTCGAAACAATAACATTTTCATAAATCAGACTTTATTTACTGTTTTTTATTCGTTTAATTTTCTATTTTTTCGTTTATGTGTTGATTATTATAATAATTGGTTGGTAGTAGTTGGTTTATTATAAACTAATAGTGAAAGCATTTATTTTTATCGCCTGGCAAAAACAAACTTGTTTAGCAAGCAATCTGCTCCAACTAGACTTTGTCGTCACGTCTGCCTTGGACGCAAGCTGGCACTTCCGACTTTGAAACTTATTACGACGTTATGGTGCTGCGGAATAATCAAAGTTGCTCGTCCTTCACTTTAGAACAGTTCACTAAGATGTAGTTAGCGGTTTAGACTTTGATCACACTTGCTTAAATAGCTGATTTGTATTCATATTTTGTAAACCCTGCGTGATGTCGAAATAACGACGTATAAAATACATATTATTATTATTTATATTATTTTTTATGTTTACTTGGCACAGATTTCAACATATAGTAGAAAATACTTATATTTTGCTCTTTTGTTTTTGTTCAAAGTAATATTTTTCTACTTTTAGTTGCTTGAATAACTTTAGAAAAAATATTTTAAGTTTTGCCTTTGAAAAGTGTAGGCTCGGCTTTCTTCAAAGTGGGTTGCTCTCGATTTCCCTAGGAGCCATTTATCATATCCTAACTTGATGAAAATATACTCAGAAGCAGGCCTTTTTTATCACTTCTTATTTGGGGGCACGCTAGGTCTCGAAAGTTTGCTATGCTTCTACATTCATCATACGCACCGCTGAAGAATGGAACTCTTTACCTTCGTCTTTTTTTCCCGAAAAATACAATCTAAGTGTCTTTAAGTCTCGCGTGAACAGGTATCTTCTAGGTAAGCGTGCTCCACCTTAGACTGCATTTCCGCCTGAGACAAGGTGCAATGTCGGTCAAACGCGAACCTATTCATTATAAAAAATAAAAATAAAAAAGTTGAAAGTCTATAATTTTTTGTTTGTAGTTGTTACCAGTAGTTACCAGTAGTGTGAGCACTATGCGGGTGAGAGTGAGAAATGAACTCTCCGGTGCATTCTCGGTGATTACTGGACTCAAACAAGGCGATGCCCGCTGATGTATGTAACTTACCTTGTAAAATAATCGTAACCGAAGACCGCCGCTAGCTGACATAGTCGACATCTTGCTAAGCTAACTAATTTAGAACTACATTTTCCTTATTCATTTATAAGTTAGTATATTTTAATATGCGTATATTATGTATATGTAGTTCTAAATATCTATTCTTTCTTTAATTCTATTTAGAACGCCTCCCTTTTATAGTGTTCATTAGTACTAATGCCGATATTATACAGGTGGAAACATTCAGCGGGAAAGCAAGGAGAAGTAATTTAACCGTTGCAGTTACATGAAAATGTTAAGAACAGACTAGCCATATTTTTTATTGAAATTTTGATCCCCATACACAAGATTTTTTAATTACACTTTTCAAGAAAATGACCATTTTACAAAAATAAATGACGCCAATCGATTCTGTTTCTGATACTGGTCAAAAACTTTTATGGGACCAACCCAGCTTTGAATGGTAAAGTCAGAACTTGCAAAATATTTTCCCTTGTAGCCTTATCAAAATTTTATACAATTTTTTTAGATGTCGATCGATCCTGTTTCTAATACTGATCAAAAACTTCTATCGGACCAAATGCCATTGGAGTAACTACTGAAAGAGTCGGAAATTGCAAAAAAAAACCTGTACATCTTTTAAGAAGTCCAACTTATCTTTTTTATTTATCAAACATTTTTGTTGATTGAATGAAAAGATATCTTACTATACATTCATTTGCCTTGACATTGCGCATTGACAGACATTGCTGACATTGCTGACATTACTGACATTGCTTGTATTAAAGAAAAACAGTATTCTTTTTCTATAATTGTATGAAGTAAACGACAAATTTTGATCAGTACTAAGATACCAGAAACCTTACATTAATTAATTCATAGAAACAAACTCGATTCCTGGTAGTGTGAATTCAAAGTTTTTCTGTATAGAGTTTAAGTAAGTGTAAAAGTATTTACAATGGATGAAAATTAATTGAAGTTCTTAATCATATTTATTACTTTGGGTATTTATATAAATGAAGGAGTCATTTAACATTTTATTTCGTCAAAAGAAGTTGTCACGTGAATACAAACTATTTATAATAAACTCTAAAACAGCGCTATTGGACCTTGGTTTTAGAAATAGCAGATTTTGAAGAACTTATAGAAGCAAAATGATAATAATAAAAAGCCCATTTTCTCAATATCTATAAACTTTAATAACTTATTTTTTATTCAGGAAAATGCCTTAATGAACTGAAAAGTTCATAAAGGATTTTCTATATTAATCAACTTTAATATTAAAGTTCACCATTTTATATGTAAAACATTCTTTAGGACCCATTTTCTAGTCTAAGTTCATTTTCAGTTAATTTAAACCGTTCACATTCTAAATTCTAGTTCCTCGGTTTCAATCTAACATGCACTCCATTATTTGATCTTAATACAAGATCCGCACACAACTGCGGTTCCATGTCAGTTGGTAACACTCTCAACTTTCTTATAACTGCTGAAATTACTACTTTCAACTCCATAATTGCAAATCTTTGACCTGAAAAACATAAAATATATTCTATTACATTTTCAGCCATGCATCTCATTACAGTTACCAGGCTATAAACGTGCCACTGTTGAGTTCAGATCTCTCTGTTTTTACGGGATTGGACCATGCACCTACCATGGTTGTCTAAGAGGGATCGCCATATTTTACACGTTGGTTATCTCATATGCAGGTCTCATCACGATATCTTACTTCATCATTAGTACATGATGGTAACAATATGCACATTGGATTAAAAATCTGGCATAGCGAACTCACTGTTTCGTCCTGCCTAATGAACACCATACAACGGCGGAGCAAACCCGTGATTTTCGAACTCTCTAAAAAGAGGGACTTACTAGTAAATAATTTTGCATTTATATCGTATTATCAGCCCCATATTTAATTATGTCACTTTTAAGGAATAATAATACAGTCTTACCAATACAATTACGGGGTCCAGCACTAAATGCCAACCAACTGAATGGATTCCTCCCAGCAGTAGATTCGAAGCGTTCCGGTTTGAATGTAAGGGGATCCTCGAATACATCCGGATTTCGATGCATCTCTATTATATTAAGAATAATAAGTGTACCCGCAATCACTTTTAGTTCGCCAAGCTCTGTAATTTTAATACTCCAAGGCTGGATTTTTCAATCAACACACAAAGTTCCTTATATAATACCTAGATACTATCTGAATTTTATATACCTTTGCAATAATATTTTTTCAGAGAGTTTGAAATTATTTTACGTAATTTACTTATACTAATAATATCTATATATATATATATATATATATATATATATATATATATATATATATATATATATATGTCGCAGAACGGCCTCATTCTCACGACATCATCTTTAGTTATTGCAGGTTTAGTGGGCGTCATCAGGATAAAATGCGACCATAAAACACAATAGCCACGATTTTATACACTTTTAATTTAGATTTAGGGCACGCGCTCATACTTCCAACTACAATACTTTCTTTAAAATACTCCATGGTCCAACTCGACCTATTGCCATCAACCAAATGTGCCACAAAAACTCCTCAGTCTACCCAAGTAGATATTACTCAAAGTATAGAGGGCGCTGACCCCGCTCTGCCATATGCTCTGCTCCGATTGGTCGTTTATTAAATTACAATATTCATAACTTTTATTATGTTAGAACGATCTTGAAGTTATAAAAACATTTAACAAATCTAATTAAATTACAATAAGAATTTAAGAAGTAATTATAATGTAAACAAATGATATTGTGCGTTATACATCCTGTCAACAATACATCGTCATATCGTCATAGTCATAGCGTCCCTCCGACATATATATATACAGAATAATTTACAAAAGATAAAAACTACAAATAGTAAATGGGCCCCAAAGCACCATCACTTGGAACGTTCCCAAAACGCTGGCCGCATTACCGCGTTGTATAGCAACGCCTATGCGTTGCCCATAATACAGGCCAGCGTTTTGGTTTCGTGAGACATCTATCAAACGTTTTGATAGGTCTCAATAAAGGCGATGGGCTTGTGAACCCCATGGCCCCATAATTTTGACACCAAAAGCCACAAATATGTATCCACTACAAACGGATGCACATTTGCGGCGTTTTAGGTTCTCTTGACGGCGTGGTAGCTGGGCCGTATCGGGAAGACGCTGCCAAAATGTCAATATTTTTTTACATTTGTTACAATATATTCTAATATATAAAATTCTCGTGTAACAGTTTTCGTTGCCATACTCCTCCGAAACGGCTTGACCGATTCTCATAAAAAATTTTGTGCTTATCCGGTATCTATGAGAATCGGCCAACATCTATTTTTCATCCCCCTAAATGTTAGGGGTAGTCCACCCCTAAATTTTTTTTTTTTTTAGACAAAATTTTTAATTTCTATTTTTTTATGATACAACATACAAAAATACATACAACCCTAAATTATTAACCCTCTGCGACAAACCCCTATTTTTACCGGGCAGGACGACGTCTGCCGGGACAGCTAGTTATTATATAGAAAAGCTTAGAAACCTTGATTATCTGAAAAGAGCTTCGAAGTGTTTGATGCTTAATCAGTTCCTAAGACGATTCCTATGTGAGCCAAAGATATAATGTTGCCAGCCTTTTTACAGCTCACCGATAATAGTAAGTATCTATATAGTTTACACAGACTTTTCTAATTATATGCTTAATGGCTTTAATATAGGCTGGTAATTCAGTTAAATTGTGTATGGAAATTGTTCATCACATGTATTTGTTCATGCATATGAATCGTTTTGGGAGCTTCATCAGAGGATAATATGGTTTATTTGTTTGTTTGTTAGATGCATGAAAACTTACCAGTATCTTTAGCAATCATTCGCTCCACTAAGGGCACCGGGGGATACAATCTCATACATTCCTTCAAAACCATTTCCAGATACTTCATTTGATGCAGTTCACTGGAATACGTAATTTAATTAATACAATTTATCACTTCACAATATACCTACTGCTGAAATATATATTATAAAAAGAAGTAATGCAATTGTGTATAGTACTACTTTCAAGTAAACAAACTAATTGCTAATTTTCATGCGTGTCTCGCACCTATAATTATATATATATATAATTATATATATTATATATATATATATATATATATATATATATATAACTATATTAATTGACGCAAGTCTGCTGTTATACTTTAGTATATCTTTATTAAACGTGTGTGTGTGTGTGTGTGTGTGTAATAGAGATTTTTTGTATATGTCCTATAAAAACTAACAAACTCCGTTGGCTCAGCGACCCAAAGTGAGGGCTCCGAAATGAGAGCACGCCACTTCCCTCTGTCCTGCGCAATGTCTTGCCCATTGTAGGCTTGTACTGCGGTCAGGTCAGCTTCCACTCTATCCTTCCAGCGATACTTGACACGACCAACCGGGCGCCAACCGATTGGTCGTCCCAAGCATGCTTTCTTCACTACCCGATCCTCCTCCATCCACTCTACATGACCGAGCTAGCGAAGACGATGTCCTATATTACTTTTAATTTATAAGTAAGGAAGTGTACATTCCTTGTTCGTGGATAATGTAGTTAGATAAACACTTATTTATACTTTACTTACTATACTTTATATTATATACAGTTTTATTCTTATGTAACGTAGTGTATATCTGTTTATTTTTCCAAATAAATATAATAAAGTAGCATCGTTAGTACTATTGTCCAACTATATTGTATAGTTCGTACTAATGTTCATAACATATTAATGTACTTATGGTTGGAATCTCCAAATAATACTTTCCATTAACGGTATAGTACTGACCACCAACTATGACTGTTTGCTTTAGAACATAAATGTTCGTTTGTTTTTGTTAAGTCATATTTTCTCTTCCATTGAAATCGTATTATAATACGCACATTCAGTTTTTTATTATTAAACTTGGATTTGACTCGCTCGACTTATTCCTGAGGGATTTTTGGGACACAGTTTACCTAGGCTTTAAGGAAAGTAAGCTATCGTTTTTGTAAACACTGTTGGAATAAGATAATTTATATGCACCTAGACAACTATTACATAAAATTTGTTTTCGATCAGTGAAAAAATCACATTGACATTCGTTTTTTTAACTTACCTACCCTTTTGAATCCTTCCTAGAAATATTTTGAGGATTAAAAGTACACACAGTCTACAAATTTGCTGTCGATCATTAAAAGCCGGAATAGTAATCGGACTAGTAGTTTTTACGTGAATCCCGGACAAAAAGACGAGAAATAAAAAAAAAGAATCGTGTTCTCCATCGTTTCTATAGTATAGTTGTTTTATTTTAATATTTACTCAATGGTGCTTACTATCACTTTATGATTTTTAAAAAAGCATTTAAACTTACTCCAACTCTTTATGAATAAGACCGTTATTGACACTCCGTTAAACTGACAAAATACATATTTTATCTATTATTTGTTTGTGGGTTTTCTCTTTGTTCTTATACTAAGAACAATAATAGTTGTTTTTAGTATATATATTATATATAATGTCAACCCATAAATGTCCCACTGCTGGGCTCGGGCCTCCCATTATAGGGGGAACGGACAGTATACCCGCCACGCTTGTCCAAGGCGGCTTGGCAGGTTTGACACATCGGTTATCTCGATGTGCAGGTTGCATCACGATGTTTTCCTTCACCGTTTTTAGCACGTGGTAATTGTAACAATATACACATTAGATCAGAAAACTGACTAAGAGGTGCATGCGTTCCGGTCAGGATCGAACCTGCGCCCTTCGATTTAGGGGCGCGTGTGCTAACCATTACGCTACCACGACTTATAGTTCTTAGTATAAGAACTATATATTTACTATAAAATTTTCTCAGCTATAAATATTTAAATATTTATTATTTACTAGAATTTAGCAAACTCGTGCATACCTCTTGTGTAAAAAGCAGGCGTTAATAGATTACAAGTTACATTTTATTACATTTTTATGTCGGTGCTATATGCCACCGGAAGAATCACTCATTTTATATCGCAAATTAACCCATTTTTCAGGATAAGAGTATCCTATGTTCATCCTTGGCATCGAAAATATATGTACACTGAGTTTCATAGCGTAACAGACACTCAGACAGAGTTACTTTCACCGTTTTAATATTAACAGGGATTTTCTGAGAAGGTGTCTTTACTAGGCACTAACGTTGGTATCAACGAGCATTTGCTGAGTTCAGCCGTGGTCTCTTTTGGATGTCTGTGGTACGCTGCAGATTCAGATGCAGATGGACAACAACTGAATAATGCTAGAATATTGTTTCGTGTCCCCTTTCATAAGCCAGCTGATCTAAGACATATTCTTTTTGGGATACTCTCCTTCACTTTTCTTAACAATTCTTCCCTTATGTCTGCATTCGAGAAAGTAATGTTCTTCTTTGTCAGCCATTCAAATTCGATTCGATTATTTTTTTATAGACAGAAAGAGAATACAAAGACACTAAAATATAAATCACACATTTAACTGTTGACGACATTTGCATGAAATGGCTGACTAGCAAATACTTTTTATCACCGTACAAAACGTCACAGCTTTAAAGATTTGTACGAGCGTACAAATGTGTGACGTCATAAGTTGCACATGACAAACTAATTAAAATCAATTATATCATGATAAATGAATGAAAACACTTTATTGTTCACCAAAGATTAAAACTACGTATAATAAATGTTGAACAAAGGACAACCTTATTGCTTAAAGCGATGTCTTCCAGACAACCCCCATAATGTTCAGAATGTAAGGTGTTAAAATACTACTTTAGCTTGTCCTTTTATATGTTAATAATATTAGAATTTATTGCAACATACATATGTTCGCATTCTAACACACGGGTGTTCTTGCCTTCTCTGGACAGATGGAGGCAGTTTGGGGTTTCGGCCGAAATCTCTTTAGGCTTCCACTCATTGGGCTACAACCCCAAGGGAACGGGAGTGTGAGACCGCTGAACCTACGCCCATGACCATGGTCACAGTCGCTCTCGTTAACCTATCTGCGATTTTCGGTGGCCTTCGCAGGCTTTCATGCCAATTGTATACATTATTAAACAAGATGTACACTGTGTTCCTAGGATTGACAATTGCTGATTAGTAAACTTAACTTTTTTATGACAAACAGCTTCGCGTTCGACCACATTCACGCCTAATATTAGACGATGATGACGTGGTCGAAAATGAAACACGCTTACCTAGAAAATACCTATTCACACGAAACTTGAAGACTCCCTGATTGTTCTTTTCAGGAAATACAGACTGGTAGCGCATTCCACAGCTCTGCCGTACACAGAAGGAACGTGGAGGCAAAACGCGCCGTTCGCACTGATGGTGTTTCCACTGTGAAAGACCGCAGCGCCTGGTCATCCGAAAATGGAATGGTATAGGGGGGGAATTGGGTCAGTAGAAGGTAACTTTTAAAATTTTAACAACACAGACCTTACTCAGACCAATAACATTTCCGTACACTATTATCTTCCTTTCCAACTTCTTAAAAAAAATCCTGTGACTGTAAATATATAAATAGACGGAGAAATAGTAGAACAGTCATGAAAGAACACAAAGCTTTCTTTTTCCTTTCAGGTATGAGATCCAAAAACCGAAAAGCTAAACTTCAACACGTTTACAAAGTATTATAAGATAAACTCTTTCATTTGCCAGATATTCCTCTTTTTTGGTTTTCTATGATGGAAGCGTAAAAAGGGCCTATTTGGGGCGATCGGATGGGCGACGTCCGGTCGGTCGCCCCAAGTACCGGTGGAGGGGCAAAGTGGAGGCTGATCTGTGTGAGCTTAAAGCCCTTAACTGGCAAGAAATCGCACAGGACAGGAACAGGTGGCGTGTTCTCGTTTCGAAGGTCAAGACACATTTTGGGTCGCTGAGTCAACGAAGTTAGATAGTTATTTGCTAGATATATTTATTTAATTATATTTATTTTAAAAAAATCCAAAAATTTTTTTTGCTAAGTTCAAAAATATAACCACTCACGCGTATGTAGGGTCTCTTTCCATTTCATGCCCAAATATGCTTTTTTGTTCTTCGTAAATGTTTTCTTGTACATCTGCATGCTTGGATAAACAGAAGAGACTGTAAACCACAGCAGATGTAGTCGTGTCGTGGCCCTTTATAATACAAAAAGTACTAATTAAAATTAGTTTTAAAGGATTAGATTTAAGCAGAAGATCCACTAATACTTCATAGTCGATACAGGGGTAACATAGAAAATGGCATAGGACCTTTTTTATACGGCAAATTTATTTAGTTGCTACGATTAAAGAATTATGTTACATTTTTAAATGCATACAAATATAATACGAACTTACCTCAAACATAAAAGTATCAACTTCTTCCCTGACTTTTTCATCGTCAATTTTTTTGCCATCTATTTCAGAATACAATAGAAGGTCCAAAAATGCATTTCTGTTTTTAATACCTAAAATTGCATAATAAGCAAAGCACATCACAATTTAAACAAAAAATGAATCAAAAGATTCCTTAATTATTATTTTACATTACGATTCGTTTTCTAAAAAATGGCATTCATTGTGGCGAATATGAGCAAAACATGGGTAAAATTGTGATGCTGTACAACCCTTACTAACCAAGCCTAGATTTATTTATATACTCCAAAATAATTTTCATTCTCATTTACATTTCAGATTTACATTTACTATCTGAAACATTATTATATACATCATTGAACTTTTTTGTAAAATAAGATAGCTATCTCTTTCTCTCTCCGCGTAACAAGTAAGAACCCGGACTGTTGCTGGTTTCTGCCCTCCTACTCCACTTTGAACGGCGTCCAACGACTAACGTTTTCTACTTCAGTTCTCATTGACTAACATTTCTTTATTCACGATTCCCAGTCATCGCTTTCTTGATATCTGATGCATAACGTAGCCAAGTCGTTGTGTTCTCTTAGATTTACTCCGTCACGTCACGAAAATCGCACTGCGTCAGATATTATGATAACAAAACATAGAGTTACCTAAATTAGATTTATTTAGAACAAATTGTTATGATGTTGCTGGACTATTTTCGTTGTTTCCTGCCTGTTGTTTTACATAGTACAAGCGTCTAAGCGTGCTGGCATCTACGAGTATTTCAATATTTTATGTAAAGTTCTGAACTTTCTGATCAAGCCAAAATAACATACCAACAAAATTTGAATAGTTATGTATTATTTTCAATTATATTATTTAGTGATAACATGTGGATGGATTATGTGAAGGATAACATGGTGATTTGTGGTGTAACAGAGGACGTATATCGAAATAAAGGAGTATGAAATGATAAGACATATTGTGCCGACTCCAAATCATTAGAAGGTATAAAAGAGTGATAACATATGTGGTGTCACATACAAAGCTTGTAAAAAATATTGATTATGAGCTAATAGCAGAACAGAATTGAACATTTTCATTCACTACTACTTACCATTGTCTTCATTTTCGTTTAATCGTGTAATATTAGACTTCTCCAACTCCTGTTTCCTGGTTTCAATCACCGCTCTAGACTGCTTATGTACAACTTTAAGTGCGTTGTCCTGTGTTTTCTTATAAGGTAGAAGATTGAAAATAAAGTCGGGACTTATTATAGGAACATGCATCCTCAGAGCCGAAATCTGGGTGAGTCTAAAAACAATTAAATGAAATATTTCAAAAGCTTACAAAATGGAAACATCCTAGGGGTTAAACTGCTGTAAACCAGACCATTATTACATATTAAATTACTAAGTCAAATAATTAAATCAATTGATTTGATTATATCTATACGGCACCGACACTTTAGTATAGACAACAAAATGACCAATCATTTACGGTCACCTAAAAAGGTGGATGTTACCACAGATTAATAAATAGTTACTACGTAAATGTTACCGCGTTCTATTATAGTAAAATTAAAGTAAAATAATTGCCTGATATTCACCTAGTTAAGCAGCAATCTATGCCACGGTTGAACGACTTTTCAAAAACCATAACCAATTTAAGATTACAGGTAAAAAGTCTTTTTATTTATGTAGAAATAATATTTTATATACAATTCCAAATCACATAAATATCGGTTCTTTATATCAAGTCAAATATGCAGACAATCTTGCGCATAATTTTTAACAACAAATTAAAACTTAAATCATATAATTTGTCATAAATTGGTGATTATTCAAAAAAATTATTTATGTTAGAATTTTCGACTCAAATTTCTCATCATAAAGTACTTTTTCTACTGGCTTTTTAATGGTTGAAAACTAACTATAAGACCGGTCGAGAAGTAGCTGCAAGTGTCCGAGGATTGACAAAATCGCATTATACGATAATTTTTGAGACTTAAATAATACAGTAATACATATACAGAAAATATGTGAGAACTAGAATTTTTGAAGATTTTTCTATTGTATTCAAATCAAAAGTAATAAACAAATAGTTGTTTGCGTGAACAATCTTAATTTTAAACATGGCAACTCCACTATGTGGTCGTGAACTGACCTATAGGAACCAACTATGGTTAGTTTTTGCATAACTAAATTCTGCTTGTGTCGTTATAGTAGGTAGTACGAATTTGCCATGCTTCGTTTTCATACAGATCATGATACTTACGTAATCTATACATATCTATGGTATTATGTTTAACTTTTTTTATTGCCTGAGTTCAGCAGACAGGCAGACGGCCCACTTGGTGGAAAGAGGTTGGTATCGCCTATGGACCTTTGCAACACCAAAGGTGGTACAAATGCGCTGCTGCTCTCTTAAGGGAACTGGAACCTGGTCACTAATGTCGGAACACAACACAAGGTTGTTATGGCGACATACTTTAGACCAGGGGTGGTAGCCATCCAGTCGGGTAAATGCCCTACCACCTGGCTGTGGGTTGTTTCGTCGCCTCTTACGACAGGCGGCCCGGCCGCAGGAAATTGTACTTTTTCTCCGTTCCTGCACGGATAAAGGATAATTACAATAATTTTGAAATACTTACTGTTCAATTGCTTTTACGTATTCAGATTCGCTGTTTCTCTGTGCATTGACGGATACACCCATGATAGACTCTAAAATAATTACCACTATATTACTGACTAACTACTATATCGATTGAACAGGAGTCAGTTGCGAAAGTTTCATACAGCTCCTTTCAATTTCATATATTAAAGACATATTCTAATAGTGATAGTTAATGACCCCCTAGGCCCCCAATATCAATTAAAACAACACATACGTACTCGTATTGGTTAATCCTAAGATTTACCACTCTCTGATAGTAAAAACCCGGAAAATCTTTTCATTTAAAATAAATTCAGACATTTACCAACGCTGGTTAATCCTGGGATTTACCGCAGTTCGGCCTTATGCAGTAACAGTGTAAAACTGTAACTTGTTTTCCTTAGACAATCATTTTAGAGCAACATACACATCCACGATTTTCGCAGTCAATCACGCTATTTAATGATATTTAAATGTCCATGTAAGAAATATGTATAGTTGGATATTAAAGTAGACAATATTTTAAATAGTTAACATATTTATTATACATATTCATTTAAAACAAAATTAAACTCAAATTTTATTAAAGAATTGAGCTCGTACACAAAGAGGAAAAGTACTTATATGTGAACATGTAAAGAATAAAATATTTTTCTTTCCTTCTTCCTTCCTTTTGAAGTTTTGCGTTAATACATCGAATTGCGTATTTTAAAGCTTAAATATACTAACTTAACTTAACTTTAAACTTAAAGTAGAACATAAAAATTACTATATTTTGAAAATTACTAAGCACCGACTTTAAGATGTTTTAGATAATATATTATATTAATGACACTAGCTTTAGAAATAAGTTATTTTATACATTTTAGTTTTTGAAGTCGGTTTTTTTAAACGAAGTTTTTATTTTTTTTACAATATATTTGTCCATGACTCAGTATTTAAAGTTTTCGCGACTAGTACACATAATAAAACTACCTTTTAACGGATTTACGCACGTTACGGCCACTCTAGAGTAGCCGTGATCACGGCTATACGTCGGAATAAAAATCTAATAATATACCGCGCTTAATACCGTCAAAATGTAGTTTTATTATATTCACGACTTCATTGGCGTGGGACTTATTAGTTATGTTCATATTTTCTCAATTCTCCAAATATCGAAATACGAGACGAATCGATTACATAAAATTGAATACATTCCGTTTACAATGAAATCCGTTGAGCTGTTTCTCTAAGTTATTCGAGACAAACTTTCAGGCAGACAGAGAAACAAAACTTCTAAATATAGTCGTTTAAAACTGGGCATCGTATAGGTACATAGCATTTTTCACTTACTTAACTTTGGTATTTTTACTGTTTTTTTGGAGGTTGGGAGAGGAATTTTTCTATACGTATAAATGACAGACAGCACTTAACTAAATTTTACATATTGGTACATAGATGATTATTTCAACATGACAACTAACCTGTTATAATGTCGAGGGCGGCCAAGGCCGTAATAGGGAATAAATCAACAGGTGTTCCGTCAGCCAAATCACGAAGTTTCTTTGTATAAATCCAACTATTTTTACAGACAATAGGTAAAAAGTTTTGCAAGATATTGAAATGGAATGCAGGTGTTAGGAATTTTCTGTGTGTTTTCCATCTTTGACCTGCAAATTAAATAATCTTATAATAATAAATAGACAACCTAAGTTTCTTTTATTATTGCATGAGTTTTATTGCATTATATTGCATGAGGCAGACAGACAGCCCGCCTAATGATAAGCGGTTACGATCGCCTGTGGACATTTGCAACACTAAAGGCATTACAAATGCGCTGCTGCTCTCTTGAGGGAGTCTGGAACCTGGCCATTAATGCCGGCACGCAACTCAAGGTTGTTATGGCGGCATACTCTAAACCAGGAGTGGTAGCCATTCAGACGGGCATATACCCTACCACCTGGCGAAGGCTATGGCGGTACTTTTGACCAGACCTATCTACTCTTACATATTTCGATGCGCTAAATCTGAATTTGGTCAGTTTGGTCCATACAACGTTAAAACGTAGAAGTTGTATGGACCAAACTGACCATTCTCTCGGTTTTTTGGTTTATAAACATACTTTTTATTTTTTGTGGGCCAGTGTTATCTTACTGATGATGATAACCTTGCGGGATGGCTACAACCCCCGGTCTAGAGTATGCTGCAACAAGAACCTTGAGTTGTGCTCCGGCATTAGTGGTCAGGTTCTAGTACCCTTTTTTGAGAGCGGTAGCATATTGCTAGCACATTTGTTGTTACAAAAATCTAAAGATGATGGTAACCGCTTTCCATCAGGTGGGCCGTCTGCCTATCTGCTAAAATCGTGCAATGAAAAAATCGCTTAGAAATACATTGCGTGATTTAGGAGGTGTTAAGGGATATACAGACAGACGCGAAACTACTTTGTTTTATACTATATAAAGATTTTATTATTTTATTAATCTCATAACAAGTATTTCATAGCTGCGCTCCATATAATAAGATAGTAAGTCAATTTGCGGCATTAATTATTTGTTGACAATAACCTATACATTAATGTTGCCTACCTTTAAATATGTTTCGGGGACTAGGCAGTCTTTTTTAAATTGTATATTATCTTATATTATAATCTAAAACAATAACCAAAACTCAACCTTATGTAAATTTGATTTATTCATATTAATCTAATATATAAAATTCTCGTGTCACAGTTTTCGTTGCCATACTCCTCCGAAACGGCTTGACCGATTTTGATGAAATTTTTTGTGCTTATCCGGTATCTATGAGAATCGGCCAACATTTATTTTTCATCCCCCTAAATGTTAGGGGTAGTCCACCCCTATTTTTTTATTTTTTTTAGGCAAAATTTTTATTTCTATTTTTTTATGATACAACATACAAAAATACATACAACCCTAGATTTTCAACCCTCTACGATCAACCCCTATTTTTTACCGGGCAGGACGACGTCTACCGGGACAGCTAGTTTTATTATATAATCCTTTAAGAGTAGATAGATGTAAATATGATATTGAATCTGGGTCATCATCTTTCATAAGCAACAGAAGGTTGGCTATGTTCCCTTGCGGGATTGCCACACTCATTTCTAGTCCAAACTGTGCATAGGGTTGTCAGGTATGTTCAGGAAAAACGCTAGTTTTTTTTATTAACATTTACAGAAAACACAATTTTTAGTTACTTTTGCGTCGAATGCTAAATTAAGAGCCAAACAACTATTTCATATTATATTGCTCAATACTACTGCTGTCAATAAAGTTTTATTGCCTGAGACGGCATCTTTGAATTCAGTGCAAAAAGTGCAGTTATATTAAAGAAAACGTACAATGGACACTTTTACACTATTTACGGCGAGACAAGAGAGTTCGCCAGATAATAATCAAATTTGATTAAAAACCGGAAAATCGTTTGTCTGGTTTACTAGAATTTGCTTGAGTTAAAAAACAAAGAAAACCGGACTATCAGGCCGACAACCGGCTTACAACTCTAGGTGTACAGGAAACCATGATCACCCTAAGAGACGATGATCCATTGTGATAAATGTTTGAAGAGGCTTAGAACCTTAGGTTCACATGATCCAAGCGCCTAAACAATAAACAGCACTGAGAGTTATATACTACTTAACTTCTACTTTGCAAGTCCATTTGCCATTTGTCTCTAAACACACATGTGTGTTGGCTTTGCCTACTTTCCTTTCTTTATAACTATCGCTGTTGGAAACCTTCTATTTAAAAAGACAGTCAATATGCACTGTACTATAATACACATAGATAGACAGTAATTCATAAATTGACATAAAATATATTACCTGAAGCCGTAAGAAGACCCTGGCCTAACCATGGCTTCAAGAAGTTGTAAGCTCTTCCCTTTGTAATTAATTCTGCACTTGTAACCAAAGGCTGAAACAACGAATCATATGTCACTAATATATAAATACGAAAGTTATTATACATATACATACTCATATAACACTATCTACTTATATTATCATTTCAGATATCTTATGTATGTACAATATTTTTTCTTTTTCATGACCTTCGGATTTATTCTTTATTATTTTGGCCATGGAATCTGATACATATGTATCTAACAGACATGTGGTGAATATATTAGATATTATTATTTTTTGTCGTAATTTCGAAATGGACTTGTAGATTTACTCGAGCAAAGCCGCGAGGAAAAATTTAATATTAATCTTATTAATAGGATGTATGCTATTTAATTGTAACATACATATCTAAGTTTCTTGATATAATTTTAATATCATTAATTTTCTTTTTCACCACGAACTGTTATCAGAAATGTGAGAAATCGCTGTTATCAATTTGGAAATGTTGTCATAATTGCCAAGTGCTAACAGTGAAGGAAAACATCGCGATGAAATCTGTACACCGAGCAAACCGATGAGTCAATCCGCTTTGGACAAGTGTGCTGGGTATACCATCCATGCGCCTATACATATGAGACCCGAGCCCCACAGTGGGATGTTTATGAGATGTTGTTATTAGCTCTATCAATTATTATGGGTCCTGCTACTGATGTGACCGATCCACTGCTACTTCGATTTACTGATTTTGTTGCTATATCGGTTAATTTAGCTCTCTTACTACACAATTCGCATCATAACCAGCTGACAATCTTTAATGGCCGATTCCAATGTCTTACCGAACGATCGTTTGCCTATCAGGTAAAATTGGACATAAGCTCCATACACGTAATGTCAAAATTCAACCGATGGTAAGGCAAGTGAGAGAGAGAAAGGTAACACTTTATTGCACACCAAAATATACAATTACAAAAACAGACCATATTTACAATCTTTTCAAGCGTTTCAAAGCGTTCCCTTCGAGGCAACCTAAATAAAGAAATTTGAATCAAGCGATGTAGCTGGTGAAGTGGATATCTCTATCTTTTCTTTTCTTTCCTTCATACATACATACATACATAACTTCACGCCAGGTCCCTTGCGGGGTAGGCACGAACAACAGAGCGCCATACAGGCTTATTCTTATACACCTCACTTGCTTCTTTGACATTCATAGCTGTTGTCATGCATGCTCGTCTGTTCTTAAAGCTCCTGACATTTTTCTTTCCTTCATATTACTATTTAGTAAGATATAGTAAGGAAAAGGCCTACTATTAGTGGCCTCATATCGGCAACGTAGGGCATGGTAAATAAAATTCACAGCTCGAAGATTTTCACCTTCAAGCAGAGCGAAGTGAGAAACTTACCTCTATGTATTTAGGATGACTTAATATTACATATGGACTACTTAGATAGTGCACTCGGCAAGCATCGCCATATTCCAATTTCAATTCATGGAATACATCCATAATTTCTGCGAAACAAATAGGTATATATATGTAACGTATAGTATTCACTGCTATTATATTAATGTACTCTGTGGTACATTGTTTTTGAATATCACAGTCTGTTGCAGAGTTTTTACTGGGAGCTAATAGTGGACGCTGTAAAATATGTAAAATTACTACAAAATGAACAATATTGATAGGTTTTGAGTAGTAATTATGTGTTTTTGTGAGAAACGTGAACTGTATAGTCAAATGTGGCCTTTCGAGTTTTCACAAGAACTCCATTCATTGACGTCAATTGTAGCCTAAAATTCAACTACACTACCTATTCGAAGACTTATACATCAGAATTGGCTATATGGACTAAGATTCCCTTGCAACCTCGAATCTAGAGGAGGCAAGCCCATGCCCCGGGCGACCAATTCAGAAGACAAATACACAACTCATTATAAAGACAACTTTGCCGCTGAGACATCCAGTACTTAAATTACTTGTCGCAGGGCGCGTAGTCATAGTTTAAAAAACACAGAGCAGCGCTAGACCGGTCATTGCGGCGTTCTTTCCGGGAGACCTATGTCCATCGACTGGTGTTAATGGCTGAAATGATGATTATTAAAAAGAAAGTAAAGGTATAGGCAAGCGGGGGCTCCATTTTCAGTTTTTTCATTTACATTTTAAGTACTAAACAACTGAATTGATCTTAATGATATTTATCAACGAGATAGATGATGTTCTGAGCAAGGACTTAGGCTTTTCCATAGCATTTGCAAGGGCGCAAAAGAGGAGTTCAAATTTTGTACGTGATTCAGCTATTATAAAAAAGTACGTGCGTACAAAGTACACATGCCCGAGGTGAAACTTCTTTGGCAAACTAATTTTTAAGTCTTGTTTATATTTATACAAATCTAAAACTTTCGATTTCACTTCAAAAATATCTAAAATCGCATGCGCTGCGAAAACTATTAATGATAGAGTAAAATAATGTACAACGACTTTGCAGAACACATCATTATTTACAAAAAGTGTCGCGACAGCATATGTCTAACTATTATAGTTATGCCACAATAAGTGTTCTTTTATTTCAAAAATATAATTAAAATGCCGCCTCTAGAAAAGTCTCTTTATTTGTATCTTGGTATTCATCCTTATCAAAATAAATTACTTCATATTCAAGACTGCTTCAACACACGCAATAATAATATTATTATTATTGCGTTTCATCCGTAAATTTTTTACCCTCATGCGCCTAAAGAAGTTTCACTTCAAAAATAAACGCATAATAATTTACCGGGTAACTTTACGTTTTAAGTGTGTGACAAAATATCTTTTAATGTTTGTTTTTTTGGTGGTGTATACTGTATACCCCACTCTAAAAAGTAGGTTCGTAAATATTTAACTATAGTTATAAGGCACTTTTACTGATTATGAATAAATCCGATTCGATTCCCTCGATCGATCGCCTCAGCCACCCAAAATTCATTTATATCTCAAATCATAAATAAAAGTGCTATATAGCTGTACCCCAAGCGTTTTATACTTAATTTACTTACGCCATGGCTAATTACATTATTATTAATTTATTAACTAAACATCGTCATAAAAGTGGGTAGTTGGTTAAACAACACGTATACATTTTTGCTCTTGAAATTTTAATTTAAATAATTATTTAATAATCAGTATTTATGCATAAAATGAGCAAAATAAGTGCAACTGCTTGTCAGTGAGTTTTTTCCTGTGCTTGACCGTCGAGCACAAAGATACAAGTCACTTAAATAATTGAGTCACGATACTATGGCAGAAATTATGGAATTATTCCGCAATAAGACTACTGCAATTGAATCTCGGTTACAGAAAACCACCAACCCGGCTACTGTAGAAGGTTTAGCTGCTGAGTTGACATCCTTTAAGTCCTTTATGATGCAGGTATTAAATGGACTTCAAAAGTAGATAGAAATGCTTTCTAGTACTATGGATCGATTAGAAAGGCAAATTCAAAGAAAAAAGTTACTTTTTTACTTTTGCATGGTTTGAATGAAGTAAGAAACGAAAATATATTGTTATCTATTACTGAAGTTATCAAAAAGCGACTGGACGTTTCAGACTTCACAATAAATGGTATTAAACGCCGTCATAGATTGGGGCGTCCTGTACAAAGCCAGAAATGCAGACCCATAGTGGTCAAATTCCAGGATGTAAGTGATCGCGACAAAATCTGGTTACTTAAAACAAAGTTGAAAGATTCCGGAATTACTATGTCGGAGTTTCTGACGAAAAGTCGTCACGACATATTCATGGCTGCGAGAATGAAATTCGGTATATCTAAATGTTGGATCAGAGAAGGTAACATCTACGTGATGGGCCTCGATGATACTCGTCACCGAATTTCCTCACACATTGACCTAACCAAAATCAGTAGTGATGACATCCTTAAGTCAACAAACGAGCCTACAATGCCTGCGGCTGCCAAAGCTACTGCAGCCAAGTCAAAGCGGGCTGTCACCGCTAAGAAATGATACATGAACACAAATAATATTCTTATTACCATTTCTAACACGCTTTTATTAGCTTCACCTGTATATATGTTTGTAACCGACCCCTTTGTGCTTGATTTTGTTCTACTTTGAACGATCAGATTTAATTCAAACTTTGCACACCCGTCAAAGGTCGATGACAATGCAATAATATGGTACCATGGGGCTGATCAGATGATGGAGTCCGAAGGTGGCCATAGGAACTCCTGTACTAAACAAGATAGACCCTTCGTGTTTGGTCTCGTATGTTTATATCGCGTGACAATGCAATAAAATGGTACCATGGAGCTAATCTGATTATGGAGTCGGAAAGTGGCCATAGGAACTCCTGTACTAAACAAGATAGACCAGTCGTGATTGGGCTCGTTTTACTTGTCTTGGCTAGCACTCTGCTGCTACATGTTATGCAGGATCTCAAAAGCTTGTATTTAAAAATACCTATTTAAAAAAAACTCAACTAAAAAATTAAATATAAATAATAGTTTTAAAAAAACTAAAAAAACACGCTTTCATAAAAAATCCAACTAAAAAACAGAAAATAAAATTTTCTTCTTCTTTAATACCTTAAAAAGCGCTTTGAATACACCCCACGCTTTTTTTTAAGACCCCGTTCATCAGAACCCAAATTTATAAAATTTTATGTTCTGTAGTTTTTAGTTGGATTTTTTATGAAAGCGTGTTTTTTAGTTTTTTTAACTATTATTATTATGTATCATTTTGTACTAGGTATTTTTTATGTATTTTTTTTACTTTTTGTGTTTTTATTTTTCCAAGTGATGTAGGTAAATAAGTGACATAAATAAAATAAATATAACATTACTGTAACTACTCTTGAAATATGTATTTCCTTACTGCGGTATTCCTGGTTTCGATTCCTACTATTTGTTACAAATAAAAAAGCCACAACGAATATAGGTAAGCAGATATAAAATATGGGATTTCGATAAAGGCAATTAAAAATAGGATATTTTTAATCTAAAATATGCATGACTTCAAGTAGAAATTTTGCGTGTACAAGCCCATATAAAGATCTACTAAAAAATAAACAAAAAATTATTACTTCCAGAGCCACTCAGGAACATATGAGCATTCCCGATCACCGGAAGCGGTAACGGTCCCTTAGCACTGATTCTATTCGCATCTCTTAAAAAATTGAACCATGTCACTAATATCACAGAAGACAACACAAATAGGACAATTAACACAATCATTATTGTGTCGGACAAACCAACCAATGCGACCGCGTGCGTGCGTACTTCGACGATGTATGACTTAGATTAGACTTAGACCATAGCTAATATACAATTAAGTTCAATTCACGGTCCAAAGCAACTATGCACTGATAAAAAAAGGGCACCATCTTCTAAGGGCATAATTACACGAAAACAACTCTGTCTGTCTATTCCGTTCCCACGGAAAAAGTACTGGACCGATTTGGCTGAAACTCAGTTTATTTATGACTTCGATGCCGAGGATGAACATAAAATACTTTTTATCCCGGATAATGGTTTTGTGGGATAAAAAATATATTTGTCTCTCTGTTCGTTATACTTTTACGGAACAACTAATAGCCGATTTGGCTGAAAATCGGTATATATGTAACCTTAATACCGAGAGTGGACAAGGGATACTTTTTATCCCGGATGTTAAGAATATCTCAAAATGTAGGATAGGTTTTTGTGTTTTGCCATTTTCGTTACTCTGGTCAATTTGGTAGTTTCTGTAATATTGGTCATTTTGTGTCATTTGTACCATCTTTGTCTTTTTAATCCTTTGTGTCCTTTTATCCTTTTTGTCATTATTGTCTTTTTGGTCATTTATGTAGTTTTCATAGACGGGGACTCGATTAATAAAACTAGGACGGTTTGAAATAGAGAATGAATGCTTGGATGAGACCAATCACTTTTCAAGTTTATAAATATAAAAATTCATCGTTTATAAAAATGCGATAATAACTCGATGTCTTTGTGTTATGTACTAGTGTACTAAACGACAAGTTCAAGTTCAATCAACACAAGTTAGCACTAGAACCCAGATGTTCCACTGAACACTGATAGCACTAATTGTATCGATTTCACCGATCAATACGAGTGGCACTAATCAAACACACTGGCACCTACAAGATTCAACAAACTAACGCTGACAGTCCAATTGGCTGTAGTCTTCCGAATGCTTCCTGGTATTCCTGATCTTCCTTGTACGTATTACTTGAATCGGAATCGGTTTTATACTTGACCAAATAACTATTACTATTTGAACATTGAGTTGCACTTGCTAAGTTACTACTTTTAAGCAGACGCTTAGCTGCAAACCAAGCGATCTTCATATTTGCGGTAAGCGGGGCGTGGGGTTACGGAAGATCAGGGGGGTGATTCTGTCCGCAACAATAAGATACAAGATAATATATCACGCACTTGTTGGAATCGTATTTGTTATTATAAATTAACCATAAATTCAAAATTTAACGTTTGGTATTTAGATGACGGTACCCTAGGAGGCGACTTAGATACACTAAAAAATGATTTGACTATGCTAACTGAAGAATTCGGCAAAATAGATCTCGAACTAAATTTTTCAAAATGTGAACTTTTCATAAACGAAAATTGTGACTACCCCGTTTCTGGAATTATAAATCTGGCCCCAAATTTAAAAATTGTTAGTAAAACAAACTTGACCCTCCTCGGGGCACCTGTCTTCGAAGAATCTTTTAACTCTTTCTTTGACGACAAAATTCAAAATTTTACACACAAAGTAGATAACTTAAAAATAATAAGTAAACACAGTGCATATTTTATTATTCGGCATTGCTTATTTGTTCCAAATTTTATGTACGTCCTACGGTGCTTTCCCCTGTGGAGGCACCCGAATATTCTAAATGTTTTGGATTCCACCATTAGAGAATCGCTCACTTCCATTTTAAATTTACCACTCGATTTTGAAGACCGCACGTGGACCCAAGCTACTCTGCCAATTAGGCTAGGCGGCTTGGGAATACGCAAAATCTCAGACGTAGCTTTACCTGCTTTTCTGTCCTCAGTTTGTAGCACTGTGGACCTCATTGGCAAAATTATAAATCCGTCACCAAGTGACTTTGAGGTCCCATACTTGGCTGAGGCCAGAAACGCATGATCACTAGCATGCTCGAGTCAAAATTATCCAGTAGAGCCCAAATCACAGAAGCTTTGGGACGGGCCGCTCAGCAAGTTGGTGTATGAAAACCTCTTGTCCTCTAGTGTCAACGAAGCTGAGCGAGCCCGTCTCTTAGCAGTCTCAACATGGGAGTCAGGATTGTGGCTTCAGGCGCTGCCCTCATCAAATTTAGGCACATTCCTAGATGACACTACATTTAGGATTGCTGCCTCTATTCGACTGGGGGCACCGGCTGTAGTCCCTCATCACTGTCAATGCGGAGATAAAGTCGGTGGTTCAGGTTACCATGGCTTGTCGTGCGTCAGAAGTGCCGGCAGAATACCACGCCATGCTGCACTAAATGACATTATCCGCCGGGCTCTTGTCACCATCGGGACCCCAACCATTTTAGAGCCAAATGGACTGTGTCGCGACGATGGCAAGAGACCGGACGGGATGTCTTTGGTGCCATGGAAGATGGGACGACCATTAGTTTGGGACGCAACGTGCGTTGACACTTTGGCAGCGTCCCATCTTCCCGATACGGCTGTGGTAGCTGGTGCAGCTGCCGCCCGACAAGAGGCCGTAAAACGCCGTAAATATGCATCCATTGGCAGTGGATACATATTTGCGGCTTTTGGTGTCGAGACTCTCGGGCCATGGGGTCCAGAAGCCCATCGCCTTTATCGAGACCTATCAAAACGGCTGATAGATGTCTCACGAAACGCTGGCCTGTATTTTGGGCAACGCATAAGCATTGCTATACAACGTGGTAATGCGGCCAGCGTTTTAGGAACGTTCCCAACTAACGGTGATTTGGGACCTATTTACTATTTGTAGTTTGTATTTTTTTTTTAAATTAAGTTGTATATATAATTTTAGAATAGGATGTATTTGTTTATTTTAATTTTGTCTGTATAATACTTATATGAAAAATAAAACTTTTCGTAATTAAATAATATGTAGATATAAGTTCAAAATAGCCTTTTTTGAGTTTAACAAACACTCATGTCTTTGACTTCTCCTTGTTATGCAACATTCTGGACGTTTGTGACCATCTTCATCTTTACCATATGATGGAAGTAGTCAATAACCGGATAGAGTATTCATTAATGTAGTAATCGGAAGTCGTATAACCGGATGTCAACGTAGAAGCATTTATTATCAAGCCAACGGATATTGAAAGTGGAGTAACCGGAAGTTGGAAGATATATAAATGGCGGTTGGTGTTATGACGGAAGTGAAGTGGCGCCAAAGTAGAGAATCTTATAAATACTCGGTGTTCGGCAGAAAGGGGCTAGTCTTCAACCAACAGGTAGTCTACAGATAGTCTTCAGCCAACCCCAGTCTACAAACGATATTCAACTAGTCTTCAACCTAGTCTACAACGACAGTCTATAACCAACAGTCCAACGGTATACAACCAGCAATCTACCATGAAAGCAGAACAGAGCGAAAGCTCTGTTGGGTAAAAGGCCCTTAGTATATTGTGGTCCATAATTACTGATCGATAATCGCAGTATTCTTTAAAGGCAAATTGCTGCTCGACACCTGACAAGCGTGGAGACAACTCTTGAAGTTGTCCTAATATTTCTGTGTAT
The DNA here is from genome assembly GCA_012273795.1 of Dendrolimus punctatus. Taxonomy (NCBI): domain Eukaryota; kingdom Metazoa; phylum Arthropoda; class Insecta; order Lepidoptera; family Lasiocampidae; genus Dendrolimus; species Dendrolimus punctatus. Next base: position 6,692,169 of record CM022529.1, on the reverse strand, counting down.
GTATTTAATATTGTAATAATTCTAATGTAATAAACTTATGTTTTTTTTTAATCATCATGTCTTTATTTATATCGTTTTTATTTTACATTGGTTTTATACCAATACTTTAAAGAATAGATAGATATAACACTTTATTAAATAATGTGTTATTGTTTTTAAAAGTAAACAAAGACATTGAAACTAAAATATACTAACTTTGAATATATTTTTAAATATATTACTAGCTGTCCCGGCAGACGTCGTCCTGCCCGGTAAAAATAGGGGTTTGTCGCAGAGGGTTAATAATTTAGGGTTGTATGTATTTTTGTATGTTTTATCATAAAAAAATAGAAATTAAAAATTTTGTCTAAAAAATAAATAAAAAAATTTAGGGGTGGACTACCCCTAACATTTAGGGGGATGAAAAACAGATGTTGGCCGATTCTCATAAATACCGGATAAGCACAAAAAAATTCATCAAAATCGGTCAAGCCGTTTCGGAGGAGTATGGCAACGAAAACTGTGACACGAGAATTTTATATATAAGATTATTCTGCTAACACACTCATACGTATAGTACTCACTACACTTGCACACACTTCATCCCTTTATGATAACTCTTTTACAATGCAGGCTGCCAAACTTTGGAATGCCCTGTCTCTTACTGTCAGAGGCCAAAATATTGCCTACATTTAAGAACACACTTAGAAAACACTATTTTCTTAAATAATTACGCCTAATTCTTTAACCGTAGACTGACTAAAAGATATATGTTCTATTATGAATTTAATTTATAAAGTAATTTAAGTATGTCTGTTTAAGTTCTATCTAATAATCTGTTCCATCTACATTGTCAGATTGGGTTAAAATAACCCTTATGATAGGTTTCCTCGAAGAGTTTGCTTTAAGCGATAAGGTCGTCTATTGGTTCCACCAAGACAATTTTGCAATCGTGCATTTTTGTAATTATATAATTACAAAAATGCACGATTGCAAATATATATTTGGTGACCAATCAAGCGTTATCTTATTATTGAAGGAAAGAGGCGATATGTATACACATAGAATACAGCTGCCTGGCACATATTATGCCAGGCAGCTGTGTGGATAATAATCCATATACACGCAGTACGCAGTAGAATAAGAGAAAAATTACAACATAAATAGACATTCTGGCAGATGGAAAACATAAGGATACTTTTAAAGATTCGATTATACAATTTTTTTATTGCAATAGTTCAGCAGACAAGCATACGGCCCACCTAATGGAAAGTGGTTACCATCACTTCTATGGACATTTAAAAGTCTATAGGTGCTAACAATATGCTGCCGCTCTCAAGAGGGAGACTGGAACTTCGCCACTAATGCCGGAACACAACTCAAGGTTGTTATTGCGGCATGTTCTAAACCAGAGGTGATAGCCAGTCAGACGGGACGGGCAAATACCTTAATTCCTGGCTGTGGGTTGTTTTGTCTTTTCTTACGACGGCCCGCTTGGCCGCAGGAAATTGTATTCTTTATCCGTACCTACATTGGTAAGAAGATATTTACTTAAAGGACCCAAAAAAACTAAAACACGTATTTTTTTATTACAAAGTAAATATAAAAACAAAATTAAATAATATTAAAAGTTACAATCAATGAATACCCTTTTTATGTAATAACTAATAATGTATTTATTACATTATCGACATATCACCCAAAAGTATTAACATCAAAAGACCACAACGTAGGTACTTCGGGTCTCTACCTGCGAAATCTTCTTCAAGTCGGCTAAAAAAGTAAGTTCCATTCTATTTCAAGTATAAACCGAGATAATCGTATAGATAACAAATTATAAAACAGATTATTATAACCATTTTTTTTTTAAATATTATATCAATTGTATTTATTAACATGTTATTACCTGTTTACAAGAAGACATTTACATAATAAACTAAATTCTTAAGAATAAACTAAATTATAAATAAATTACACTACTGTAGGGAGGCTAGGTAGCAGTGTTGCCAACCCCGAAAAACGAAAAAACAACATCTCGCCAACAAAAAAACAGTAGGCAAAGTAAAAAAGGGAAATATTTCATACTTTCGTCATATATTTAAAGCAAAACCCAATATTAATACCAATAACCACCTTCTTAGTTACAAGGATTCACATACATTGTTATATTAATAATCACAACATAATATGTAATAGTCGTAGTGATAATATCGATGAATCACTACTCATTTTATCAAAGATGTTGTAAATATTGTATTTTAATATAAACGGTGGGGTAACATATATTTGACCAATTCAAAGCTTGAAAACTATGTTGACTGCACCACAATACGTAATACAATAGACATTTAGCCTGTAGCTCTCATACTGTACTTACACTTGTTGATACTGCCATCTAGTGTAATTGCGTTTTATTACATAGTAATGATCAAAAAACATTTGCATAGTGTAATAGGTGGCACTGAACGCTAATAAAAAAATAGTAAAACTTAAGAATGAAACAGAAAAGAGGGACATCAACACAACAGGGGTTGGTAACACTGCTGGGTGGGGAGTGATCCTAACGGTTGGAGGTGGAGGAGCAAGATCACAAGATGTAATGCTCCTTCGTCTTAAAGGAAGACCTAAAATAAAACACATTCTTCAGGACCCATTTTCTAGTCTTAGTTAATTTAAACCGTTCACATTTTAACTTCTACTTCCTCAGCTTCAATTTAACATGAACTCCATTATTTGATCTTAAGACCAGATCTGCACACAACTGAGGTTCTATGTCAGCTGGTAACACTCTCAAATTTCTTAAAACTGCTGAAATCACTACTTTCAACTCCATAATTGCAAATCTTTGACCTGAAAAATAATAATATATTCTAGTAGATTTTCGGTCAAGCATCTCATTACAGTTACGAGGCTAAAATGTGCTAGTGTTGAGTTCGGATATTTCTGTTTTTAGGGGACTGGACCATACACCTGCCATGGTTGTCTAAGAGGGATTGCCATATTTTACACGTCGGTCATCTCATATGTGGTGTGTGAATGATAGTGTGAATGGTAAAGATCGTGTATTAGCAGAAGGTGATATCAGGAGCCTTAAGAACAGACGAGCGTGCATGACAAGAGCTATGAATATCAAAGAAGCATATGAAGTGTGTAAGAATAAGCCTAAATGGCGCTCTGTTGTTCGTGCCTACCCCGCAAGGGACCTGGCGTAAAGTTATGTATGTATGAATGTATGTCATCTCATATGCAGGTCTCATCACGATATCTTACTTCATCATTAGTACGTAGTAATGGTAACAATATGCACATTGGGTCGAAAATCCGGCTTAGCGAACTAACGTCATTCAAATAATGTAGAGGTGTATTAACGACTAAGCTTCTACGCCTTGACGAATCATTATTATGCTAGGCTTATGTCCGATGCAGAGGGTCCACTTTCCTAATTTTTCTTCCGCCTTGCCGGCGATCTTGCCCAGGTCGTCAGTCCACCGGGCTGGCGGGCGTCCTATGCTACGTTTACCGAGACGTGGTCTCCACTCCAGGACTCGTTTGCTCCATCGGCCGTCGGTCCTGCGGCAGACGTGACCGGCCCACTGCCACTTCAACTTGCTAATTTTGCGAGCTATGTCGGTTACCTTAGTTCTCTAACGGATGTCCTTGTTGAGCGACTTTGAATTTGTGGACCAGTCCCGCTGTCAGTGTCCACGTCTCGGCACCGTACGTCATTATGGTTAGGACGCACTGCTCGAAGACTTTCGTCTTCAAGCATTGCGGAATGGTCGACGAGAAGACTTGACGAAGCTTACCGAATGTCACTTTTAAGGAATAAGAATATAGACTTACCAATACAATTACGGGGTCCAGCACTAAATGCCAACCAACTGAATGGATTCCTCCCAGCAGTAGACTCGAATCGTTCCGGTTTGAATGTAAGGGGGTCCTCGAATACATCCGGATTTCGATGCATCTCCATTATATTAAGAAGAATAAGTGTACCTGCAATCACTTTTAATTCGCCAAGCTCTGCAAAATGAATACACCAAGGGGCTGAATTTTTCAATCAACACACAAGGTACCTTACATAATACCTAAATACCATCTGAATTTTATATACCTGTACATAATATTTTTTATATTGAGGCTGGCATTCGATCGACGTAACACATGGTATCAAGTCATTTCTTACAATATATTATTATATAGTAATGTTTAGAAATATTGATTATCTGAAAAGAGCTGCGAAGTGTTTGATGCTTGATCAGCTCCTGAGACGATTACTAATACTATGTGAGCCTATGATATAATGTTGCCAGCCTTTTTACAACTCACCGGTATCTATATAGATAATCGGTATCTATTAAGTCTACACAAACTTTTCTAATTATATTCTTAATGGCTTTAATCACAGAAATAATATCTAGATAGAATGGTTACGACGTCTTATTCGCTTGCATTTCGAGTTTGTCATTTTTTAACAAGCCACTCCCACATCGTGACGTCAACATCTTTTTGTGCGCGGCAATTAGTGGGGAGACACGCTCATAAGATTATCGATAGTCATATCTGCAGCGTTGTTACTTTATAATGTTGTGTACTGATAATCATAGAAAATAAAACGTGTTAAATACTTTAGTACGACATTTTTAATATGACATAAGCAATAACAGATAAAGCTATTGTCCTTGAAATAATACATATTTATTAAATATTTGCCTTTTTGTAAGGGTTAACCTTATAGTCCTGGTTAAATAACGAAGCCGAACGTCGACATATACTACGGTTACTGCCCGTATGAGAAGGATTAAATGGTTTCCGTCGGCGATTGGTCAAATTGGTGAAAACTTATACTGACAAATACTGCCAATAAAATGACGAAGAGAGAAGAGAGAACATACAGTGTAATCAGTTATCATTTCATAAAGATACCATTAATAGTCACTGAAAAAATAACTTTTACGGAAAGGGGTGCCAGTGCAGTTTTCATATACTTAATGGTTAGACCTTTTAATAACTTTAGCGCTTACGAAATTCCTTCTTGATATATAAATAAAAGCATATTATAATTATATCATATATTACAATTATTATATATCATATGTTCATATATCACGAAAGAAATTATTCTGTAATTAATTTTGGTACAAAACGTCCTAAATAAAATGACTTATATATTTTGTTTGAGTTTTAGTCAAAAAATAACTTTAAGTTACGCAACAAGCTTAATAATATCGACAGAGTAAAAAGTAGGGACAAAACAAGACACGAACTGAGACTCGAATGAATATTTAATTAATTCATCGATAAGTCATAAGACTCAACGATGCACGTAGCGTCAATCTCTAGCATTCGATGACCAATCACAGCGATTATCTGACATAAGCAGGTGTAGTGTGTATTTCGTTCGGTTCAACGTACATTGCGCGTATACATTACGCTTCTGTATACGAGCGTTGTATGTGGACAGCAAAGGATGTTTATCTTAACGAAGAAATATACAACTTATGATCGTATTTAACGAACATAGTAAAAGTAGAACCATTATTTGGTTTCTCAAAAAAAGGCTTTTACTGAATTTCAATGGTTACTGATGATATGAAATAACTTCTTTCTTCATATTTGCTTCACTACTTTTGTTTTTGCAGTTTGCCACAGCACAATAAGGCATATTTGTATCGATTTGTCTATTTTTTTACGTCGCGAGCGCACGAGCGGGTCTCACGAGTCACGATGCGTAATGAGAGCGCGTTTAGAAAAGTATGCAATATAGTGCATGGTTTTGGCACGGGTGCCACGCCCACTTCGCCGTTCTATCTAGATATTATTTCTGTGGCTTTAATATAGGTTGGTAATTCAATAAAAAATGTAATTGTTCATGCTTATGGATAGTTTTGGCAGAGTTTCGTCAAAGCATAATATGAATAATTTGTTTGTTTGTTAGTTGCATGAAAACTTACCAGTATCTTTCGCCATCAGTCGCTCCACTAAGGGCACCGGGGGATACAATCTCATACATTCCTTCAAAACCATTTCCAGATACTTCATTTGATGCAGTTCACTGCAATACGTAATTTAATACAATTTATCACTTCACAACATACCTACTGCTTAAATATATTTTATAAAAAGAAGTAATACAATCTCAAACTAAATTGTATAAAGTACTAATAAACTAAAAAAAACAAGTAAACTAATTCTCGGGCGTGTCTCGCACCTGTGTGTGTGTGTGTGTGTGTGTGTGTGTGTGTGCGTGCGTGCGTGCGTGCGTGCGTGCGTGCGTGCGTGCGGTGCGTGCGTGGCGTGGCGTGTGCGTGTGCGTGTGCGTGTGCGTGTGCGTGTGCGTGTGCGTGTGCGTGTGCGTGTGCGTGTGCGTGTGCGTGTGCGTGTGCGTGTGCGTGTGCGTGTGCGTGTGCGGTGGTGGCGTGTGCGTGTGCGTGTGCGTGTGCGTGTGCGTGTGCGTGTGCGTGTGCGTGTGCGTGTGCGTGTGCGTGTGCGTGGCGTGTGCGTGTGCGTGTGCGTGTGCGTGTGCGTGTGCGTGTGCGTATGCGTGTGCGTGTGCGTGTGCGTGTGCGTGCGCGTGCGCGTGCGCGTGCGCGTGTGCGTGCGCGTGCGCGTGCGCGTGCGCGTGCGCGTGCGCGTGCGCGTGCGCGTGCGCGTGCGCGTGCGCGTGCGCGTGTGCGTGTGCGTGTGCGTGTGCGTGTGCGTGTGCGTGTGCGTGTGCGTGTGCGTGTGCGTGTGCGTGTGTGTGTGTGTGTGTGTGAGTGTGTTAGAAAATCACTGATTTTATAGTATATACTGTTTTTTCTTATGTAAGTTAACTAACTGTTAATTATCGTAAATCAATAAAATAACGTAGCATCCTTAGTACTTTATTGTACAGTTAGTACTAATGTTCATTCATAACAGATTAATGTACTTATTGTTGGAATCTCCAAATAATAGTTTCCATTTATCGGTGCGGTCTAGTACTGGCCACCAAGTATTACTGATTCAATTTAGAGCATAGATATTATTTTGTTACCTAAGTCATATTTTTCCCTTCCATTGAAATCGTATTATATACGCACATGCAGTTTTTTATTACTAACCTAGAATTTGCCCGCGACTTCATCCACGCTCGACTTGTAATTCCCGAGGGATTTTTGGGACACAGTGTACCGTACAGAAAACAATCTAATACATCTATATATTTTACTTCAAAAACTAATTATAACGCAAGAGTTAATAAACAATGCAAATTATTTACAATTATATATTTATTAATAATTTATATACTTTATCCGGCGTGCTTTAATTGGGACTACACGTTGACCTCGAATTAAACACCGCGCGCTCTGTCCTCATATCTCGAAAATGGTTCAAGATATAAAAATAACGTTGAAACAAAAGTAGTAGATAATTAAATCCTCTACAGTATTTATATGAAATACAAATAGCAAAACACCCATAGGAAACGAGATATTTGCAATAAATGCTTAAAAAACGATTTTTTAAGCATTTAGGGTACCAAAATTAAGGTTTATAACTGATTATCTCTCATTACCCCTGATATTCCTGGACTACTAACGTTTTAGTGTTGTCTAATGCTTGAAATTAATTTACAGATACTGATATAAAGAAATTCTTAAAAATAATGTTTACAACTAAGATTTTTATTCACGTTTCCGGCTATCTTAATGATGAAAAAGATGTGATTTGATACTTGTGAAAGAAATAATTGAAATACAAAAAAATATTCTATTGCTTCATTTTGATAATGATGCTTTAGATTAAAAAGAGAAATTGCCTCCATTCAGACGAAACAACAGTTCCACGACAAAAAGTGTAAACAGTAAACAGCGAAAAATTTGGAATAACTAGATTGAACTCTAAATGTTATTTTTTTTTTATACAAGACTACTGGCTCTTCCTTTAAAATCCGCTACGTATCCCACAGCTATATTTCGATGACAAAAACCTTTGCTAAATTTCATAAAACCGGTTTTATAGGCTCTTGCAGAAATAACAAACAGTCCATTTAACGATTATTAATGATGTTGCTAATATTTGTATTGTATTATTACATACCGACAAAGAAATGCGCACCTGGTTTATTACCCTTCCCGCATTCGGAGTCCTTTTGTTTACTTTGTGTTTAAAATTTGCAATTAGACAATAGCCTATTGTTATTTATGGCCGTTCGCAGGAATAATCAACCAGGTGTGCAGATTACGTTTACGACGACATTCGCTTATTTTTGCCTGGGGGCGGGGCGTCTGCAATCTGCAGCGTACGGTACCTGTAGACAGACCAGCGTCTTTGGGCCTGTTTAGAATTAATATACTTTTTGTTTTTGTTAACCAACCTATTTATGTTTTATGTGTATTCTCTTTTGAATAACTCTAAATAAACATTATTTTGTTTGAGTCAAAACATTCACAGATGTTTCTTTTGATTCTTCTTCCACAAAGATATAGACCGCCATGTGTATAATAAATCCCTGTACACGACACTACCTCGTTATTTCTAGCCATTCTCATCGTCGTCTTGAGAACATACCAAAAGGAACAGCCAGATAATATTTTCAGGAGATCTTACCACACGATCACCAATCAAATAGTAATATTTAATATAATATCTGTCTAAATTAAACCTGTCTAACATTACATTATTATATTATTTATAACTGGTAACTAACACCTCTTATAAACTTGTAATTATTTTTAATTGATTCAAATTGAAAGCAAGCTATAGTAGAATTATTTTGTCCGAGCAGTTTGGGTCATAAATCAAACTCGGCCTCAGCCTGGCTAGGGCGGTGAGCATGTTACGCGGGCGCAACGCCATTATCGAGAAAAACTCATTCTTATCAAAGAAAGATTATCATTCTTATAAAAATAATTAATATCTTTTTGCTGTTAATTTTAAACTTAGATATAAGTTTAATATTTATTTTTATTCAACTTGTTACATTCTAAACATTTCTAGTTATAGTTTTTTAATACATAGATACCTAATTAATCATTTATTTTCAATCATTATTATTCTTATTTTAATAAATACGTTGTTTTATCTATTTTTTTCTTTCATTTACATCACTAACCCACAAAATGACAGAACTAAATACACTATCGATAACGCTTATTGACGACAATAATGTGTATCACTATGCCTGCCCATAAGGCCCGTGAGTGGAAGAGAGAGCGAAATACTCGCTTCACCGCTCCGATTATTTATGAGCCAAACTGCACGGAGAAAATAATTCTACTATTGTTTCAAGATAAGGAAAATAATTGTTATAACTTATTCATACAGTAGTTACTTAGTTTATAGAACTAATTTTAAAAATATATTATTGTAATATGTATTTTTTCAAATGAAACAGTTCAATTAGTAAATATGTGCGACATTTAGTTCTAAAAACAATTCCTTGGATTGTTTTTTGGCACGATTACATAATTGTACTTAATTTAACTATGAAAGAAAAGTATTAAGATGATGATTATTATTATTATACAGAATAACAATAATAATAAGATGCAGAAGGCAGCAGTATTAGATACGGCACGAATTGTGAGGAGTTTCCTGAGACTAAAGTTCAACCGGTAGCCCCCCACTGCTGGCGGACAACAAGATTCTTTATGAAATATTATATTTTTCATAAAAGATTATGGTTTTAATGTATTTTTATATAAAATAATGTTTTGTAACGTGTAATTTTTTTTAAATTAATATATATATAAACGAATGAATGATAACCCTTTACGGTTTATCATAACTTACACAGACAGACAGACACTAGACAGTTTAATGTGAATACATTTCCATTAGAACAATAAACGGGCTTATCACTTATAGCAATCAATAAAACAAGACTTATCAAGATTTATCAATAAAAATTGGAAAATTTTTATAATTTTGTTTCCAATTTGTATTATTGATCGGTTGTAAGAATGTTTTAAATATCAAATCAGTGAGGGAGAAAGAGTGTCCCCATATAAGGATCTAGTTTTCAGTTTTTCGGACTTGTGAACTTTCCTGGACATTTATTACTCTTAGTATTCTTTAAATAATACGTAGCTCCCCCGAGTAAACTTCGAACCTTAATTTTGATATAATTGTCCCATTATACTGTGTTCCTATACAGTGCTTAAAACGGCTAATTCTGAGAAAATTCGTTTCAAAAGTCCAAGGCTATAAAGAAAAAACAAACCAATAAACAAACTGCAAACATGTTACCAACAGCCACACACTCCTGCTTTACGAAACAAGAATCAAATTGCCAAGTTTTAAACTTGAACACACTCATAAATTATGTCGCATGAATCTTGCCAAGTTATTAAAGTTTATTCATGAGAAAAGTTTGGTTTCCTGTGATCAATCTTGTTACAACACTAACAGGAAAAGAAGGTAATGTAAGAACCTTAAAAGGACTCGAAGTTCTATACATTTATTTTATAAAGTTAGCAAATAGAGAAGTGGCTAGTCAAATTAACTGAGATATTTTTTATCACCGTACAAAACGTTGCGATATATTTTAAATCAAAATGTTGTAAGACATGGATTTCAAAAGTTCGAAAAGATTTTTTTTAATAAGTTCAAAAATAAAACCACTCACGCGTATGTAGGGTCCCTTTCCATTTCATGCCCAAATATGCTTTTTTGTTCTTCGTAAATTTTTTCTTGTACATCTGCATGCTTGGATAAACAGAAGAGACTGTAAACCACAGCAGATGTAGTCGTATCGTGGCCCTTTATAATACAAAAAGTACTAATTAAAATTAGTTTTAAAGGATTAGATGCAAGTAGAAAATACATTATTATTATTATTACTGTTTAATCACTAAAGTAGTAACGTGAGGAGGGGAATAAATGTCTAGACATGCCGCCTCCGCCAGGTCCGAAGGTCGAAGGGGTAGGCCCGAGAAATGCTGGCTTGACGTTGTGAGGGATGACCAACGATCTCAATACAAGGGATGCCGAAGATCGCGCGAAGTGGAGAAGAAAAAGTAGGAAAGCGGACTCTGGGCGTCAAAGTGATCGCTCCGAACGCAACCGGGATTTAATGCTCGGATGATGATGAATCACTATAATAATAACATAGAAAATAGCATAGGACCTTTTTTACACTGCAAATTAATTTAATTGCTACGATTAAAGAATTATATTACATTTTTAAATACATTACAATATGACACGAACTTACCTCAAACATAAAAGTATCAACTTCTTCCCTGACTTTTTCATCGTCAATTTTTTTGCCATCTATTTCAGAAAGCAATAGAAGGTCCAAAAATGCATTTCTGTTTTTAATACCTAAAATTGCATAATAAACAAAGCACATCATAATTTAAACAAAAAATGAATCATAAGATTCCCTAATTATTATTTTACATTAAGATTCGTTTTATAAAATGGCATTCAATGTGGCGAATATGAGTACATGGGTAAAATTGTGATGCCGTACAGCCGTTACTAACCTAGCCTAGATTTAGTTATATACTCCAAAATAATTTTCATTCACATTTACATTTCAGATTTACATTTACTATCTGAAACATTATTATATACATCATTGAAATTTTTTGTAAAAAAAGATGGTAACTCTTTCTTTTTTTACCTAACAAGAAGGTAGGAGTGTTTCTGGTGTGTGCTCTCCTATTCAATATTATACTCCACTTCGAACGGTGATATAACGACCAACATTTTCAACTGTCAGTTCTTATTGACTAACATTTATTTATTTACGATGTCCAGTCATCTTACTGTTACGTTACTTGAATATCTGATGCATAACGTAGGCAAGCCGTTGTGTTCTCTTGGATTTACTCACGACACGAAAATCGCACTACGTGATATTATGATAACAAAACATAGAGTTACCTAAATTACATTTATTTAGAACAAATTGTTATGATATTGGTGGACTATTTCCGTTGTTTCCTATCTGTTGTTTTACATAGTAAAAGCGTCTAAGCGTGCTGGGATCTACAAATATTGCAATATTTCGTGTAAAGTTCTGAACTTTCTGATCAAGGCAAAATAACATACCAACAAAATTTGAATACTTGTTTTTTTTTTTATAGCAGTAGTTCAGCAGACAGGCAGACGGCCCACTTGATGGACAGCGGTTACCATCGCCTATGGACATTTGCAACACCAAAGGTGCTACGAATGAGCTGCTGCTCTCTTTAGGGAGCCTGGAACCTGGTCACTAATGCCGGAACACAACACAAGGTTGTTATGGCGACATACTCTAGACCAGGGGTGGTAGCCATCCAGTCGGTCAAGTGCCCTACCACCTGGCATACTTATGTATTATTTTTAATTATATTCTTTAGTGATAACATGTGGATGGATCATATGAAGGATAACGCGGTGATTTGTGATGTAACAGAGGACGTATATCAAAATAAAGGAGTATGAAATGACAAGACATATTGTGCCGACTCCAAATAATTAGATGGTAAAAAAAGACTGATAACACTCGTGATGTCACATACAAAGCTTGTAAAAAATATTGATTATAAGCTAATAGCAAACGGAAATGAACATTTTCATTCACTACTACTTACCAATGTCTTCATTTTCGTTTAATCGTGTTATATTAGACTTCTCCAACTGCTGTTTCCTGGTTTCAATCACCGCTCTAGACTGTTTATGTACAACTTTAAGTGCGTTGTCCTGTGTTTTCTTATAAGGTAAAAGATTGAAAATAAAGTCGGGGCTTATTATAGGAACTTGTATCCTCAGAGCCATAATCTGGGTGAGTCTAAAAAGAATTAAATAAAATATTCCAAAAGCGTACAAAATGGAAACATCCTAGGATTCAAACTGCAGTCAATTATTACATATTAATTTACTAACTAAGCCGCTAAGGGATCTTGACCTGACCAATAGGGACCGGCCATGATTCATTTTAACTAAATACTGCTTATGACGCTATAGTAGGTAGTATACAAAATTGCCATGCTCGATTTTCATACAGATGATACTTACACATACATGATACTTTCGTAATCTATCTATCTATGATTTTATGTTTCATTATAATCATTTTGTAATACTTACTGTTCGATTGCTTTTACGTATTCAGATTCGCTGTTTCTCTGTGCATTGACGGATACACCCATGATAGACTCTAAAAAATTAACCACTATATTACTGACTAACAACTATATCGATGTAAACAGGCATCAGAGAGAGAGGGAGAGAGAGATAACTCTTTATTGCACACCAAAACATACAATTACAAAAACAGACCATATTTACAATATTTTCTAGGCGATACAATAGGCGACATTATCGCGCAAAGCGATCTCTTCCAGGCAATCTAAATCAAAACAAGTTTGAATCAGGCGATTTAGGTGGTGCAGGAAAGAGACAATGGACACATAAATACTCAAACTAATTAAACAAATACATACATATATAGACACAAGTATAATATACGTATACAATATATATATATATATATATATATATATATATATATATATATATATATATATATATATATATATATATCTCTCTCTCTCTCTCTAATATATAAAATTCTCGTGTCACAGTTTTCGTTGCCATACTCCTCCGAAACGGCTTGACCGATTCTCATGAAACTTTGTGTGCATATTGGGTAGGTCTGAGAATAGGACAACATCTATTTTTCATCCCCCGAAATGTTAGGGGTAGTCCACCCCTAATTTTTTTTTTTTTTTTACCGGGCCGGACGACGTCTGCCGGGACAGCTAGTATATATATATATATATATATATAATATACATATATATATATTTAATACACATATATCGATACCTCCCACGTAAGTTGTTGTATGCCACAAAAATGACGTTTGGCGTTTTTACTAAAAACTATCCTAATTTGCATTATTCTTTGCATTCAAAGTGAAAAAATAACCAAAATACGTTTTTTTCAAGGATTTGCCAGTCGTATAATGTTGTAACTTTCGAACGAGAACGGACTACAGCATTGTATGGACCTTTGCAATAGTTTACGCGGGGTGAGGGTAGGGAAGAACTACGCGCCTGCGTCTCGTATTGGTCACATACAACAGACTACGCCGGACTTTCAACCGGCCGCACGCGTGTAAGAACAGCATGCAATATGCAGCATGTAATATTTTATTGGCATTAATACGGTTATTGTTACTCTTTTGTGGTGATACTAACTTAAAATGTGGTATAGATTACTTACAACAGTATTCGTCGTTGAGCGTTCATTAAAAATGTTGTATGTAATACATAAAACATTTTACGTTTACATTAAAATAAAAATATTATTGTACGTAATAGATACAACATTCTACTTCGGGATAAGTTATAAAAAACTTTGTTGTATGGTGACATGCTATATTTTACTTTGCTACTCCGTTTGTTTTTTACTTAAATTCGATGATGTATGTCAAAGGTCTTTTCTAAAATTGGATCTTGCTACATATGAAATGCTTTGCCCTGACTGACTGACTTAGTCCCGTATTACAGAACGTCACTCAATACTCAAGTATAACTTAAAACTAGTTTCAAGCAATCAAATGGCATGAGTCTACTTCTAAGTAATGCTTGAGTATTGAGTGATGTTTTGATTACAAAACATCACTTATTATTAACGGGCCTTAATGATCTACCAAAGCAGGTTGCAGAGCTTAAACAGCTGGTCCAGCTATGCTGCTCTCACTACGAGGAGCTCGTATTTTTCAGAGTTTTTGGAGCTTAAGTGATTAAGAAAAGCAATGGTTGTATGTGGCTAACTTAGTAAACAAGCAAAATAAACGTAGAGTTTATACAGATACAGTTTCAAGACGTAAGTAAACGTTAAAATACTCAATACCAGTAGGGCATAGCAAAGATCATATTAATTATATGGATGTGTGCAAAAAATACTTTTTCAGCATTTTGTCTGTCAGTGATGAGGTAATTTATAAGGCTCTAGAAAAGATGGATATGACAACGGGAGTACTAGTCCCAGATCAAAGAGAAAGACATTCAAACCATCCTGTAAAAAATGAGTTTCTGTTATAACCAGTGTGTGTACTCATATTAAGAGCTTTCAGCCGGTTGAGTCACATTGTACGAGGCAAAGGTCAAACAAATTATATTTGGATGGAGATTTAAATTTTCTTAAATTATTTGAAATGTAACATGAGTGGCTTTAGGCTAACCCATATGAAGAGAAAGCTGAAACCGATATTGTAAATGAAGAAGAAAGAAAGAAATTATTTATTTGCTAGGAAAGCGATACAATGAAAATTTTAAGCTCAGTTTTTACGTGCCTAAGAAAGATCAATGCGATCAATGTCACATTTTTAGAAATATTGACAATCCTACTCATGGGGTATAAACTTAAAACAAATGAAGGTGAAAAAAAATTTAAAAAAATCGCTATTAACTTATAGATTTATGAATGTTTTCAATTTCCTGTTAGTGTTTAGATCTTTCGGTCCTTTTCATTTAGTCAGGTTATTCGTAGAATGATTAAAACTTTACATGACAGATAGCACTGCTAGTATCCTTAAGTTTTTGTTTCACATATATTTGTTTTCTAAGTTATTAATATATAAGTAAACATTTATAAAAACATAAATATTTATTAGAAATAAATATTTTTGATATATATTTAATATATGTTTGAATACATTTAATTAAGACTCTTTATAACTAACCAAAGTAAATGGAGTCATTGAAAAAAAAGTGCCAAATTACGACAGTGTCAATACTTGTTAATGTAGTTAGGGATGGCTTATTATGATCTTATCAAATTGAGTTAATCGATACCTTGACGATTAATGTATCGACAAACGCCACGTAAATATTTTTTAAATGGAGTAAAGTATTCTTTAAAATGATATGTGCATTAACTTATGTAATATACACATTGGTTGCGTCTGCATGGGTAACAAATGTTCTAAATGCAAACTATTTCAACGTTATTACATATTTATGTGCTATATTTTATGGACTAAGATGTATCAATAAAATAATCTATTTGTTATATTAAGACATAAATTGGATTTTTTTAACAACAACAACAAATCATAATGCACAAATATTCTTACCAATTTCAACATTGAAAGCTGTGCAACTTTTTTAAAATTATACTGTAGTTTAAATTATTACTTAGAAAATCTAAGAAATTAATCAAATATAAAAACTCAATTTAAAACAATAAGTTATTAGCAAGTTTACTGTTTGGATCCAACAAACAGAGAAGATAGTACGGACCCTGAACCAACTCCCACATAGAAAACCTCGTGGCCGAGCCTAGAATAATTGAAGAGAGAAAGGCTCAATATCTCCGCTAGCTCGGTCACGTAGAACGGATGGAGGAGGATTGGAATATGAGGAAAGCATACTTGGGGCGACCAGTTAGTATCACTAGAAAGATAAGAGTGGATCACCTAAACGAACGTCAAAACTGAGAAATCTAGACACTGTTCAGAACAGAGGAAAGTGGCGCGCTTAACATACTTAAGCATATATTTGTATATGATGACATTCTTTTTATTGACAAGTAACGTTAATAAATATTACATCTTTCATTCTTTCAAAGTAGATCAAAAATATTTTGTTTACGCCAGTGATATTTTGATCTAGAATTTTGTCGTACTTACGTCTCACAACACGACTCGCTTTAGCTCTATAGGCTCTTGAATGGACTATAGTGAGAGTTGTCGGCTCTATTTCTATTACGTGTCGCTGCTGAGCAAAAGGAGTAGTACAGTTCTTTAGAGCGAATGAGCTATATCCCTCTTTACGTTTTAATAAGCAGTTTTGCAGAAATTAGCCGTTTTGTAGAAAAGAGCGGACGTAGGACGTGGGTCCGCTACTTCGGAGACTTCTGCATCTCATCCTTGCGATGGCAAATCTTCATATAGTTTCATATTCCAAAATCGCCTTCCTTTAGATTTTAATATGGGAGATTCCGTCTACCTGTTGTTAGTCATAAGATACCTATGCCTATAATTATCCTTAAAATTTACAAATATCTGACAGGATTTATTTTATCGATTATTCGATACTGAAATGGGTTCTCTATTATGCAGTATTTACATGGTGGATAATAAACTCTTTGTACCTGCCATAGACTGCAGCTCGTTGCTTAGCATTATTTTGTTATTAATGACATTATCAAAAAAACTCAAATGAAACCCATTTTTATTTCATCAAATATAATAATATTTAATATTTCTAAATAAACATGCATATTCAAATCAAGTGCCGACTTTCGTCATATTTTCAACTTATGTATATTAACATCTGGGATAGTTTTCTGTTTGTTTTATGAAGTGGATTATTATTAACGATCTATATGTAGTTTTGGACTCTGGCGAATCTATTAAGGAAAACTGCTTTTGGATATCGAAGTTACTGATTATTATTATGTGACTTGTGAATCTGTTTAATTGGACCGACCAAACACACTATTGGATTTTTATATCAACACAAAACTTGATGTGCAGTGATATGTATTAATTAAAATTATATACAATTTATAAATAATATGAAATTTTATTTTAAATACAGTTGGAATTCCTGGTGGAAGAAATCTCCATACCTAAGCATACAATATATAGAATATCGGTCTTATTCATAGACAGAGTAAGTTTGAACGCTTCTTTAGAAACCATAAGCGTTCAAACTTACTCTGTCTATGAATAAGACAAAGTATACACAAACCCGCTATACGTACAAATACATACACACACACACACACGCATGCATATATTAGGTACGTTCATATACGAGTTAGCGCCATTAATATTCGCTAGATGTGCTAGTAGCACGATTCTCCCAACTGAAGACTCTATCTCCATATATTCAATATACTCTTTGATCCTACTGAACAACAAACAACAGATCATGAAATTCATGACACAAACAAGAAGTTGACCGGACAAATCAAGAAGTTTGCCAAAAATGACAGTAAATCTTCACAAGGTAAAATCGTCGCAACTACTTTTATGTATATTTTTTGTATGATGATAGTGTTACAGTGATAGCGTTCACGCTTTAATAGAACGTGCATCTAAAAATAAACTTATATATACACCTCTGGAATGGTTTAGCTTGGTTAGGTGGGCTAAACAAGATGGAAAACCATATAAAGTCATAGAAATAAAGCATACCGATTTTGATAACTTGAAACATCTTTTGGACGGGCGTAATTGTTCAAAAAATATAAGTGGAGACGTAGTTAAATGGACCAAAATAAAAGAAGTTCGGATATGTGCAGGTTGCATATTTGGCAAACAGTAATGCTATGACGATTGCCATTAATATCAATACGCGAAGACGTCAATGAAATAGTATGGCTGAGCTGTTCCCTCTCTATTCCAACCATCTCCCTTTAACAAAGGCAAAATATGACTTGATTAGAGTTTGTCACAATGGAATTATTCCAGCCACATATCATGACTTTTTCAAGAGTCTATATTTTGTTGCTGGCTCTCATAATGTGGAGTTTTCTGATTCAGAATAGTACGTAAAAAAGTATTTTCTTTTTTAAATCATTTAAATTTCTTTCAATTTCATCTTTGTTGTTTTCATTATTGTGGTTCAAAAATAATGATAGTTTTCATTGATTTAAGGCTTCAATGAAACTGAAAACTAGGTTTATGTAATTGAAAGTAATTCAACCGTTTTTAAATATGTATCATTTCGCAAATTGTAAATCTTTTCATTCCTATAAAACTATGCTAATAACTATAAAATTGCCTGATTTTTAGTTATCTTGATTTGAACTTGATCTCGTAAAAATGACTAAGTAAATCATTATTTTCGTTATTTAATGTTCCATATTGTTGGTTTTTTAAGATTCTATTTTAACAATCTTAAGAAGACTTTGTTATGTTATTAACATATCGTAGAATGAGTGGGCTATGTTTTCATTTATGTCCTTTTATTTTGTTTCTAAATAACTTTTTGTTTCATAATAATTATTATAAGCTTTTTTTAAAAGTTTAAATCATATTTTTTTTAAGACGTTTTTAAAATTATAATGCTAATTTATTATATTAGATACTAGTATTACAATGTTCCTAAAAATATTATACTGAATATGTGTTGTTCCTATTAAAAATTGAAGAAATTTATTCTTGATAGTATATCTTTTTATTTTCTAACCTAGCATTTGTTTCCTTAGGATAATGCAAACCAAATTTTTTCACCGATGTAATTGATATTGCCACTTACAGTGGAATGAAACTTATATTTTTCAATGTATACAGTTGTAACTACTATAAACAACAACTGACGAAACCTAAACTCCGCGGTATAATGTTGTAAGTATGAGATACGACAACTGTCGCAGCCTGTACTCCGTAGTAAAATGTTGAATGAACAATATCTCAGAAAATATACATAATTAATTATTTACCTTTCAACATAGTAAATAATATTCAAAATTACATTAATGTACCAAATTTTACAATAATACAATAATAAATGCAGTGTTTAGTCCAATCGGAATCTTTAAAACGCTCTACTGTAAAATTGCAGTTTTGGGGATACAACAACTTACGTGGGAGGTATCGATATATATAATATGTCAAAGAAGCAAGTGAGGTGTAAGAATAAGCCTAAATAGCGCTCTGTTGTTCGTGCCTACCCCGCAAGGGACCTGGCGTAAAGTTATATATATATATACATATATCAAATTGATCATGTATTAGCAGAAGGTGATGTCAGGAGCCTTAAGAACAGACGAGCGTGCATGACAAGAGCTATGAATGTCAAAGGAGCAAGTGAGGTGTGTAAGAATGGGCCTGTGTGGCGCTCTGTTGTTCGTGTCTACCCCGCAAGGGACCTGGCGTGAAGTTATGTTTATATATATATTTATATATATATATATTGGTACATAGATGATTATTTCAAAAAAACAAAGATCCACCTAAAGAATCTTTGAGTGGCGAAAGATCCTCCGAATGTGTCCATTATGAGACCGATGAAGAGGAATTGGCTAAAGAAACGGAATGGGTACGTCAGCAGAGCCGCAAAAAAAGGAAGCTGAATTTATCACTAACCCCACCACAAGACAAAGAAGCCGGGACAAGCTCTTCTCAAGAAAAAAAACTACCGAAAGTTAAAAAAAATCCACAGCCACCACCAGTTATTGTGGAAAACATAATAAATTACCAACAGTTTTATGATTTTCTCTCAGCGAATCTACCAAAAGATTCATTTTTGATATCCGAATCTCATTTCACAAGGGAATCTTACATTAAAATTAAAGGGTATAAAGCATATCACTCTTTGCACCCAGATAACACATCCAGAGGTGGTAGTACCATACTTATTAAAGAAAACATAAACCATTTTCAAGTACTTAAGTATGAAGAGAGGGAAATACAAGCTATTGCTTTATCTGTTAAAACCAAACGTTATCCAGTAATCATATCAGCCATATATTGTCCATCAAGATATGCATTAAAAGTCGCTCAATATCAGAGCCTCCTCAAACAACTTAGTAACAGGTTTATCCTAGGTGGAGATTTCAATGCGAAAAACACTTATTGGGGATCGAGACTTACAACCACAAAAGGACGAGAACTTTTGTGTGCAATAAGACAAAATCAATGCGAAGTTATATCAACAGCTAAGCCTACTTATTGGCCAACAGATCCTAACAAAATTCACGATCTTATAGACTTTTTCATATTCAAGAATATATCACGTGATTTTCTAAATATAGAAGAAGGCTATGATATGAGTTCAGACCACTCACCAATAATATTAACGCTGAACGAGGATATCGTTTTCAAAGAAAAATACTGTACTCTAGTCAATAAAAATACGGACTGGGACAGTTTTAGGCACGATTTTGATTCGTTTGTAAACTTGAAAACGTCATTAAAAACCCCCGAGGAAATAGATTTAGAAGCGAAAATATTAATAGAAAATATTCAGAAATGCGCTTGGACAAACACGCGTGACATAAAAAGAAAGGTTAGGACTAATAGTTATCCTAATGAAATTCTAAAACTAATATACGAGAAAAGAAAACTTAGAAAAAGATGGCAACTAACAAAATATCCACCTGATAAAACTCTGCTAAACAACCTAACAAAAAAAGTTAGTAGAGAAATTCAAAAATTCAAAGATCAATCTATGTATTCTTACCTCAGCGAGCTAAGTAGTGACCGAAAAACAGATTACTCACTATGGAAAGCAACTAAATCATTAAAACAACCTGTGACACATGTTCCTCCAATCAAGGAAGAAAATGGAATCTGGGCAATTAATAATTACCAAAAAGCAAATCGATTTGCACAACATCTGGAACAAATATTCCAGCCTAATGTAGCTGATGTTGAAGATCCAAATTTTGAATCAATATTACAAGAAGATAAAGAAATTAAGCTGGTTACTCCAAGTGAAGTTAAGAAAGAAATAAACAACTTAAAACTAAAAAAAAGTCCAGGATATGACCTCATAACTGCAGAAGTTCTCCGAAACATGCCTAGAAAAGCGCTAGTAAAATTAACCACCATTATTAATGGTGCGTTTAGACTTAAATATGTCCCTGACGTATGGAAAGTAGCTGAAGTCATAATGGTGCCTAAACCTGGTAAACCACCCCATGAAGCATCGTCATATAGACCAATTTCTCTTCTCCCAATTATGTCCAAACTATTTGAGAAGTTGTTACTGCAACGTCTTAAACCAATCATAGAAGATAGAAAGCTAATTCCTGACTACCAGTTTGGGTTCAGGGAAAAACACTCTACCATAGACCAAGTTCATAGAATAACAAGTATTATAGAAAAAGCTTTAGAGGAAAAAAAAGTGTGTTCTACAGTTTTCCTAGATGTAGCACAAGCTTTTGATAAAGTATGGCATGAAGGACTGATACATAAACTAAATAAATTATTACCTATACAATATACAGATATCTTAGAGTCATACATTTCTGACAGAATGTTTCGAGTAAGACAAGAAGATTCTTATTCAAATCTTAAAGAAATCAAAGCTGGAGTACCACAAGGAAGTGTCCTAGGTCCTGTCCTATACCTATTATACACATGTGATATTCCAGAACTGGAAAATAACACCATCGCTACCTTTGCAGATGACACTGCCATAATGGCCACAGGAGTCACACACGAGGAAGCTGTGGAAAAGGTACAAAATGCCGTGAGTGCAATATATAATTGGACCAAAAAATGGCGGATAAAACTTAATGAATCTAAGTCTATTCATATTGATTTTACAAACAAACATCCTAACTATCATCCGGTATATATAAATGGCCAAATTATACCATACGAAAATACAGCCAAATATTTGGGTATGACATTAGACGCTAAGCTTCGCTGGAAAGCCCATGTCAAAAAGAAACGTCAAGAACTAGAGTTACGATACAAAAAAATGTACTGGCTTCTTTGCAAATATTCTGCTTTGTCAGTACCTAATAAGATACTCCTGTATAAACAGATTCTAATGCCAGTATGGACCTATGGTATACAACTATGGGGCTGCACCAAGCCAACAAATTTAAACATTATACAAAGGTTCCAAAATAAAGTACTCAAGGACATGGTTAATGCTCTTTGGTACATAAGATCAGAGGATCTCCATCGAGATTTAAAAGTGGACCTCGTCATTAACGTAATAAAAAAATACGCTGAAGCCCATCAGCAACGGCTTCATCACCATGTGAATGTCGAGGCCATCCAGCTCCTTGATAATACAGATTTATTAAGAAGACTCAAAAGGACAAAACCTTTTGAGATAGTGTTATAATACTTTCATAATAATAAAGTGTAGTGCTATGTGCTAAACATTAACAAAGAACACATGAACAAAGTGTCTTCTCCTGAATAAAGACAATAAGAAACGTGTTATTGGACACATTCTTAGTTTAAGTTATATCTAGTTATTTTAGGCCAGATTTAAATTACTCATTAGTCTTATTTCGTCGATTAGATTGTAATTTTAATGTTGTATCACTAAGATGCATCATTTATGAAAAAAAAGATGATTATTTCAATATGACAACTAACCTGTTATATTGTCGAGGGCGGCCAAGGCCGTAATAGGGAATAAATCAACAAGTGTTCCGTCAGCCAAGTCACGAAGTTTCTTTGTATAAATCCAACTATTTTTACAGAAAATAGGCAAAAAGTTTTGCAAGATATTGAAATGGAATGCAGGTGTTAGGAATTTTCTGTGTGTTTTCCATCTTTGACCTGCAAATTAAATAATCTTGTAATAATATATAGACAACCTAAGTTTCTTTTATTATTGCATGAGTTTTATTGCATTATATTGCATGAGGCAGACAAACAGCCTTCCTAATGGCAAGCGGTTACCATCACCTGTGGATTTGCAACACTCTTTAGCGCTGCTGCTCTCTTGAGGGAGTCTGGAACCTGGCCACTAATGCCAACACAGAACTCAAGGCTGTTATGGCGGCATACTCTAAGCCAGGAGTGGTAGCCATCCAGACAGGCAGATACCCTACCACCTGGCGAAACTATGGCTATGGCGGTACTTTTGATCAGACCCATCTAATCTTATGTATTTTGATGCGCTGAATCCGAATCTGGCCAGTTTGGTCCATACAACTTTAAAACGTTGAAGTTGTATGGACCAAAGTAATCCTTGAGTCTTTTGGTCCATAAAAATATTTTTTATTTTTTGTGGGCTGGTATTATCTTACTCATGGTGAAACCATGCGGGATGGCTACCACCCTCGGTCTGCGGTATGCTGCCATAAAAACCTTGAATTGTGTGTCTGCCTGTCTGCTTAACTCGTGCAATAAAAAAAATCGATTAGAAATACATTGCGTGATTAAGGTGTTAAGCGATATACAGACCGACGCGAAAAACAACTTTGTTTTATACTGTATAAAGATTTATTACAAATTCTATTAATCATGTAACAAGAATTTTATGGCTGTACACCATATAATAAAGTAGTAAACCAGTTTACGGCATTCATTATTTGTTGACAATAATCTTCACATTACTGTTGCCTGTCTATAGATATGTTTCGGGGACTAGAAAGTCTTTTTTAAATTTTATTGTCCTGTATTACCTAAGACAATAAAGAAAACTCAACCTTAAGTAAACTTGATTTATCCATATTAGTTTTATTGAAGTGAAACTTCTATATATAGAGGGGTCTTACGATTTTTCGCTCACGAAAAAGCGTCACAGTCACGTGGTCTAATTCTTACATTTTTAAACTCGTGATATCTTTCAAAAAGTTATATAAAGTTATTGAAGCAGTCTTGAATATGAAGTAATTCATTTTGATAAGGATTAATACCAAGATACAAATAAAGAGCCTTTTCTAGCGGCGGCATTTTAATTATTTTTTTTTAAATAAAAGGACACTTATTGTGGCATAACTATAATAGTTAGATATATACTGTCGTGACACTTTTTGTATATAATGATGTGTTCTACAAAGTCGTAGTACATTATTTTAGTCTATCATCAATAGTTTTCGCAGCGCAAGCGATTTAAGGAAAAAAATCACCTTGAGTATCATTAATGGAGTTTTAGTAAGGATCCCTAATATGTTTGTAAATATAATATAGCCTATGCCACCCGGGAATAGCGTAGCTTGCTAACAGTGAAAGAAGTGCTTCAAATCGGTTCAGTAGTTTCGGAGCCTCTTCATCAAAACTGAGCAAACGAAATATTATTGAATTATTTTTTTTGAAATATTTTTCTGTTAACATAATTTGAGGTTCGAATGAAGATTGATGACGAAAGATGTGCATTTGTTATTGTTTATAATTTTAGAGTAGACTATGGATGTTTTTTTAGTTCCGGATCGAATTCAGTTTTTATATTCTACCTATAATCCCTTCAGAGTAGGTGTAAGTAGGATATTGAACCTGGGTCATCATCTTTCATAAGCAACAGAAGGTTGGCTATGTTCCCTTGCGGGATTGCCACACTAATTTCTAGTCCAAACTGTGCATATGGTTGTCAGATATGTTCAGGAAAACCACTAGTTTTTTTTTTATTAACATTTACAGAAAACAAACTTTTTAGTTACTTTTGCGTCGAATGCTAAATTAAGAGCCAAACTACTATTTAACATATTAAGTACTCAATACCTTTGGTTTCAATAAAGTTTTATTGCCTGAGACGGCATCTTTGAATTCATTGCATCTAGCATTTATATTAAAGAAAACGTTACAATGTACACTTTTACAGTATTTACGGCGAGACAAGAAAGTTCGCCAGATAATGAACAAAATCTGTTTTAAAACCGGAAAATCGTTTGTCTGGTTTACTAAGATTTGCTTGAGTTGAAAAACAAAGAAAACTGGACTAACCGGCTGATTACTCTAGGTGTACAGGAAGTCCCTGATCACCCTAGGAGACGATGAGCCATTTTGATAAATCTTTGTAGAGGCTTAGAACCTTAGGTTCACATGATCCAAGCGCCTAAACAGTAAACGGCACTGAAAGTTATATATTACTAAACTTCTACTTTGCAAGTCTCTTTGTCATTTGTCTTTAAACACTCATCTGTGTTGGCATTGCCTACTTTCCTTTATGTTTAGCGCTGTTGGAAACCTTCTATTTAAAAAGACAGTCCATGTGCACTGTACTGTACATAGAGATAGACAGTAATTCATAAATTGACATAAATATATTACCTGAAGCCGTGAGAAGACCCTGGCCTAACCATGGGTTCAAGAAATTGTAAGATCTTCCCTTTGAAATTAATTCTGCACTTGTAACCAAAGGCTGAAACAACGAATTATGTATTATTAATATATACTAATATATAAATGCGAAAGTTATTATAAATAATTATATACACGTACATACTTATACAACACTATCTACTTACTTATATTATCATTTCAGATATCTTATGTATGTACATATATTTATTTTTCTTGTTTATGACCTTCGGAATAATCCTATGGCTATAGCATCTGATACTGATCTATATCTAACAGACATGTGGTGAATATATTAGATTTTATTTTTATTCCGGAAAATGGGATAAAAATAAAATCAGTGGGATTTCGATTCGAAATTGACTTAGTAAATTTACTCGAACAAAGCCGCGTAGAAAAATTTAGTACATTCAATTTAATTAATATGTTTAATTAATAGGATATTTCCTATTTATTTTATTTCGACGGCCTCTGTGGTTGAGCGGGCTAAGCCTTTGCCGGCCTACCTTACTAGAACTCAGAGGCTCTGGGTTCGATTCCTGGTATATTTGCTAGGCTCTAATACTATAGGCGACCTTATCGCTCAAAGCGATCTCTTCCAGGCAACCTAAATAAAAGAAATTTGAATCAGGCGATATAGATGGTGACGTGGATATCTCTATCTTTCCTTTTCTTTCCTTCACATTACTATTTAGTAAGATATAGGAAGAAAAAGGCCCACTATTAGTGGCCACATATCGGCAACGTAGGTCACGGTAAATAAAATACACAGCTCGAAGATTTTTGCCTTCAAGCAGAGCGAAGTGAGAACCTTACCTCTATGTATTTAGGATGACTTAATACTACATATGGACTACTCAGAAAGTGCACTCGGTAAGCATCGCCGTACTCCAATTTCAATTCATGAAGTATATCCATAATTTCTGCGAAACAAATAAGCATACAAATGTAAAGTATAATATACACTATATTATATATTATATTAATGTACTCTGTGGTAACATTGTTTTTGAACATCACAGTATCTTCGAAAGGTTTTAGCGAAACCTGAAAGAGGACGTTATGCTAGGTAGTTTTATTTTTTTAACATGTTAAATTACTATGAAATAAACACGTTTGAGGGCTGAAATGATAATAATGATTAAGGTAAAAATATAAGCGAGCGAGGGCTACATTTTTTCAGTTTTTGCCCAAAAATTAAGATCCCTTGCCTGTCTTTGTAGATAATCATATTACTACTACTCCTATTACCACTACTCACAGTCTCTTCTCTTAAAACTTTTTGATTCTGATTTAGTAAGTGTTCGAGTATTCGCATTTGCAGTCACGTTCGCGAATATTCGCGTGTTTCGCGACATTCGTATTTCTAATAAACATTGCGAATGCCTTTGACAATCGAAGAGAGAATTATTTATGGAATGATAATGCATTATTCTATATACAGGGCATCCAACGGCTATAGGAAGACGGAAGAAAACTATATAATACTCCTAATATTCATAAGTAAAAGTTTATAGGCTTCTTTAAGGTTCTTGAAGAACCCTTCAATCTTGCTCTAACTCAATATGAATAAGACCGCAAGAGTAAAACTTCATATTATTTTGTACTACCCTCTCCAGCGGAAGAAATTGACTCCCGCGGTGATTACGCCAGTTGACACTTCGCCCCATACAACAGAGTAACACACATAGTCCGTTTTCCTCTAAACATTGTACACTACCATCTTGATATTCGTGGATAATGTAGTAGGATAAACACTGACTTTGTATTATATACCTTTTTTTCTTATGTAACTTTAGTGGATATCTGTTTATTGTCCTAAATAAATAAAATAAAAACAAAATAATAACCCACACATTATCTAATACAAAGTATACAGATATATTTCTTTCGATTTTTCTTGCTAGTGAAACGTGTTACTAATACATACAGCCTTCTGCGAAAACCGGCTATTTATGTACGGGACGTGTACCTAATTATCTTGTCTCTTCCGCACAATAATAATACCTTCTGCCAATTATAGTTTGTTTTGTATACAAGTACATAATTCTAGAGCTATATTAAACTGAATGACAACAACATTATTTTTAATAAAGTCCTGTCCACATAAAAGTTGCCTGAAAATGTTTGCTTTTAATAAGGCCGTCCGATACTTTATTTAAGACAATATTGTGTGTAACTTTTTATTATGTTGGTGTACATACAGAGTATTAATTTATCTTTTACAAGCTTTTATTTGAAATACGATATCGTCAACGCGATCCCATCGACCAGTTAAATTGATTGGTACTTAAGGACAACGTTCATTTCAAGTGCAAGCAACTACTAACCTACCCAAAATACATAACGTATTTTAATATTTTTTAATTTATTATCCAATATGCTTACGTTCATATACATTAGAAAACACATTTGAACTGTGGCACAGAAACCTCATGGGTTTATTTGTGTCGCGGGGAGTCGTGTACACAATATTTTTAAATCTTTCCCTGAAATCTCGCGGGCCTACAAGGTAGTTAGGCAGGTCGGCCTCACTCATTTTCGGAGTATCTTAACGGATTCGGGTGCAAAGAGAATCTCTCGTGCATCTGCGACGAGGAGCAGAAGGGGGATGGCCCTCATTTAATCTTCAGGTGCCCAGTATATTCTCGGGAGAGAATCAAGAGTGAGAGTAAACTAGGAATAAATATCTATCACGAGATTATGGCAGAACTTATGTCAAAGAAAAGAATTGAGGACTTCGTAAAATATTAATTAGAAATAGTTAAAAAAGTGATAAATAAAACATAGATAGATAATGAGTACAATATATATTTAGTTATATATAGATAATGTATTAAAAATAAAATAGTTAATAAACTTACTTACAGTCCAAAAAAATTATAAAAAGCAAAAGCGCACAAAAACACATAGGATATATATAAGCCATAGAGTAATTAGTAGAAGGTGAAATGGTAGTTATAAGACAGCATTATATAAAACCAGTATAGGATAAATAAGAGATAGTATAAAAACGATAAGTTTATGTAAGCATGAAAAAAAGCATAAAGCCCGGATAATCACGTTCGTCCGGAGAGAGGAAAAAAAATTGTTATATCAAAAAATGTAGGAGCAGAGGCGAGTAATCGATCGTTCTAGTGTTTAGTTCAGATTGTATATTAATAGCGGGGTATCAGGGGGGTCCCAGGTCTGCACGTGTGAGCATGATGGTCCGCTTTGGGAATCAAATCAATCTTTTTAGATTATATTTGATTGATTTGCAATGCGTATGCAACTTTCCTTGTTTATACCTTGTAAGTATTAAACAACTGAATTGGTCTTAATGATATTTACCAACGAGATAGATGATGTTCTGAGGAAGGACATAGGCTTTTCCATAGCATTTGAAAGGAAGTAAAAGCAGAGTTCAAAATTTGTACTTGATACAGCTAATTAAAAAAAAGTAGACCATTTACGGGGTAATGGCTAGTCTTAGATATATGACAAAATATCTTGGAATTTTTGTTTTTTGGAGGTGTATACCCCACTCTAAAAGGCGGATTCGTAACTGTATAATTATAGTTATAAAACACTTTTACTGGTTATGAATAGATCCGATTTGCTTCCTCCCGCCTTAGGCTTTGTGGATATTTTTTTATAACCCCCCAAAATCCAATTTATATTTCAAATAATAGATAAAATTCCCATATAACTATACCCCAACCGTTATATATTTCATCTACTTACGCCATGGCTAATTACATTAAAATACATATAATTAATTCATTAACTAAACATCATCATCATAAAATTAGGTATATATATATATATATATATATATATATATATATATATATATATATATATATATATATATATACATACACATACACATATATATATATATATATATATATATATATATAACGAACTATAATAATCTTAATAGCTGTATTGAAAATAACTAATGCAAGACAGAAACAAATTATTTTCAAAAATAAACAACATAAAAACAAAATATCGTTCGTATCATTATTTATTTCTAATGGTAATTTCGTACAAGACCGTAGGTATATAGATCTACTAAAATAATGAAACAAAGAATTCTTACTTGCAGAGCCACTCAGGAACATATGAGCATTCCCGATTACCGGTAGCGGTAACGGCCCCTTAGCACTGATTCTACTTGCATCTCTTAAAAAATTTAACCATGTCACTAATATCACAGAAAACAACACAAATAGGAGAATCAACACAATCATTATTGTGTCGGACAAACCAATCAACGCGACCGCGTGCGTGCGTTTTTAGACGATGTATGACTTAGACTCATAATCGCACACCGCTAATGCGAATAATAGGCATAAAACTCGATCAAAAACAAATATACTAACCACTCGCACCAACGAGACGACGCAAAGAACGACTCACTGTAGTTGGAGATAAGCCTGTACGCGGCCCTAACGGAAGACCAGCGCTGGTTGAGCCAACTAGCATCGTGCTGAGTTAGGACCGATTCAGAACTTCATTTAAATTGTATTATCTTATTTATATGTACGTATTGGTGTGTATGTAGTTCTTAATAAATATTTTTTCTTTCTTTTTCTTTCATTCTGTACAAAACTGCACGATTCAATAACACGCGCAAAGTCCGTCACTATCGCGTTTGTAGAATGTACATACGTCATACTCGTATCATAATCCTCTTATTATAGTCTCTCTCTTATTAGTTTTATAGTAAACTGTACAATACACAATAGGTTGCGTGGGCTGGGTTCTTCCAAGAAAATGTAATTTACACACCTGCGAAAGGCCAACAAAGTCGAAAACAATATCAATGAGGATTAGTTCGACACTAATGACGGCCATAAAACAAGTATAAAAACAATAGCATGTTTTTCTTAATTACAAATTCTAAACACAAAGTAAATAAAGGAATTGTTACATGCCGTCAAATATAAACGCACAGCTGTCTGTCGTGAAGCAGTTTATTTCCTTCCCGCATTTGGACTTGTTTTGTTTACTTTCTGTTTCAAATTTGTAATTAGACAAAAAAACAGCCCATTGTGTATTGTAATTTTTATTAGAGTCATTAGCCAGGTGTGAATCTTAGAAATTCAGTATTGTGTTGAGACATATTGTATTTGTATAAAACAATGCCCGAACGGAAGGGTGAGGCAGTCAAGCGATAAACACAGGTGGAGCAAGACGTGTGTACATTTAGTACGGATTTTGCGCGTGTTATTGAATTGTGCATTACGTTTGGACTTACTGCGTCCGGTTATATTTGTACCTGTGTTAAACGTGTTTCTATAGTTCTAATAATTTCTTTAGAAATCAGCATTACAAAACGATATCATCTTTCCGTCATTGCATATTTTTAACCTACTTCAAAAAGGAGGTTCTAAATAATAAAAGTTACTTTTGATATATAAAAAATGTGTGCTGGGACACATATTAGAAATAAAACTTCAACGGACAAGTGGAAAAACGAATCGCAACGGACAAGTGAAAAAACGAATAGCAACGGATACATGGAAAAATGAATCGCAACGGACCCGTACACGTAAAAAAATACCTAAAATTAGTTTTTAAAACTTAAAACTTAAAACTAGTTTTCGCAACGCACGCTCGTTGCGAAAACTATTGATGATAGAATAAAATAATGACGACTTTGTAGAACACATCATTATTTACAAATAGTGTCGCAACAGCATGTGTAATTATTATAGGTATGCCTCAATAAGTGTTATTTGATTTTAAAAATTTAATTAAAACGCCACCGCTAGAAATTTTTTGTTATTTGTATCTAGGTATTCATTCTTATCAAAATAAATTCACTTCATATTCAAGACTGCTTCATTACCTTTATATAACTTTTTGAATTATTCGATTCAGACATTCCATTCGAAAGATATCACGAATTTAAAAACGTAAGTATTAGAACACGCGGCCGTGTCGCTTTTTCGTGCGTGAAAAATCGTAAGACCCCGTCTATATAGAAGTTTCACTTCAAGAAATAAAAATATTTGGACTTATTCAAATTAGGCAATAATTAGAAAATTGAACTGAGTCTCAACACTAGCACACTATTATTCTAAAGATTATACACCACTAACGTCCTCGTTAACCTGTTTGCGAGAAACGTAATATGTACCTCTTCAAGTCATATTTATTATAATTACCACAGGGTTACGTCGGCAAACTTGAAACATAGCTGTATGCTTTAATTGTGGAGCGTTTGTAATTGGCTATTATATTAAGTCATGCCTATATTACAGCTTTTATAAGATTATAAACCTGCAGATGTACAACACGTCATTGTATTAAATAAATCTTTACTGTTGTCAGCACTGTTATATCTAACAAGAGGCTGGTCAGAGTCACTGGTTCTACAGTTTTGAACGCACTGACTTTATACAATGTTCAAATTCCTTATAATTACTACACTTAAACTATTAAAAAGAATCATGTTTTCGGGAGAGCTAGAATTGATATCTTATTAAAATTAAATTCTACACAAAAAGTACATGAAACCAGGAAAAATATTGTTTAAAAAGGATGGGTTTAAGGAAGTTGGTGTTGGAAATAGTTGGGAAAGTTGGTTTGGGTTGGAAACTGCGACCAATGCGTCTGCGGTGACGAAGACACGGCGCTGTGTGTCCAGCCTGCGATGAGCAGCGCCGCGATCTCGTCGCGGCCATTGGTGCAGAAACAACACCCTGCCACCTATGAACCTTTTCTAATTTCTATTCCCTTACGGCAGCCCTAGATATCCACAAAACGTTACACTAGCATCAGAATCACAGATTATATTCAGGATCGTCATATTGCGTACCCTCTCATGATAAAGCTGCCAAACTCCCATTACCTCCCTCTACGTGCCTACCCAGTAAGTTTTACGATGCACCCTCAGGTACTCAGGTTCCGCCGACATTTATATTACCATATTTGAGCAGATAAACACCTAATAAAATATGAAGGGCCCTCCAGATTTTCTATAATAAAACACGCGGTCCGGTATAACAGAATTCAGTTGTATATTAATACAATATTTTGTCAAAACAACAGGGTAAGGCCTGGCTAAGGCTAAGCGATCTTTTTAAAGTAGTCTATCAGATCAGGTCAGAGAGATCAGACTTCGTAAAACTTTTCACTGTTCATTCAATATTTAAGACTTTTTACAGTGCATACATCACTGTAAAAAGATTACGATCTATTGCTACAAATTTGTGTTATGTGAATTAAAATCCCGTTGAAATTATCACAAAGTTTATTAGACATATACACCCGTAATTCACAGTTCTTACAAGTACAACCAAATAGAACAAGTCCAAACGGTAAAGCTTAAATGACATAAATCGTGAAAAGTTCATCGTTAAAGTTGATCGTTGCGAAAAAACACTAGCTAACTCCTCGATCGCAGCTGAAACCCAATTGACTCTTTCAATCGAGCCGACCTTATATATTTGTAAAATAGTCATAGCTCATCCAGCAACAAGCCTAGTGTTTTTCGGAATTCTCGAGCATGTACGCTTAATGGCTACTGAGAATATGCAATGCCATTTGAACAATAGAAAAAACGAATTATTGACGTCTTACTGGGGGGCAAAAAAAGGAATTAATGAGAACAATAGTTCACTTAAATTCTAAAGGGTAATAAAACACCTGTAAAAGATTGGTATTGGTTCGATGCTATGATAAACTTTATGGCCTCTCTGGTTTAGGTATATCTTCTTCTTCTACCACTCTTTATGCTATGGTTTCCTCACTTTCCTGCAACACGGTCTTGGGTTGTCGGTTCAAGGCCATTGGAGTTTCTTTAAGCTTCTTTCAATATTCGATCACCAGCTCAATGGCGGCTGGCTTCTACTCTTGTTTTGTTTTGATATGTGTAGATCATTTTTTAGGTATTGTAACGACTAGCCTTTGTGCTCGTTTTGGTTTTAGAGAAAATAATATTTGAATATTTAGAATGAAAGAAATGTGTCAGTGGCCTACGGGCTGCGCTGATGTCTAACTATGCAGTGAAAAGAAAATAATTAAAATATAAATAAATATTAAAAATTAAGTTATTTCCCCAACCGCGTCGTCAGAGTACCACATGTTCTTCACTTCGTCTAGGCATATAAGGTTGACAATTATTTAGTTTTGAAAAAAAAAATTAACCAGACCTAGAACCAACAGCGCATGTTTGTGTCTGTACAAAGTGTAATTTTTATTATTTCGTGTAGCCAGGAAATCATTTTGTGATTTTAGTTTTACTTATTAGTATGTATAATCATATAATAGATAGAGATATATAATCTAGGCGTCGTTAAAAATGACACAAAAAGATCCTAATACTTACCGTAAACATTTGCAATTATTATGTATTTTCTACAAAATTTGTACAGATGACAATTTGTGTGGCAAATATTTATAATAACTATAAGACAAGGTGGCTAAGGTTCCCGCATCCTCAATCACCTTGATCAGGTATGCTGATATATAGTAGATATAGAATTAACCATACAACCCATGTTTACCAGTGAGAAGTATGTGGCCTGCATTAGATTTTCAATATAACAATTTCATACGCTCCCTAAGCGCAACAATAAACATAACCTACATAATTTATACTAAAATTTCCACTCCAATTGTTAAGATCTTTTCAAAAACGTCTCAGCCCACTTGAGAACGTTTGTTTGAATCCGGAGCGCCTGAAATTGCTTCTTTAGTAGAAATGCGAAGCTGTAAAACAGGCCCATTTATATCATTGACGTACTGAGGCACGTTTTACGCTAATTGTTCTCTTTGAAACATTGTAGGGTGGCATAAAAATGAGCAATGATCTTTAAAAACTCGACGTGGAACGCGTATTTCGTACGACGAGTTTTTATCACCCACTTCGTTATTCTTTCCCTCTTCTTTATCCTTTCTTGTCTTCCTTACCGCATATCTTCTGTATGATCCCTCTATACCGGCCCTTTTTTATTGCATTAGTTCAGCAGGCAGGCAGACGGTACACCTGGAAAGCAGTCACCATCGCCTATGGACATTTGTAACATCAAAAAACTCTATCAATGTGCTGCTAATCTATTCCAGTGGATCTCCTCTACATAATCTAAACAAAATCGATATGGGACACATAGTAGAAGTGAAACTTCAACGGACAAGTGGAAAAACAAATCGCAACAAAATTTTAACTTGAAGTTTTACGGGCAGATTGTTAATGTACTTACCCAATTAGAAAACCTTCGCATTCGCAGGTTTATTGCAAATTATGATTTGGTTACATTAGGTACCAGGTACATTTCAATTAATGCATTTTGATATAAACGTACTTTATTTTATCAAACAAAAAACTGAATTCGATCCAGAACCAATAAACGCATCCATGGTCTACTCTAAAATTATACCGCCTCTCACCACGTCTAGTCTATGCCACTCCTCCAATCTAATCTAATGCTTTTTCGTGACAGAAAAATCCTAAGACCCCTCGTCTATATAAAAGTTTCACTTCAATAAAAAATATACGGGAACTAGCACTATCAGGTGGTCCAAAAATATCAAAAATAGTAATTGGTTTAACTTCGCTTAAGATAGCGCTGTGCAATAACAGCGTGGGCGTAACTACGTTCTAAGTCTCACGCTCTTCCTGCCATAAGCGCAGGGCACATGGGAGGAGAGTGGTTTTAGTGAAGTATTGAGTTTTCGAGTCTCCACACAAGCCAGCGATTTGACTCTGGTGGCAATCTGGTGGCCATTTGTGGTCCCACCTCTCGTCGCTTTGGTCTAATCCCTAGTAAAGGACCCGGTAGTGTGCGATATGCTTTTCCCCTCCTCAAAAAAATATATATTTTATGCTGCTATTTAGAACTTAGCTACTAATGCCGGGACACAACTCGAGGTTGTCATAGCGGCAAACTCCAGGCAACCGCCCTACCACCTTTTATCTCATCCTAAAGGTTGGCACCAAGTAGGCTTCGGGCCTAGTGTTCCAAACGTTTATAGGCGCCGGTAATCACTTTTCATCAGATGGGCCGTCAGCCTGTTGCTCGGCTTCACAATAATAAGAAAGTTAAAATAAAAATGCGTAGACCTTGTGAAAATGAATAACTTTAACAATTCTTCAACTCTCAAGGTTAGGCCTTGCTGCGTGTTTGATTGATGACGCCACTTTATTATACTTTTAACATTTAATAAATATTGTAACATAATGATGCTATGCTGCATCAATAAGATGACCTTATTATCAGTAAATGTTATATATCCATAATGTTATAAAATTATCAACGCTAGCGAAGCTATTTAAAAAAAACATCTGGAAAACACAAAATATGAACGATGGAGATAACGATGCAATTTTTTTATTATTTCTTATCATTTACCTGTTTGTTTGGGATTCACGTAAAAAGTAAACTCTGCTGGGGCGATTTTGTTGCGGTTTTCGCTGATGGACAGTTAATTCTTAGACTTGAACTCTGTGCTACTATTTATTTATCTTGGGAACCGCGCGGGAATTATTCTGGGAATAATTTAAAGTGGTCAGATTAAAAAAAACTAATTTCAATGTGATCTTTTACTGATCGCTAGCAAGTTTAAGGGCTGCTTCCTATATCGTACTGCCTGTTATTTGTCTTACTATATATATATTGATTAAATATATAAGCTCCATACAAATAATGTCAAAATTCAACCGATGGTAAGGCAAACGAATGAATAGTTAAATATAGGAACCGGCTATAAGTGGTCCCAGTACGGTAGGTAGATACAAAATAGCCGGAAAACCTGTAATTAGTCTCCTTATTCCTTAAATTTCCGGAAGAATAAGCATATTATCCCCGCAAATTGCTAATGCGCTGGAACCTTGTCGAATTAACAATCACGTGACGGCATCAGTAACTCGATAGTACGCGTACTCGCCGGTCAGTGATGCTTACGGTACTGAGTGTTCGGCTACGGTTACGTCATCAAAATGGCGGCCAGGCGCATTACCAATTTGCGGGGATAATACTACGCACTCTCAGGCAGCCACGTGATACTAACATAGATAACTACATAATTTGTCCTAGACCATACTAAATCCTTTCTACTATTTGTATTTTATCGCCAGAGTTCAGCAGACAGGCAGACGGCCCATTTGATAGAAAGCGGTTACCATCGCCTACGGACATTTGCAACACCAAAGGTGCTACAAATGCGCTGCAATACTAATTGATAAATAGTAACAAAAGTACAAACTATAGTTATACTATGGAAAGAGAATACTCTTCCATGGTTTTAAGTAATAAAATACCTAGTACAAAATTCAATTGTTTGACTTAATTAATCCTAGCTTAATTACTTGATGAAATTAAGTACACCACCACTGTATATTACTTGTATTGTCTGAAGTGACGGAAAATCACCTCTGTAATGGGCTGTGCAAACCACAAAGTTTAATTTAGTCGAAGTGATATTCGAGTCGTAATGATGAGATAAATTCCACAGGGTACGTGAGACAGGGGTTGTAACCGGATATTACTTCGTATATATTGTAAGAATTCATTAAATTAGCACTGCGGCCGACGCCTATATATACCCTGAGCTAATGCCAAATTTAATTGTTCTTGGTAATTGGGGTAATTTTAAATTGGATTATTCTCTCCAAAATTTGTGTTAAGAGGTACTTTACGAACCGAAAGTCAACGTGGGTTCGTAAGTTTCATACCGAAAAAATGAATGAATGAAAACTCTTTATTGTTTACCATATATTTAAATCTAGACAATTGATATGGATACATTTGCATTAGAACAATGGGCGGCCTTATCGCTTATAGCGATCTTTTCCAGGCAACCCAGTATGAGATTTTAAAGAAAATATATAAGATTATAATATATCTCAAATAATAAATAAATGTGCCGTATATCTATACCGCACCCTTTTCAGAAAATCTAATATCTCAACACCCAAAATGCTACGTCTGCCGTTCCTCATGGCAACTACGGTCATTACGGTCGTTTGGAAAACGTCACTAATGACATTATTATTTTCGATCACACAGCGCCTTAGACCATTCAATTATGTTGCGGCGACTGGGCCTGCTGAGTGTGCCTCAAGCAAGATAAAGCCCCAAACCTAGGTCCACCTGTGACACAAATTGAAAGGAAGAATATGAAGGTGATATGGATTCGTAATTGGCAGATCAAAACCATATGACAAAAAGTAAACAAATTGGACCATGGGAGGACCATGATAATAGAGAATGAACGGAATTGCTTGAATGGTTTAAGCACAGCGCTCACAACGCACCCGGAGCGTTGTGAGCGCTGTAGAATCGCGCGGAAATATTTCTGTGGATGATTTAAAATGGCCAGATAAAAAAAACGAATTCCAAAGTGATTTTGTCACTCATGTGATGTTTTCATCCCGAGAATCCCCTGGGAATTTTTCCGAGAGACATTTGTATGTAGTAATTCGGATGCATAAAATTAGCTTATTCCGGTATAGTTTACACTAAAACGATAGCTTTCATTATTTTTAAATGACGTGGTACTTTGTGTCTCGGAAATCCCGCGGGCATTTTAAGGCAAGCGTGGACTATTGACAGACATATTGTAGTATATTATAAAATTATAGTACAGGTATATCCAATTCACAATAACTGGACACGCAGGGTTACCAAACCTCTAATTAATCAACCTAAAAGCGAAAATTAAAAACATTCATGATTCGAACGTTCCTTGGCCTCCGGTGCAATGTTCTCATTGAACCAACAAACCTCTTAACTGTTTTTGGCTCAATGTGTATGTTGCCTTTCATGAGAATAAACTACTGAAAGATTAAATGTCAGTGTTAAGTGTCAAAGTGCCAAGAAATAAAAAAGTGAAGTGAACTTTGTATAAGTTTATAACCTAAAATCTACATATTAGTTTTGAATACATTGATCTATTCAAAGAGATAATCAAGAAATATATTTTGCCATTAATGGATATTTAGTATACATACAGCCGGCGATAATTTGGTTCACCTGGACCAGTCTTAATAAGAGTTTAAAAAGTATCATGAAAATCTCAGAGGTAAATTTATATAAGTTTTTAAAGCAATACAATCAAATATCAACTTCTTCTGTTTTTTTTAAGTTACATATATATACATTATATACATAAACTTTATATAGCAGTAAACTAAAGACCACAAAGCACATTATTTTATTCAATACAAAGATAAACATACTCTATGTCAATAAACTTTTCGTAATTTAGTGATGAAAATGACATAAAAAGTCTATAATTATCTGTTTGTTTTCAGCTACCTGGCGATGAAGACTCGGGTCCAACCTGCAGAACTTATGTATTCCAAAATGAGAGTCATACATTAGGCAATGCTTTAAAATGTATTATTAACAGATAGTAAGTAGACTGAACCATAAATTAATTGGACTGCAAAATGCACATATTAGTTGAAATGTAACTCGAAGAGTACTTAAATTAGAAATAATATTCTTGCACTCATATTTTGTATATCTTTTAAATTATTGCTTTGATTCAAGCTTATTATATCTTGTACTTATCTCTGGACACACTTACTTAGGAAACTTCTTTGGATTATAATCCTTTCATCTATTTAAATCCCTTCTTTTGGCAGTCAAACAATTTACATCAATTTATATTTAAGCCCTTATACTATAAGTAGTCTGTACAGTACTGAATATGAAATTACAATTATCTTGGAATGTAATAAAAAACTAATTGCACATAATTTTACTAGTGAAGATGTCGACTTCTGCGGCTACACAGTCCCCCATCCAGCAGAGGCGAAGATGCTATTCAGGATACAAACAAAAGAAACACCAGCTCTAGATATACTTAAGAGAGGTTTGAAAGATCTAGAGAAAGTTTGTGATCACACTATAGATTTATTTGAAAAAGAAGTAAAAGAATTTAATAAAGGCTATAACTTGTTTTATTAATGCTCTCATATTGATTCCATATAAGAAAAAGTGGTTCCAGCTACCTGTGATAGCACTCGGCTAAAAATTTGCTTCATGTGCACCTAGAAATAAGTGGTAACAGAGTTTCTTTAAAATCCATTTAGAATTTTTGTGTACTGCCTAAATGTGGATTTTTTTGGACCTAGCAGTTAAAGTAATACCCTTTGAAATTTTTTTTAGAATTCATAGGTATCACTCTCATAGTTGTCTTGCCTGATCACACATGGGCAAAATTAGTTGATACAAACTAAACGACTTAATAACTGTTAACATAACTGCTCTTTTCAGTATAGTACTAATAACTTCATGGCCTAGAGCACTGTGATGCAGTAAGAGGACTCCTGCATTAACCATTATCTAACTTTCATTATGAAGAGAAGCTTTAATCCTTTTCTGTAGAGCTATCAAATTGTAAAGTAACATTTTTAATTCAAAGCAATGAGAAATTAAGTCTGACGGATAAAATGATTTTATGGTCATAACAAATAAAAAAAGTAAAAAGTTTCAATTTTCTTTATTATCATTTCACATTACTTATGAATCTGTCTATACTTTGAACTCAGAGTAAGGTGACTTGGTCAGAGGGATGTCCCTCCATAAGTCAGGTGTGAGGTATGCATAGGTCTTGGCAATAGCAGCATAAGTTGCCTTAGCAAAGTTGCCAAGTGTACCAGTTGAACCACGAGCTGATGTGTAGCAATCCTGGACACCAGCCATCTGAAGAAGCTTCTTAGGGACCGGTGCAGACACAATACCAGTACCACGAGGAGCAGGAATAAGCCTCACAGTGACAGACCCACATTTGCCAGTTACCTGTGGATAAATTTTACATTTTTGAAAATGGTATATTTAAGGTTCATATTAATAATTCAGTTTGAAAAATCAGACGTTTTAACAGACTTCATTGGAAAAAACCTCAAGAGGATACCACGAATGAAATGATTATCAGTTTTCATCATTAAAGATAGTTTTGACATTATAAATTACAGCTAATATTAATTAATTTTTCATAATTCACTAGTTATCTAGAATAATTAATTACCTTGCAAGGGACAGTGTGAGGTTTGCCGATCTTGTTACCCCAGTAGCCTCTGCGAACAGGAAGCACGGAAAGTTTGGCAAGAATGATAGCACCTCGGATAGCTGTAGCCACTTCCTTGCTGCACTTAACACCGAGGCCAATATGGCCATTGTTGTCTCCAATAGCCACAAAAGCCTTGAAACGGGTACGCTGGCCGGCACGCGTCTGCTTCTGTACAGGCATGATCTTCAACACCTCATCATTAAGAGAGGGACCAAGGAAGAAGTCAATGATTTCAAATTCTTTGATGGGAAGTGAGAACAGATAGATGCTCTCTAGTTTGTCGATTTTCCCCTCGCGAACAAGGCGGCCGAGTTTGGTGACTGGCACCCACTCTTTCTGGTCCTCCTTGCCGCGTCCACGTCCACGACCGCGTCCGCGTCCCCGGCCACGTGGCCCACCGCGACCACGATCACCGCCGCGAGACCCAAAGCCACCACGAAAGCCGCCACGTCCACCGGCTGGAGCAGCGTCCGCCATTCTGAAAGAGTATACGAACGATTAAGTACTAAAACAATTATCAATGAAATCTAAAACATGAAATTAACTTGAATCAGACGCGTTAAGGCCATCACTGCATAATGCTATGGTAGATACCACGAATGAAATGAAATTAATTTCTCATCATTTAGATTTTTAAAAACCCACGTGGCTAGATTGAGTTATGATCGTATATATAACATTGCTACTAAAAATATTATTATCTGATACAAAACATACATGTTACTTAGCTTAATAAATTTTAGAAAAACGAATTTATATTTATATACTGATGATTGTATAATATAATAAATAAAATAGAGAAACTTACGTTGAACGATGAGCGCAGTTAGACAGTCAATTACAAAATGGCCGGCATTTCGCTAATAATCCGATTTCCGACATATGACGTAAAATAATTTCCTGACGCTCCAGTGACCATTTCTGTAAAATAGATCTTCAGCATAAACAAGGAATAGCTACACTCTCATTTTGCTTAGTTGGAGTGAAACAGCTACAGTGGATTTTTCATCAACTACAGAGGGCACTAGTTCATGTCGTAAGTAGCGTGAAATTAGCAGTTATAATAAACTGCCCCGCGAATATTTAAAAAAGGGCGAAAGTACTTTAAAGTTATTTTATTTCACATGGTGGGGCTCTATCTGGGATAATGTTACATATATAGACCGTTTTACGCAGATGTGACGACGGGTATGGTAAGTTATTGTGATGTAATTATGTTTTCAATAGTTAATGACGTTAAATATGGACAAATAACGTATGTATATACACCAATGTGGTTATTCCAAAAGGGCATTTTTGACGCTTTAAAAAAGGCGCTTTTTGCCAAAATATTGGCAATGAGTTTAGGATGGATGGGATAATTATAATATATATATAAATAATTAATATATGTATATAACATGACTACAAGCTACAAATTAATAATTTCAGCCAGGTGGTAGGGCATTTGCCCGACTGGATGGCTACCACCTCTTAAGTAATCTAAAGTATGTCGCCATAACAACCTTGAGTTGTGTTCCGGCATTAGTAACCAGGTTCCAGTCTCTCTTAAGAGAACAGCAGCGCATTTGTAGCTCTTTTCGTGTTGCAAATGTCCATAGACCATAAGCGATGGTAACCGCTTTTCATCAGTGTTTGCCTGTCTGTTGAACTCCTGCAATAAAATAAAATAATTAACATAAAAATTCTTTTTTGAAGTTTTAAGCATACTGACGCGCAACTTTCTCGAGGTTTAGAACTTTCTTCAATTTGATTAATTTATTAGTCCACAAGTAACGCGATATCTAAACCGGCGACATTATTAGATCATTTTAGTGCTTAGCTCGAATTTTAACATCCAAGAAACGAAAAGTTATACCAACCCCTACATTTTTAAACCATACAGTTTTTGAGAGAACACTTTCTCAATCTGGATATTACTAGTCTTAAGTTGTCGATATTTTATGACACATTTTAAAAATTCATGATACTATTACGTACCTGATACATGATACTGTGGTTTCAAAGTTGCTATTCTATAAGCATGAGGTGTTAAATATATGGAAGAAGGTTATATATTAAAGTATTAATGAGAAACAAAATAACAATTATAAATTATTCCCATTTTAATATCACACATGTAAAATATAATATTATTGTAAAAAATATATATTTTTTTTAATATCAGTAACATTCTAACGGATTAACAGTCTACATTGAAGATTTGCGTGGAGTTATGATGAATATCATGAACTACGAAAGGAAAAGTTTTTATGCCGTGGCACGCAGCGCCGTATTCTCCATCTTTGGTCAAAGCAATAACAGCACCCATGAAAGTAGGGTAATGATTAGCTATTCTATCGACTGCTGTTTTCGCTGCTCTAGCAGGCGAAGCTCCACGACGCATTTCTTCCACTGCTAAAAAGCTGTAACACAAATACATATGAAAATTATCACACATTAATTGTTAAATGTTTGTGGTTTACGACTTTAAAATGTCGTTTCGGAAGATCAACAACTTTGTTGGAAGTACACACACATAATTCTTAATCCAGTTCTTAGTAACACAACCAAATACTAGAAGTTCAAACCGTAGGTAGAAGATTGTAATAACATAAAGCACAAAGTCCGTCGATGTGAGGTTCTCGTTCCGAAAGTACATTTAGTAATACCTCCATCGCAGTTGAGTTTAAGACAATATTTTATAATAACACCTTAAACAATACTAGAAAGTTATAAAAATAATATTTATTAGAATCACACTGGGCCCATGGTATTTATTATATTTCTGTCTATATTGTGATTTACAAAACTGACTGTCAATATATATTATACTAATGTACTTTGTGTAAAACTCTAACCCATGGGAATGACTACTCTTGTTGGGGTCACCGAAGTTAGCCCCCTAATTATTTTTTTTTATTTTCATTTTTTTTCTATTAATTCATTTGTTCTTAATTGGGATTGTTCACTTTTTTTCAATCTGGCTATTTGAAAAACCATTTCGAGGAATAGTGCCCCTAATCATTTCTGTCTATTTAAAATTCCAAAAAACGTACGATCTTCTTGTATTTTGTAAGAAATGCGTTTTACCTTTATTTGACCTTACTAAATCCAATCAGGTGGGACGTCTGCCTGTTTGCCTGCTTTAGGTGTAAAAAAAATTTCTAGCTGTACATTACTTGATTTAAGTTCTGTAACATGGATTTTCCCTAAAGACCACTTTAATTTTTTTTTACGATTACTATAGAAAATAATAATGGTTGAACACG
Source organism: Dendrolimus punctatus (assembly GCA_012273795.1). Taxonomy (NCBI): domain Eukaryota; kingdom Metazoa; phylum Arthropoda; class Insecta; order Lepidoptera; family Lasiocampidae; genus Dendrolimus; species Dendrolimus punctatus. The sequence goes on along the minus strand of CM022529.1, from coordinate 6,648,276 downwards.
AAAAATTATAAGCCTAGCGACAAAAAACACTGAAATGATGACGATACGTAATGTTACTCATTACAGTGCAAATAGTAGCATAGATTACTATGATTATATGATAGATAAAATTTACTTTTATTATTTTTGTTTTCTAGGCAAATAAATCAATGTAAACTTGTCCCTTATGACGTCATCGGAGAAACAATTTTAAAGTCGAATTATAAAAAAACTAACGCTTAAAATACAGAAATATTCAAATTAGTATCTTAAAATACCCAATTTTACGTAATAAAAATATAAAATCAGAGGGTAATTTTTTGTGAACAATCCTCATTGTGCGCTGTTAATAATTGATTGCTCTTCATTTATTGTAATAGGCGGGCTAACTTGAAGGTATATTTTTAATAATTTTTTTAATAAATAAATGAAAAACAAACAATTATTAACAGCGAACAATTAAGAACAAACGAATTAATAGAAAAAAATTTAAAATAGAAAAAACATAATTTTTGGGGTCCCAACTTTGGTGACCCGTACTCTTGACAATGACAAGATAATTTTAATGTGTTGTTATTGCTAGTTCCACCTTCGCTAGATGGCGTTACAGATACGACTTATGAATAGTAATTGAAATTTCTAAGAATTATAACAGTGCCATATTGTAACATACATATCCTTTGTTTTTATAACACTGATGGAATGCATTTGTCCACTTGTCACCAAGCCCGCGTACAATAGGTACGGGCGGGTGTGTGAGACACGAACGAAGCCGCAGATAAAAACGACTAGTTGTATAAAATAAAACTAAATTATAAGATAAAACCAATCAAGACCAACCTTGGCAAAAACCTGAGCATAACATCACCATCGCCTGTAGCAGCAGCGCCACCTACAGCGTTATCGGCGTAAGCGCCCGATCCTGGAATCGGAGAATCCCCAATTCTTCTGTAAATCAATATAACAAAAATATATTAAATAAAATGGTTTCTAAAACACAGATGTATTTTAACAATATTTTAAAAAATTGTAGCCAATAGCTTGAATATCGTAATGGAAACTATTATATACTATGTATATTTAGGGACATTTTAATGACCATTTATTTCCATCAATTTGTGCTATAGATTAAATATACAAACAGCCATTCTCTGATTTTTTTATTTATTAATTAAAATAGAGGTTTTAGTAATATTTTAACTTGAATATTTTACAAAAATATCAGGTTATTCATTTTGATAATTTCTAACCGCTTATAAAGCTATAAAAACAGTTTCATAGATTTTTTTACTTTCCTTCATGTCAGGGACATAAAAAGGCTTTTCACATATTATATTTCACATATTTCCATTTAATTTATTTCACTAAAAGTAGAAGTTTCTATTAAAATTCTATTCATAATATATTGTTACAATTTGGGCCCCCTGCATTACTATAAACAAAGCACAATTATTTCCCATCGGTGTTTGAACTAATAACATTGAAACTCTTTTATGACCTTCTTCTTTTGTTTACTTTGTGTTTAAATTTTGTGATTGGGAAAACAGCCCTTTGTTTCTTATAATCTTTATGATAGTGACTAGCCAGGTGTGATTCTAAGAAATTCAGTCCACGCGGCCGAGAGACATATTATATCTGTGCGGTATAAAGCAATGCCCCGATGGAGAGATCGTCCGTCGAGCGATAATCTCAGGCGAGGCAAGACGTGTGTGACGTGTTATTGAATTGTGCATTACATTTGGACTGGTTGATTTCAGTTATATTTGTACCTGTGTTATACGTGTTTGTATAGTTCTAATAAATTCTATGATAATTCCAACTCGTAACAATATTTTACAAAAATATCGGGTTTATTGCTATTCATTTTGATAGTTTGTGATCAATTATAAAGCTATAAAAACAGTTTTATAGAATATTTTTTACTTTGTTTCATATCAGGGACATAAAAAGGCTTTTCACATATTAATTACTACAATATGATGATAAGATTTTAAATATATTGACAGCCTCTGTGGTCTAGTGGACTAAGTATAGGTCCATTTAATTTAGTTCACTAAAAGCAGAAGTTTCTATTATATTTAATATACAATTCCAAGCAGAAAAAAACATAATACCTTTGTTATTTATTATCTGGTCTGGGTGTGCTGTGTCTGTCTATATGGTCAGTTGTATATTACCTATATAATAAGAGTAACTTGCTTATATTCCGAACTTACAGTGCAAGCACACTGTAAGTTCGGAATATATCTACAAATTTTATTATTATTATTTTATACTAGAGTTTACCCCGCGGCTGCGCCGCGGGTTAACCTCTAGTGCGTGTCTCTTGTTTAAAGAGCAAGTGCTACAGGTTATATTATATTACATTTTTATGTAGTTTCCCACGGAAGATTCACTTCATTTTATATCGCTAATTATATATACCATCCCCCGTCTATCTGTCAACAAAATAAATTACAAAACTTGACCAAAAAGGCCAAAATGGTCTAAATGACCAAAAGACCACAGTGACCGACATGGCTAAAATGACGGAATAGGCAAAAACGACCAAAAAGGCCAAAATAATCAAAATGACCAAAGAGGCCAAAATGACCAAAAAGGCCAAAATGACCAAATAGGCCAAAATGACCAAATAGGCCAAAATGACCAAATAGGCCAAAATGACCAAATAGGCCAAAATGACGAAATAGGCCAAAATGACCAAATAGGCCAAAATGACCAATAAGGTCAAAATGATCAAAAAGGCCAAAATGACCAAATAGGCCAAAATGACCAAAATGGCCAAATAGGCCAAAATTACCAAATAGGCCAAAATTACCAAATAGGCCAAAATTACCAAAAAGGCCAAAATGAAAATTGTCCCTTGTCCATCCTCAGTATTTAATTTACATACGTGCCGAATTTCAGCCAAATCGGTCCAGTAGTTTTTCCGTAAAAGCATAACAAACAAACAGACAAATATCATTTTATCCCGGAAACTATCCCATTTTTCGGGATAAAAAGTATCCTATGGTCATCCTCGGTATCGAAAATATATATATATATACTGAGTTTCAGCCAAATCGGTCCAGTAGTTTTTACGTGAAAACGGAACAGACAGACAGACAGACAGAGTTACTTTCGCATTTATAATATTAATAGGGATTTTTCACTGAGATAAATTTCATTTCAAAACTACTGAATATTCTTTATGATGACAATAATGAAATAACTTAAGACTATTCCTTAAAAAAGTAGTAACAGACTAGATTAACTATTACCCAGGTATTTTATATTTAGCTCCATTAGTAGAAGTGCCAGCTGCAATATCGCCATTGATATCAATAGCAACCATTCCAATTGTGTCATGGTTATATCTATCCACTTTTACATGTCTATTATGATATTGTTTTGTCATAAGTGGACTATAAGGGCCACATTGTTTTGATGGATCAGGCTTGACATTCTGAAATAAGATAAAATGCTTTCAATATATGAAACAAGAGTATGTGTAAGAATAAGCCTAAATGGCACTCTTTTGTTCGTGCCTACCCCGCAAGGGACCTGGCGTGAAGTTATGTATGTATGTATAATATATGAAACAACATTATAACAGTAAAAGAAAAATGCTAGGATTAACTATTGTTAATCATAGCAGCTCTCCCAGTAATTTAGTTTAACTTACTTTTGCATTCTATATTTATAGAGTTACGTCTTGTGAATTTTGATATATAACATTCCTAGACATTGAAGCAAAATTTATGTTATATAAAAATTATTTATTACTCTTAAATTTTATAGTTTCTAAATGATTATGTAGCTTTACAGTTCCATACATTTTCTTTTCCTTCCTCTATACCAGGTTTATACCAAAACATTCCATTATTACTTTTAAGGCAGTTTTTGTCTTTGTACTCAATTTCTAATCAAAAAATTCATTCTTTTTTTTTCTAGCTTATTTAAAAATGAAGCTCAAAAAACCTTTTTTGTTAAAGTAAGCCTTTGAGTATTGATTTTGTTGTAAAAAATATTTTAAATTAAGTAATATTTAATTTTATTGATAGTATAATGGTGTTTGCTATATGAAAATGCAAGATGGCACTAGAAAGTATCATATTTTTACTAAGCTATTGTCATTCCTAGTATACCTCTTCCATGATTTAGGTTTCAATATTTGAATAGAGTTATTTAAAATTAAATTTTATAAAAAAATATTTTATTTAATTTCAAATATGTTCCATTACTTACGTTAAATAACAACATTATAAATGAGGAATGTTAATTAGATATCCTATATTTAATTTATAATTCAGTTAATTTGACTAAAATGATGGGCCTGGTACTTTCTGATTTTAATATAGAAAATTTTACATGATTCTTATTATTACTTACAAGAAACTACTTATCAAAGAATCTAGAAACAATTTTTGCAAAATATAAGAAGCTGCAAAATACGGACCATCCAAAAATTAGGTTGACAATCATCCTCATTATGCCACTTCATCCATAGCTTTTTTGACTCCATTGTTGTTAAAGATTGTTCTTTGAATCCCATTTCTATAGCAAACTGTGTTGCTAACTCACCAACAAGAAAAGAATGTTTGGTGTGCTCCAAAACATGTCTGGCTACAGATATAGCATTTTTTATTCGACGAAGTGCACCCACTGCACCAACATTCATAGTTTTTCTATAAAAACACAAAATTAATACAAACAGTTTATTATATAACTAACAAGGATCAGAAATTTAATTGGAAATAATAACTCCTTTCTATATTTATAATTTAATATTTATACAAAAAGTATACCTATGTTACATGTTACAAATAAATGTTGTATTTGTGAAAATATGTAATTGATTCAAAGTACTTTAACTTTATTATTAATAATCACTAAATATAAATCCAACTAAATGACTAACTCTAAGAATTAATTGATGAAAGAAAATAGGGTTATAAAGAGTATTAAAATTGTGGTATAACTATACCCATCCATAATGAGTGCATCCAATGTGGTTTCTCCACTTTCATCAGGGCTTCCCCCGTAGCCAACTGTTCCATCACATTGCTGAACTTCACACACTGAAGCTCCTTGCTCCACAGCGTCTAAAGCCGAACCACCTTGCTTGAGAACATCCCATGCTAAAATCAGCAATAATTAAATAATAAATAAAAACTGCTGGCAATAAACTACAAAAGTTTACTGTTGAGATCTCCTCCCACTGCGAGTTTATACCTTTTATTGTTGAATCAGTAAATGACCAAGTGGTAATAACTATGGGAAAATTCTTGTTATTAGTTGCCAAACACTTGCAAAATGAAAATAAGAATAAAATAAAAAAGTAACAATAGACATATACATTCATTTTACTAAAGAAAATCTATTTAATACTAAAAAAATGTTTGCCGGTATGTACAAACTCACACTCCAACAAAAACTTTAATCTAAAGGGTATAAATACAAAAACCTCAACATCAACAAAAACAGCCAACTGATATGTGATATTTCACTTTCAGTGATATGATAGTTGATAAAATGATAACTGATACACGAAATATTAGTGTCAGATTGACTTTGACGTTAATTTTAAAAACTATATTTTAAAAGCCGCCCAGCCGCCTTCAAAGAGAATTTATGGCCGCCTTGGACAAACGTGGTGGGTATACTATCCGTTCTCCAATAGTAGGAGAGTAGGAGGCCCGAGTGGGACGTATAAAGGTTGTTATTATCTAAATCAATCACAATAAATTATATAAAATAATTGTTCAAAAAACTTTGTAGCCAGGTCCTAAAAACATTTTCAAATTCAAAAGTTAAAATGATTGGCTAATACTTATTTTTGTAACAACCAATCAACGACTTCTGTGATAAAATTTGACGATACGATTGGTCCATCTTCATTAGGGATATGCAAATTATATTTTGATTTGCTAATGTTATTTTTGTTTATTTAGAAATGTGTAAGAAGTTCTTGTGGCGTATGTGACTTATGTTGCAAATAAAAGATTTCTCCAAATATTAATAAAATTTATGATTATATCTAAAAACAATGGATCTGAACACCTTTTGCCGTGAACTGCCGAAAGTTGTAAGTTAGATTTTGCCTTCTTTCACGGCGGGAACTACAAAAGTTTCAAAAAAGTAAATTTGCTTGCCTAACAAAGGACTGTGGCGTTGTTTTCTTAATGATTCATTACAAAATTAAATACATTCACATTCAAGAGGAAGGCCTAAATAAAAACATAATATTGAATAGAAAACACTTGTCACTAAATCACTAAAGTAAATTATGATCATACGTAATACTTAAATAGTTTACATACTTTACACCAGACTTACATTGCATGCATTTCCATTTACATCTAAGTATCCATTTTATTGTTGAACAACTTTAAAATGGGTTTCCTCTTTTTATTCTTGTCACACAAGCTAAATTTCTTTCATCATATATAAATCTGTTATAATAAATGGGATCTACTTATGCAAAAAGGAACCAACCCACATACTGACAGTTTTGAGAAAAAGCCGTTTTTATTAAAATTTTGGATACAAAAAAGTGTCTGTATTTTGGAAAAAAATTGGTTGAATATTGTATATTATATTTTGTTCTATATATTCAAGTAAACTTTTACGTTTTTGGATTACCGTGGGTCATAAATCTTGTTAGTTTATTATACTGTTGCTTTTTTTGTGGGTAGCTACTTTGTGATAAAAATGTTTTATTCTGTAAATGTTGTCAGATCACTATGATTCTTATTGAGTCAATAGAAGGTGCATTTTGAAAGCCTTCTGCATCCTTAACCCAATTTTGGCATGTTTGTGGATTGGATCTGTTTTGCATTAGTAGGTCAAATTATAAGCCCATCAGAACTCTCACTCATAGCATAAAATCTAAAAAGCTCAAGGCTTACCATTTCACACAGACTTCTTTAAGTGTGGTATCACACTGATCAAGAAGGCTCTAAGCGCTGTAATCAAGATATTGATTCCAGGATGGGTCTACTATGTATCCTTCACCTAAATTAGCAAGATTTAAGTCCAACAGGAGTGTTTGTAAATAGAAAATATTTGGACCTTGTTATTTGTCCCTATATTAATTTATAAATATCCTTATTCTTGTACTTAAATTATGCTTAATATACATTATAGGTATGTTTATTAATTCTGTTACTAAGATATAATATCTTCCTGTTATTTATTTATAAGTAATATACATAAGGTAAAATCTATGTTTGCACTATATATTTCTTTAATAATAATCAATAAATTTATAGCCCTGGTTTGTTTTTCATGGTGTAGTGTAGTGAGTGATATACATATTAAAACCACACATTGTGTTATCCCTTTATAACACACTCACATTATAAGTTATGTTTTGGTTTACGTAAAAGTTATTTATCTATTATATCTTAATGTCACCTTGTTTGTCCGTGATGTACTCCTAAACTACTTAACTGATTTTAATCAAATTTGCACACTGTGTGCAGTTTGATCCAACTTGAAAGATAGGATACTTTTTATACCAGTAGGTGACACTGAGATCAGGTTCTAGAATTCTCCTAACCACCGGGAGTGATTTTGTTTTTGTGTCATGAAGCTAAGTCTTTTAGGAATTCAGAAAATATGGCGATACAAATTGCACTGGGTCAACTAGTATCTATATAAATTATTTACTCTTTCCAGGAGCTGCATGCTCATTTAAATGGCTCCCTCAGTCATTCCACAATGCTACAATTAAAAAGACATCTTGCTGATACTGGCAAAGCTGACAGCACAAATGCATTCTTCAATGAATTTCAAATAGGTGCTGGAGACACCAGGAATCTATCTGAGTAAGGAAATTTAATAATAATATCCACATATCGCTACTGTGCTTCAATAATGTGCTATCTTAAAAATTAAAATTTTAGAAACGAGTTTAACTTGTTTCTGTCAATCTACAATATATTTTAAAACATACTGTTATGAGTTACTGGACTCAAATTAAAATGGCGTTGGAATTACTGTAGAATTTATTAGAACTATACAAACACATATAACACAGGTACAAATATAATACATGTGATGACCGAATGTAGTCCACATGACTTGCCACACTGGTGGTTGTCGCCTGACTACCCATCTCTCCATTGGGGCTTTGTTTTATACTGCAGAATTATAATATGTCTCTTGGCCCTGCAGACTGATTTTCTAAAAATCATACCTGGCTAATGTCTACCTTTTATGGTATTTTATCTTTTAGGATTACAATACACAATGGGATGTTTTTATGATTACAAATTTTAAACACAAAGTAAACGTCATAAAAGCACTCCAATGTTATGTCCAATAGCTCATGACGCCGGCGGGTAATAAATGTGCTTTTTTCGCAGGTGGCCCAAATTGTAACAATACCATGTCATGCATTTCAGTACAATTGTTTATATAAATTTGTTTTAATATCTTCTAAAATTAAATTCAGTTAAGTATGTGTGTGTTACAAGCTTAGAATAAAGTTCATTATTGAGGAAAGGAAAGAAAGAAATATACTGGTACAGTTCAAATATCAGTTGATTTCAAAGTTAACATAAGTTTCAAGTGAAATATAGTTACTTTGCTGCATACAACTAAGAGCTGTGAATTACTACATCTAACAGTGAACAGTGTAATGGTTTCACATCTTGTTCTTCGTCTTAAAACTGGATTACTTATTTTTCAGTTGCTTTCAAGTTTTCAGCATAGCTCATTCTTTGACAAGCACTCCAGAGACTTTGGCAATGGCCACAAAACTCACACTGCAAGAGTTTCAGGATGATGGGTGCTGTTACATTGAACTGAGAAGCACACCAAAAGACACTCCATGTATGGATAAGAGGCAATATATTGATACTATTGTACAAGCTATGCAGTGAGTGAATTTATAAACTTGTTTTTGATTATTATAGTGTTACGTGCTACAGGACTCGAATTAAAATAAATGTCGTTTTGGAATTACTATAGAGTTTATTAGAACTGTACAAACACATATAAAACAAGTACAAAATGAAACTGGATGCAACCAGTTCACACTGCACGATTCAGTACAATTTAACACGCGCAAAGTCCGTAACTATGTCGCTAATCGAAAGTACTACACGTCTTTATCTTATCGTGGTTGTCGAATGACTGCCCCACTCGTCCGTTCGGGAATTGTTTTATACTAACTATACAGTACAAAAAAATCGACCGCGTGCCCGTGCACCGTTTGGCACTCGAAAACACCAGTGAATTTCCGAGAAATAGTAATTTATACACCTGGCTGATTATTCCTACGAACGGCCAACAAAGTCGAAAACAATAACAATAGGTCTAATTGCAAATTTTAATTACGACGACCATAAAAGAACTCTGAATGCGGGGAGGGGCAAAAATCCCGGTGCGGCAATAAACCCGGTGCGCGGCATTTCTTTGCTGGTATATAACAATAGGTGCAGGTGGCCCAATTTGTAACAGTAGAGAAAATTGAGATAAAAACATTTAAATAGGCTACTTATGTTTGCAACCCACCAAATGTTCTTCCATATGTATGAGGATAGAGGTCAATATTACAAGAGTTTTTTTCCAAAATGGAACCTTATAAATGCATAGGTGTTTTCTTTATTGCTTGGGGTCAGCAGATATGGAGATAGCCCACCTTATGGAAAGCTGTTATCATTGCCTATGGACATTTGTATCACCAAAGGTAATCTGCTGCCCCTCTCTAAAGGGAGACTACAACCCAGCCACTAATGACGTCATTAGTGACGTTTCACTTCTACTATTTGATCATGGTATGTATATCGCGGTGTACCTGCACAATTTCTACCATTCACAATGCTGTCATAACTTGTTTTGTGATTCTACATTCATCCAGTCTCTCGACATGCCCAAACCACCGTGAAATTCCTTTTTTTATTACAGCTTCTTTAACTCCTGTAATAATATATAGTATATATGTGGAATTGTTTCAGAAAATCTTGTGTACACTTGTCAATAATATCGCGACTTATTATATCGATAAACAGGGGTTCCCCTTTAAAAGAAGCGGAAGAAATAACGGATATAGCAATAGAATATAAAAAGAAATATCCAGAAGTGGTTGTTGGCATGGAAATTAGCGGTAACCCCATGTTGGGAAGATTTCGAGACTTTGTACCACTCTTGGCGAAGGCTAGACAAGCAGGGCTCAAGGTATTTTTTAAAGTTTACATTATGGATTTGCAAATATAATTTTACTACGATTATACTTTTGATTTCAGATAACCCTGCATTGCGGTGAAGTGTGCAACCCACAAGAGGTGCTAGAGATGCTACAATACAAGCCAGACAGGATTGGTCACGCCGTTTGCGTAAATCCCAAATATGGGGGTACAAATGAAACATGGCGAATACTCTGTGAAACTAAATTACCTGTTGGTAAGGTCCAACACTTTAGGATATTTATATGTCTTAAGAATACTTATAGTCAATTTTATGCAATTTGGTACACAACTAATGGCATAAAATCAAACCCTGGTGAATAACTGTTTGTTATTTAGAGATGTAAAATTCACACAGATTACATTGCATATAATTTTTTATCTGGTTAAGTAGTCATATTCCCTCCCGGAAAAAATCCGTCCATCCCAGTAAATAAATTATTTCGTTTTTCTCGATTAAAAGTATCCCATATCCATTCTCGATATTTAAACTACATGTACTTATACCAAAATTACAACAAATAGTCGTGGGACTTTTTGTTCTCTTTCTGTGAAAGTGTAACGGACTGACAAAATTACTTTCGTATTTATAATATAGTATGGATGTATTTATAATATTTATATATAAGTATGGATGTTACCCAAATCAAAACACTCCATGCAAAGTAAATGTATGAATTTACAGAGGTATGTCTTACAAGTAACGTGAATACGAAATCAACGCCAGATTATGATTCTCACCATTTCAAAGAACTCTATGATGCTGATATTCCAGTTATAATATGTGTAAGTATTCTAAAATTGTGTTTCACAATAGGGTAGTGGATTTTGTTAAGTTGAATTAGGTTAGGCTCCTATGGAGTAAATAATAACCCTAAACAAAATTAAAACTAAACAAGTTGACGGTAGGCTCAAAAAACTTAAACAATACTTATGGGTGATATCTTGATATCTTTGTCTTCTGTGATCAAGACTACTGAAAAGTGGCCGAATAGTCAGATAGTAAAAATCGAATAAGTTACCGCGATTAAAACCATTACCCTAGTAAAACCAAAACGTGTTTTACTAGGGTAGTAGGCTGTCATTGAGATATAACATGTCCTAAGTGGACTGTCAATGAGGACATTTTTATGATCTTTGGGCAGATTTTTCAATCACCAGATAAAAAATATATATGGTATAAAATACAACATACGAAGATCAAAAATGACAGTTGCATAAATAAAACAGTTCAATTGTTTCAGTTTTGAATTTGGTCAGGTTATAATTTATTCGAATTTTGATCTGATGATTTAAAAATGGCCCTTAATTAAACTTCCCAGCCTCATGGATTTTGTACGAGCGTACAAAGTTATGACGTCATATTAAAAGTAAAAGTAATCAAATAGCGTATCAATTGTTCTAACAGTGATCAAAACGGCGGCGCGCGGCTGCGCCAGGCAATCGGAACTACAGCGCCATCTTTTTTTACTATATTCAACTATGCCACGGATATTACGTCAACGTAAATTATTATCGGGATAAAACGTATGTTTTTTATAGCTGGAGAACAGCAGACAGACTGACCACCTGATGGAAAGCGGTTACCGTCGCCTCTGAACGTTGTTGACACCAGAGCTGTCACATGCTGCCGGCCTAGGAAGAAATTTTATGACTCCCTTTTTAAAAAGCTCCGTATTGTAGCGCTGTGGGAAAACCACAGATGTTAACTCATTGTAAATCCCCACGATGCGCAAGAGAAACGTTCTGAGAATGCTAACTTTGATCCGGAATGTAAGTCAGCTAACCAGCTCTGTGTTGAGATTTGTTTAAATATGTTCATTAGTTTTCATGTGATGCTAACATACAACCAGTCAGAATTTTTAAGTACCTACGTTTTGAAATCTACTAGTCCGAAATGGGACCCTTGATTCTTTTTTTTTCTGTTTAATGTAATATTTTTACTGATTTAGTTAAAAAAAAATGTGTTCATAGTAATGAATTGTTGGTTAAAAATGTCGTTATGTTTTCTTCTATATCAAAACGAAAGACTAGAATGCTATGTATTTTGTATTGTATGATATATATTTTTACAGACTGACGACAAAGGTGTATTTGCAACATCTCTTTCTCAAGAATACAGAGTTTGTGGTGAGACATTTAACCTTTCGCAGTCTCAGCTCGCCAGGATTGCCCTGAATGCCTGTCAATACATATTCGCAGAAAGTGCTCGTAAAACGCTTAATGACAAGTTGCTTAATTTTATCGAAAAATATGAACTGTGACTGGATTAAAGATTTCAATTGGTTTTGGGTTTTATTTTTTTTCTACAATGCATGGTGTGCGTTGTTAAAAACTGTTTTTTTGCATTAACTTTATACATCTTTCCTCACGCACACCTTAAATATAGTGTAAACGAAAATATCAAAATGTAACGAATAATACACGACATAGCTTATCCAAACCAATTGTTGTTAAGTTAAGCTGCTTTAAAGTTTTTCAGAACAGTTCAACACTACTTTCGAACCGCAATCTCATATATATCTATAGTAGATAATGAAATCATATAATTTTTCCACAGTTTAAGTATTAATACTATGATTGATATTTTTCATACTTATATTTTTTCATATTATAAATTTTGGTAATATATTTTAGGTTAGCGTATTATAGTATAGTAGGTATATAAATAATATTAGCAGAAGGTAATGGTCAGGAGCCTTAAGAACAGACGAGCGTGCATGACAAGAGCTATGAATGTCAAAGAAGCAAGTAAGGTGTGTAAGAATAAGCTTGAATGGCGCTCTGTTCACCAAAGATAGACCCCCCCCCCACCTCATTTTTTTTCTATTAATTCGTTTGTTCATTGTTTGTTCTTAATTGTTCGCTGTTAATGAGTGTTTGTTCTTCATTTATTTATTTTAAAAAAACCTTGGAAGTTAGCCCCCCTCCCCTATTGCAATTTTTAATATTTTTCCGTCAATAATGACTCGTTAATATTTATTTTCGATTGTTCGTGCATAAAATACGTTTGTTCTCTTTCGAAGTTACTTATTTTTGTTTAATCAACTATTTTAATTAGTCTGATATATGTATGCAAAATATATGTAAACTTGCAGGTACACTTTTAATTAATTAATTTAAAACAAATAAATGAAGAACGAATATTATTAACAGCGAACAATTAAGAACAAACGAAATAATGAAAAAAATTTAAAGCATAAAAAAAATTGATGGGCTATGAGCCATTTTTTTTATTCGAATTTAGAATAAGTTCCACTAGATGGCACTTTTAGTGCCTTGAACTTGTAGAATTATCGATTGAAATACCATCTAGTGGTATTTATAGAAATATTATACCGATTGAGATACTATCTATCGGATGAGGTGATGGAAGTTTCATATTTTAATGCTAGAAAGGCTTCTTTTTATATATAGTCTATTATCCATGACTGACCATAACTGTTATTCACAGAGTACTTTATATATACTGGTATAGAGTCAACAGTCATAATATATATACTAACGCACTCTATCGGTATACGGCATTATTCAACGGCAAAAACCATCCAGGGGGTCTAGTGTTATTTTGATTTTTATATTAGACTTTTGGAAATTGCGGGAGTTATAATTTAACTCCTGCAATTCCCAAAAGCCTTTCCAAAAAATGTTTATTTGTTAGTAAATAAAACAACAATTTAGCGGTAGCGTGATTTATTATGTTTCCTTTTATTAAAATATTCAAAGGCATACATTTTCATAACATCATTTCTATTCACATCTAATCTGGTGCCGTTAAGATGATGTACTTACAAGTTTTACCATATCTGGGCACACAACAACCTCTTTTAGAAGAAGCCATAATCCAAGTCATCAGAAAACAAATCGTTAGGCAAATTGGTGTTCAGGGTACATGCGTAAGTCCAACGTGATCATAGAACACTAGTAAACGTGATAAGCAAAGTCTTTGGAGCCAAGGAATCAAACAAAGTTATCGAAAAATAATCAAAACACAAACAAAGTACATATGTTCACGAATGTAACTTGTATCAGTCGGAATGTCATTTTGGTTTTGACATAGTTGACATCTTTGAAATAAGTTTTTGGTAAATCGACAATTCATCTAAAATCTATTAATTAAAGTTAAAAAGAGCTTTATAATTTGAAAAAGGTGAGGACTAGAATTTACACACTTTAAAATATATTTATTAGCTGATATGGCTTGCAAAAACATAAAAACATATCAAATATTTCTTAAACAAGTATTAAAACAACTGCGTATAAAGAAACATATTATATTCATTCATTTGGTGATTAATTTGAGAACAGTGACATCTACTGCAATACCTACCTACTAATAGAACGCAAAAAAATCTCTAAGAAAAAATAATTGTACTGATTGTTAGGACACTGCTGTTATTGTTACCCGTATATATAAAGTACTCTGTGGTTATTGTTAATCGTTATTTAATCTTTCCATTCTATTCCTTCTCTGAACCTCTCCTTTTCCAAATTCCGTTGTTTATGCGGTTTTTTTGTATTTTAATAAAAGTTTCCTCGTTTTAATTCTATAGTAAAAGTAAAAACTCTGTCCTATATATATGATACTGAATACGTTGAATAAGTTCATAAAGTTTATAAAGATTTGTTGTTGGCTTAACGCTAACCGCGGAAGCCATTAAAGAAGAAAAAAAAAATTGTTAATCTGACAACTTTTTAATTTAACTACTCTGTGGTGAATAATAATTGAAATAACCTAAAAGTATTTTATTGTTAATTGTTATCGTTTTATCTAATAAAATGAGTGATTTATCAGACTATGCAGCCCCGAAAGGTGCAGATTCCGAATTACAAGACTTTTTATTAGCTGAAAAGCAGAAGGCTCAATTTCATGCTCAAGTACGTTCAGATGTATCAATCAGTTTAGTTGTGCTTTTATTTAAATATCATCTCTAATTTTAGCTGCAAGTCTTTTAAGATGACTGACTTCCAGTACGTTGTGGGAGAAGTTGAAACTTAAATTTTACCTGTTTCAGATTCACGAATTCAATGACTTTTGCTGGGACAAATGTGTAGACAAACCCGGGGCTAAACTGGATTCGCGAACCGAGACCTGCATCACAAACTGTGTGGAAAGATTCATTGATGTCTCACTCCTCATCACAAATAGATTTGCCCAAATGTTAGAGAAAGGAGGTGGAATGCATTGATATTCTGTATAGGTTATATTAGATTAAATTGATATTTGAATAGTAAACCTTGTAAGATTGAGATCGTGAAAATAGACATGATACTTGTAAATGAAAAAATTATTAGCTTCCTTTAAAAATGTAAATTGCTAATAACGGCTTTGCATAAAATTTTTAATAGTAAAAACTTGGCTTGTTTTTGCAATTACTTGGTTAACTATAATCATAATATGCTAATAATTTTCATGATCTTATTCATACTCATAATGTTTATGTTGAAAATATTTAGTTATGTAAATGTTACTCAATAAAAAGTATTGATACAACAGTTTTACTAACTTCAATAAAATAAGTTTAATATGGAAACTATGAATATGTAGGCACCATGTTGGTAGGTGCCATCTGAATGTTCACAGTCTTGGATATAAACTGATTTTTATGCAATTTATGTCTGAGAATTTAATGAATAGCTCATTGGTTAAGGCACCTACAGGTTGAAACTTTTTAAAGTGCTAGCAGAGAATACACTTGAATACTGCCCACCAATTTTAAAAGGATTACTGATGTAACATCTCTTCTGAGTGTGAATTATCTTTATGCAACAACTAGATGTTTTTGAGTTAATATTATTGCATATTGTAAGACTACGAAAAAAAAAACAATTTCCCAGTAGAACCCAGCAGCTGCCACTAGTGTATTTGTAACATCTAAAGTCTCGAACACCCACGAGGACAACTGCTTGATGCAGTGTTTACTGTCTGGTACGTTATAAGTCTTTGCTGTTCTCTAAGAATTAGAAAAGAAATAACAATAATATAATCATTGGCAGACAAAAACGCACATTGTATATCCCCAAGCTAAGCCATCATTATTGGTGATATACAACTGACTACTTTGGCGCTGACCTGACACCCAGACCATAATAAATAGCAAAAAGCTTATTTCCAAAATTTTCCATGACAGGAATTGAACCTGGAGCCTCTGTGTTCCGGTAAGTTCGGTTAGCTAAGACTTAGCCTACTCAATCACAGAAACCATGAAACAATTACATTTAAGCACACTATCAGTAGTTTGATGATAAAAGTAAAAAAAACTGTCAGCTCAAGGTAAGACCAGTATAATACATAATGCATGCAATGCATAAAATAATCTTAGCAGATTAGGAGGCAAAACTAGTATTTAAATAAAAATGCAATTATTATGATAAGATTTATTACCTTAAATATAAATCTGCAGATCAGTTCCTTGGGTTAACCCATAAAGTTTATTAGATATACACTGTTCACAATTTGATTAAAAGATCCATTGAAAACACTTGTTATTTACAAGACATTATGTAAAAATATTAAATGCTAGCATACATACAAAGTATTTGAACATCATAAAACATGTTAAGTTTGTAGATATTAAAGAGTTAAACTATGTGAACAGTTTAATATTAATTAAAACACAATGAAAGACATCAAAACTATTTTTGGTTTATTCAAATTGAAAATACTAGAAAATAGTTTATAAGATGCCTTTACACATTTAGCTGATTATCTGCCAACTTTTCCCAGCTTTGTGTCAGTGCGGGGATCTGCAGTCACATTTTGCACTGCAACCAATGCCTCATTGATTTTTGTTTGCAAATTTCTTAGATCTTGTACAAAAAGGAGTTTTAAAACATCTGCAGGTTGAAGGATGACATTTGTTTCAGTTTTTGGTGGATCAGGGTGAGGACTGGTTTTCAAGATCTTAGATAGAGCAGATAGTCTGATCTTCGGGTCTAAATGGGGTCCAATTCCAGCAACTGTGCTTACTCTTTCTACACCTGATTTGAAGGCTGGGCTTGAAACTGAAAGAATAAGAGAATTTAGAATATGTTTATCAACAGCAACTAACATTGCAACATATTTCAATATTTATTATAATATTTAGACTCAGGAAAAGTCAAACAATCCACCAACTCAAATAGAGATTGAATTGTTATATTGGTTAATTCCGTGTTTAACATCAATCAATGGAAAATTAACTAACATAAGAAACAATAATCTGTTTGGAAAATGATACATAATTTCTTTATTATATTTTTTTTACCATAGAAATTTTAATTGATGTTTAAACTTTGAGAAAATAATTTCAAGGGATACCTATTCTCTTTTATACTTTTCTATTTAAGCCACAATTATACCAACAATTTATACTACGCTAACTCTAATTTTAGGTAAATTTGATTTTTATGTCAAGTTGCTTAAAATATGTTTTATTATATGTAACAAAAAAATCACAGAAATATACAGAAATAACGAAGTTATAAATCTTAAATTTCAAATAAGTATCTTAATGAATCTAAAAGTTATCACATTTTTCCCGTTATAAGTCTCTACTGTCAAGTAAACTTTTATGAGTTATCGTAGTATAAATTGCTGGTGTTGATGTATCATCCCAAATAATTTGCTCTTCTATCCTTAACATTATAACTATCTAAGGAAAAACTGATATTTCAAAATATCATTATCAAGGAAAAGTTTGACAACAATATACTTTGTAAGAGGTCTAATTATTGCAGAACTATGTATTGTGTATTGCCACTTAATAATTTTAGCAATGTGAATGTTAAACATAATCCAAATACTCACAATCAAGGTTATCAAGAGGATTAGACGATACCACACTGGGTGCAGACTGCTTGGATTGCTCAACTTTAGCATTCTTGTACTTATCCACTGTAATAATTAAATAATTTTTGATAAACAACTATTTGTTACAATGAAAAGTATGAATTTATAAACTGTTAACCTACTTCCGAGCCCAGGGTTTGATTACCTACTTCTAAATTTTTGCTGGCAACTGGGAAAGGTGTAATCTATATTACAAAAATGTAGTCTTTTGTTTTTGTTTGATCGGGATTCACATAAAAACTACTAGGCCAATTTATATGTAGTTTACACTGAACAATAGCAAATTCCTAGACTTAAAATCTGCAGTATTTTATATCCCAGGACTCCCACAGAAAATTTGCTAGGAGAGTAAAAACTAGCTTATTTTATCTAAAGTGGATGAAGTCACATGCAAAACATAGTTGTTATTATAAAGGAATAATATTTATTAATACATTAGACCAGACGGCATCCACTGGGACTTAAAAGTGCAGTTCATCAGTGGTGTAATTAGGATTTATTATACTAAAGTATTATCTTTATCATTATGTGAATGTCAACATGGTCCTGGAGCACTATAACACATATAGAAAAGTTTCAAGAATAAAAGTTTTTGTACTATTGCTGAAGATAAGAATACAGTTTATGGTTCTAACTATTAATAAAGAACCAAAGCCAATTGAATTATTGGTCTATGTAATTCATTATACCCATAACAGTTGTGACAATAAATAACCGACTGTTTTCTTTGTCTCTTATTATGAGACAAATGACAATATATCACTCCTAATATATTGATAATATTAGCATGCATTGGCACTGGTTTCTGTAAAATAAGCTTTTATGATACTATAACTATTCATTACACCATGGACATGAAGACTTCAAAGAATAGGGCATTTTTTGAATTAGCCCCTATGTACTGCTATAGTATTGTGGTGCCAATACATGGAAGGGATACTTTCTAGGGGTCATGAACTTTAGACAAAATACAAATATGAAAAGTATATTATACATTTCTGTTACCATTATCTGCATATTCTAGTCTTACAGCATAACAGAGGAGCCAATTCAGTTGTTCGTTCATAGTCCCTTCTATGGAGGGGCTCACCAAATCCTTTTGATAAGCATTGTAAGCCTCCTTCCAAGTGTCACTATCTATATTTCTTAGTCCTTCCCGCTCCTCTATTTTATAGTGCCTTATCTTCTGATCTTCTAGCCACAGAACTACACTTCGGTAAGCTTTTTCATCTGTAAAATATGGTAACAAGCAAGACCGGTTGAAATTGCATTTATATTAGTAATAATATAAAAATAACACCACTACGACATATTTACCTTCGCAGTCGAAACTTTCTGGATTAGGGTGACCAAGAGCGCTCAGTTTTAGCTTAAATATATTAGTCATAATTTAAAAATCTGATAAAATTCAGAAATTAACCTAGGCTATAAGCGTCAAAAATGATTATTCGAGCAGTATTATCTATGGAAAATTGGAAATATTGGAACCAAACGACCGAAGACAGTAAATTTGGAATAGACTATAGAGCGTACTAGTCAAAGAGAATTAAGAGATCCATTCACTGTCCTGCAGAGCAGTCTTGCAGTGGGTGAAGCAGGTCTAATGGACATCCTGCTCTACGTTGCTACACGCAACGCTCTTGCTTGTAACAAAGCAGACCGCCATCACAGAACACAAGTACTCTCTAACGAGGTCCACCACACAGAGCGCCAAGCCATTGGGCGGACCGCAAACGGTAGGCGGAGCTTGCAAGCCTCGTGCAGGCTTGAGAGCCATCCTGCAACCGTATTCATAGTCCAAGTCTTGCATTATGCGGTGAACTGCAATACAGGACTGTGTATGGGCTACTTAATGATACCTTTGCCTATATTTGTTCCAGTGATTTTAAATTCCTTATTTTGAATACTTTCAGCATATTTATGATGTTGGCACCCTTTTCAGATCCCAAGATAGTCAAGTCTGTCTGTGGTCAAATCAATACAGGCAACTGAAGGAAACGATATAAAATTAGATTTTTTATCATTTTTTATGGTTTTCTTTAATATTGTATTGTGGGTAAAATATAAGTTATTACTCATTTGTCATTGAGAACATAGTTTCATAAAAGGGTGGCCAATATTTCGATAATGTAAATTTTAAACACTTATTTACAACAGCGACGTAAACAATACATAAAAATGTCCACCTGGGTTAAAGAAGATTCCGTAACATTTTTCCAACTATTTTGCATTCGTGTTCTAAAAACGGGTCGTATACCGCAACACATAGCGTTTATTATGGATGGTAATCGCCGGTATGCGAAAAAAACAAGCGTGGACACTAAGTTAGGACATTACAGAGGGTTTGACAAACTCTCGGAAACTTTGAAGGTAGGTACTAATTAATCTATTTATCTCACCTCTTATGTCATTCAATAATTAATTTATTTTTACTGCAGTCTAGAAGCAAGTAAAAGTTGACTTTGGGGAGCTATAAAACCTGTATTTTGTAGATTAGTTACATAAAATTGTCTTGTTATATTTCTTCCTGCCTTGCTTTTATTAGTCCTGGTTGGTACTGCTATTTGCCATGCTCCCATCCATTTGCATCAGATTTCATTGGATGAATGTATTAGGTATATGTTTAGTCAACATTACAGCATTCATCTAGCTTAGTGGACTGCTTCGTGTCTGCATCTATGACATGTGTCTTCTGAGTGTGCCTAGCTAGGATTTATCCCATGATTAGGTCCATTTCGAATTTCATGGAAATGTGTTCAGTAGTTTTTACATGATGCTCTAATAGACACAAAAACTCCTTATGTTCAAAATTAATAATAATAATAATTCATTTATTTCAGTAATTGAGTATTTCTATATTGTACAGTTTATGTTATAAATTATTTCATTATTATCAAATTTTAAATTTGAAGTAAGTTCACAGCATGCATAGAATTATCCCCGGTGAATATTTTCACATTTTTAAATTCTTTTTACAATCTGGAGTTATTTACATATTTATTATTAGTATAGACAGATAGATAACAATATTTTTTTTCATTGCAGATCATTTGTTAAGTTTATCAAAACTGTACCTTTGATTTTTGATTGTTGTATTTAAATGTTTTTTATGTAGTAGTTATATTACAACATAGTTTATGTAGAAAGTGCTAATATTTAAATTCATGTTTTTAGTGGTGTTTGGACTTAGGTGTTCCTGAAGTAACTATATATGCATTTAGCATAGAAAATTTTAAGAGAACAAAAGATGAAGTTGATGCTCTCATGGAATTAGCAAAGGACAAGTTTCAAAAGCTTTTGGAGGAAATGTGTGTAATGAATTTCTATTTATTATGATTTGCTTGTTGAATAGAGACCTTCTGGACTTATTATTGCTGCAAGCCGATACTAATCTTTTGCAGGTTGTTAAACATTTGAATTTGAGTGATCTATTGTTCACACTAAACCCTTTGTTTCATGCTATAGTAAGACATCATAAAACCTTTTTTCCTCTGTTGGTATTCCTTGCAAATTCTTGGAAGCTATTAAGCTTGCCATTTAACAATTTCAAGAATCATCAGGTGGAGTGTTGCTAGGAGGCCATATCTAATTTACAAATGGATGAGTGTCAGGAAATGCGACAGTCATGTTCTAACTGCGAACCGGACGCTACTTAATGCACATTCGGAGAGAGTATCTTAGAAGGACTAACATTGCATGATTTATGTGATAACAATATTCAGCCCTATGGTTTGGTTTTGTTGTATTCCTCTATACTTGTAAGAAATGAGAATGATGTGTGTACTTCTAATAAACATTGTGATAATTCCAATCCCCTACAAATTCGTAATATTATTATTACTACTTATCTAATAATACCACATATAGTCTACATGAATTAGTCATCTACTCTCTATTCCAATTACGAAGTCCCATTTGACAGATGTCAATAATCAAGTACTAGTAAAATACCAATATAGTCGACAAAAGGGACTTCATAATTGGAATAGAGTATAGTGTTAAGTTTAAATGTACAATCAAAGAAAATTTTATATTACATAAATTAAAGGAACTGAGCTGAATATTTGCAACTTTAAGCCTATGGACACTTGCAACACCAAAGGTGTTACAAATGTGCTGCTGCTCTCTTAAGGTAGAGTGGAACCTGGCCACTGATGCTGGAATTCAACTCAAGGTTCTATAGCGGCATACTCTAGACCAGGGGTGGTAGCCATCCAGACGGGCAAATCTCATAACTACCTAGGTGCGGGTTGTTTTGTCACCTGTTACGACAGGTCGCCCGGATGCAGGAAATTGTATTATTTCTCCATACCTGCAGGATATGAATAATAATAATTAAATTTTATCCTAGCTCAAAATAAATCACCAATCACCTTCAGTGGGCACTCCGGTGGTTAAAGCAATATACATTATTTTAGTGTTTCCTAAAAACATACCAAATTAAATGTGTGGTATTATTAGCTTTGTTATTTGTATAGTTGGTTTGCGACACATAAACCACACAATAAAATTATAAATAAGATATTCATTAATTTCAAGGTTTGAATCATTAACAGATATCTGCATATAGTCTTGCAACTTTACATACACTCTCACATTATTTTGAAGGGCCTGGTATTGGTATGGTAAACAAGATGGATGTGTATTATAGTATTTATAGTATGTAGAATTTTCTTAGTTTGAACCATATTTTACCTATTAACTAAACTAACTAATTTTTTTATGAGACTGGTTTTTTAAAATAAATTATGATTTGGTGATTTGGTTGATCAGCCTTTTGTTGGGAAGGTTTTCAACAAGTCGTTAATCGTGATCAGATAATCATCATCAATAATAGTGAATCAGACTAGGATTGTGGAACGTTTATTAGTTATGGGGTTTGCTTATATTGAGTATATACATGAAATATGACCTCAAGCTAATTATGCACTTAAAACTTGAAACAAGTCAATCCAAAGGAACAAATTTGGGCTGAAAACATGGCACCCATATTTGATATTTCTGCAAACTGCAGAGTTCAAACTGTGTTCATATATTCGCAACATTTATGTTGTCACAGGTGCAAAATGAATTAAAAAATAATGCTCTACTAATAAGTTAATTTTTTCTATAGTGGTCTGTGAAAACATAATACTTAATTTATTTCAATTCTGACCCTAGCCCTACATTGTGCTCCATTTCCATATATTAATAAAAAAAATAATTTGTGTTTCCCACATCTATAATATTGTTACGAGTGCGGGACTCGAATTAAAATACCGTTGGAATTACTATGAAACTTATTAGAACTATACAAACACGTATAACACAAGTACAACTGGACACAACCAGTACAAACTGCACGATTCCATAACACGCGCAAAGTCCGTCACTATATATAGCTTATCGAATGTACACGTCTTGCTCGCATGACTGTCTCACCCCTCCGTTCGGGCATTATTTTATACTAAACTATTCAATACAACAATCGACCGCGTGGACTGAATTTTCCAAGAAAACAATCTGCACATAACACTCGGCCATAAACGAGTACAGTAACAATAGGATGTTTATCTTCATTACAAATTTTAAACACAAAGTAAACAAAAATAAGTCCAAATGCGGGAAATGTAATAAACTGCAGGTGTGCATTCACTTTGTCGGCATGTAACTATATTGTAGTCTTGTTTCTTACATTTTTGTATTTATTTGTTCGGGATTCACTTAAAAACTACGACCGGCCCACTACGGTTTTGATGCGGTTTTCGTTTATCGATAGTAAATTCCCGGAATTTAAATCTGCGGTACTTTATGTTTCGAGAATCCTACGGTCGAAAAAAATTGATCCGGATGCGAAATTTTGACTTACCTATAAAATCTCTAGTGTAACAATTGTAGTTGTGTATGCCCTTAGTGACATTATTAATCCCGAGACTTTACGGGAATTTTCGTACTAAAAATCCATTAATTAACCTGCTGAAAATAACCTTTAATATTTAGCATATTTTGCAAAATAACTGTAATCTTTGTTGCCTGACCAATGTGGACAAAGTCGCGGGCAAATGCTAGTTTAATATAAAATTACAATCACGGCAGCGATGCTGCTTTTTTATTGTTGGAGTACAAAATATAGGCTGTTGGCCCTTAGGAGAGCGACAGTACATTGGTGGCACCTTTGGTGTTGCTAATGTCCATAGATGATGGTAACCGCTTTCCATCAGGTGGGCTGTCTGCTGAACTCGCGCAATAAAAAAATAAGCTTTCTTAAAAAGTTTTCTAAACACAAGCTTTTGAGATCCTGGATATATTTAGAAGCAGAGTGCTAGCCAAGACAAGTAAAACTAGCCCAAACACGACGGGTCTAACTTGTCTAGTACAGGAGTTCCTATGACCACCTTCCGACTCCATCATCAGATCAGCTTCATGGTACCATATTATTTGCATTGTCACGCGATATACATATGTGTGCAAAATTTCAGCTCAATCGGAAATCGGGAGGTTGGTCAAATTTAACTTGCAAGATTCCACCCGAACTTACATAAGTACATACGTATTATAACATTGTCAAATTGACATTCACGTGACGTCATGCAACTCGATATGTACGCGTACTCGCCGGCCAGTGATGCTAGCAGCACTGAGTATTCGACTACGGCCACCAAAATGGCGGCCAGGCGCAATAACAATTTGCGGGGATAATACATGGTACATCCATTGCAAGTCAAATAAAAGCTTGTAAAAATATATACAATGTGCGTGCACTGTTATAGTGAGTGTCAATATGAATTTCCTTTCGAAATCAGCTGCAGAATCCTGCACAGCCAACTGTTCATGTTCAACTTCAGCTGTAGAGCATGCAAGTAGAGCAATCACTGTTTGATACAAACTTACATATGTGGAGTAGTATTAAGGGAGCAGTGAGCAAGGTGGCTAATACCTTGCTGTGATATACTGTTTCTTTCGTGCCATACACACTTAGCCGTATTGTATTGTGTGCTACCCATAGATGTAGTGACATTCATCAACTAGTTTCCTTTATTGGCAGTGAACAGATTAACGAATGGGGGGTAAGAGTACACGTTGCTGGTCGTATATCGCTGCTGCCACCAGACCTGAGGAAGCTGGTGTCGCAGGTGATGATCGCCACAAAAGATAACAACAAACTGAGACTTAATATTGCATACGCTTACACAGGTATGTGTTTATCTTAAATACTTAAATTTTTCCCAGCTTGGGGTGTTTAAATTTAAATCAAGCAGATTCTTTGGGCCTTACTTATAATAATCGCGTTAAGAAAGGATTAGCCATCTCTTAAATAAGAGTGTCATCAACACCTAATCAATGGCTGTTTCAAATAAAACTTGCCATGTTGCCTCTTAGCAGTCACTTAATTACCTCTGGATGTTGTTTATTTTTGACAGTTATTTATGAATTACTTTACCATCACCTCTTATCCTTACGAGGAGTTTATGGGTAAGATTTTCGTTAATCAATTGCTGAGCAGTTTCTTAAAATTTAACAAACGATTATAATTACTTATATAATGGCCTTACGGCAATTTGTCTTTGAAAATGAAAAATCACTTATATTATACTTTGCATATAAGTTATTGTTTAATTATGTATACACGTTTTATACACGATCAGAGTTATGTTTGCGTAACTTTTCAAATTTGACACTTTATGAAATCTATTACAAAGTCTCTTAAAATTGTCCTTTATTCATAATACACACCTTTAACTATATACAGTTCATCGGCTTCAAATACGTAAATATTTTAATACCCGATGTAAGGTTCTGGTACTTGATTACTAATTAAGCTTTTATTATGTGAAACAAAATAGCATGTTCTTCCTTCAGCTCGCGATGAGATCAGCAGAGCTGCGTCGTGTTTGGTGGACGGTGTTAAAAACCATCACATCACTCCTCAGGATATCGATGAACAGTTGTTAACGCAAGCTATGGATCTCGCAGAACCAGAGCTCCTGATCAGAACGTCCGGGGAAATCAGACTATCAGATTTTATGCTTTGGCAGGTAAATATTATAATAGTATGTTAATTAATAACTTTTAAGACTACAGATTACAAGATATTCGCTTCCAGTCTTACAAATTGCACTCCTCAAAATTTTGAATTACGTAGTTTAAAATTGTACAAAAATTCAAATAATCTCTATTTGAATTTAAAATATAATTCGGAAACTATTGGTTTGAAAAAACACTGTTGAGTAGTTTTTGGAACATTTGTTTTTTTTTATATTGCACGGGTTCAACAGACAGAAGGAAATTGAATTCCTTCTCCGATTGCAAGATTCGAATATAATTTTAGGTTTTAATTAATTACGTATTTTAGAATTTCGTAACCAAACTACAAAACGCAGTGGACGTTAGTCACCTCAGTTATATCAGTACAGGAACGGGGAAAGAATACAACTTTCTGCGACTTGTTGAAAGATGCGACAAAACAATACACAGCCAGGTGGTAGGCTATTTGCCTGTTTGGATGGCTACCACCCCTGTTCTAAAGTATGTCACCATAACAACATTGAGTTGTGTTCCGGCATTAGTGGTTACTTCCAGTCCCCCTGTAGAGTGGCAGCATATTGGTACAATCTCTAAGAAACCCTTCAATGGGCATGGTCCGATACGCACTTGGCCGATTTATTGTCAACGTTATGGGTGCGTAATTATTTAAGGAAAAGTAGTGTTTTCTTAGTGCGTTTTTAGACATAGGCCATGCTTTGGCCTCTCTGACAGTAAGAGGCAGCGCATTCCAAAGTTTGACAGTTTGCACTGTAAAAGAGTTATCATAAAACGATGAAGTGTGTGCAGGTGCAGTGAGTTTACGATACGTATGTAAGTAAATATTGATATTTGTTTATCTTTGTATTTTCAGGTGTCAAACACAATGTTATATTTCTCTGATGTATTGTGGCCAGAGTACTCAATTTGGAACTTGTTAGCTGCAATTATACATTTTCAACGTTATGCGCCTCCACCGAAAGATGACGATGATGTTAGTCCTAGTAAATTGGAATTTTTAGAACAGCTAAATAAGGATCGATGGCAGATATTGAAGAATTATGTTAATGCGTAGTAAATAATTCAAGATTAGAAAAAAATTTGTTATAGGTTATATGCATTAGGTGCATAGAAATGCTAAGTAGCGGACATAAATTGGTATACCGGCAACCATAGCAAGAAAATTGTTTTTTGATAATTACGATTTATAGTCTAACGGTCTTATTCATAGAGAATTAGAATAAGTTTGAACGCTAGCTTTTTGTAGGTGAATATTAATATGCTTTTGAAGTTGAATTTAGATGGAATAATTTATTTTATGATGATTATAATTGTTTAAAAAAAGTATCTTAATTTATTATACAAATGAAAGGCATTTTTACAAATAAATATGTTATAAAAATACTTGTTATTGTCCTATAAAGACATATTAAATCAAGATTATATGTGTTTTATTTTAACCCTTTCCAGAGGCCAAATTTGATATTATTTTTATCCACAAGCTGTCAACTGCCATTAAAATTGCCGCGCCAAAAAACCAAGAAAATTATATTGTCTCTTTTATTCTAATAAAAATTCTATGTGGTCAGAGGGAGAAAGCATCAGTTCAACGTTCATTTCAATTATCTGTATTTGACCATAAATTTGTGGTTCTTCCATTGATATATATAAGGATTTTTTATAGATCAATGGGTTCTTCCCAATCAGTCGTTATGACAGTTCGAGAACAAATTTGTGGAGATTCCGTCTTAGAGTTCCGTTTTTAGAGTCAAAAATAAAACAACATTTTAGCACTAATTAAATAA
The DNA here is from genome assembly GCA_012273795.1 of Dendrolimus punctatus. Taxonomy (NCBI): domain Eukaryota; kingdom Metazoa; phylum Arthropoda; class Insecta; order Lepidoptera; family Lasiocampidae; genus Dendrolimus; species Dendrolimus punctatus. Next base: position 6,620,485 of record CM022529.1, on the reverse strand, counting down.
ATAATTATAATTAAGATAAAATGGTATGTTTGGATTATTGCTTAGTTTTGTAAATCGCTTAACAATATTTCATGTTTTTGTAACATTTATTTGCCTTTGATTGTGTATTTTGAGTATGTCTTCGTTGGATCATATGGCTCCCATCTTGATGCTGGGAAAATGTGCTTGTTCCTTTCGTACCAGGACCTGTTAAAAGTATTTATTATATGGCCTGGTATAAGAAGCTAAGCACTTTCAAGCTAAGACTTATTTGATTCATTCCTCATTTCATTTATCATCATTACGGAACCTGGGGTCAACTTTCTTAGTTTATTTTCTCCACTTTTTATTTTTTATAGTGTCCTTTATCCTAAGACTTGAGATACATCCATCATGACCGTAAGCGTTTATTAGCCCTACCACTTTTACTAGAACCCAATGGACATGGTTACTTCTATTGGTTTCATAAACATCCCATTGCTGGGCTCAGGTTGCCCAATTTTAATAATGGAATTAACAGTATACCCTCCATTATAGTCCAAGATAAAAAGTTATCTCATTGTTTTCTTTCATTTTCGGCATATGATCATTGTGACAATGTGCACATTAGTTCAGACAATCCCTTAAGTGGGGTTCCACTTGCATTGCAGGTAAGGTAACTAAGTATTAGGGTCAAAAGTGTTATGAAACAATTTAACAACAATAGAATGTCGGTCGGCGATTATAGTTGTTTAAAAAGAGGTCTTATGACGTCCATTAATTCTGGAAACCTAGTTACAGTAAATAAACATGTATTTTCGGAATTTTTAGAACATTCATACAATAAATGCTACTGCTGTGCTCGGGTCCCATTTTATGTTTGTAGTTAAATAATTAGTGTCTAATATATCTGTTCTACATGATAGCAAGTGGTTGCCGTCATCCATGGACAACTACACAATTAAAGAGAGCCGATGCATTGCATAGGTACCTTGTCACTTGTACTTTCTCAGACAAAGGTAATGTGTAAATAATCTTAAAATATTTTTTCATTGCATGACAACTTATTTCTGCAAAATGAGAATGATCATACCTAATTAAGGGAGTATTCATGATTATTACCTTAGAAGTACTTTGCCGGCATGAGAGTCTTGCTTCTCTTGGGTTGCATCGTTGACTAATCTCACATCGTCTGTGGCGTCAAATTGGAATAACGGACCACTTTTACCTCGAGCCTGAAACATTACCACATCAATGACAATTGAGAAGAAACTTAAAATTCAAAATAAATTTTCATATTAATTCATTTACTTCAGAAATTAATAAATCCATATTGTACAGTTTTATATTATAAATTATGTTACTGTTAACAATTTTAAAAATATCAAATTAGTTCACAACGATACTACTATACCACTACTAACTAATTATACAAATACCAGGGCATTACACCCGCGTCTCAATAATAATTATAAATGTTCCTACTCCACGGCACGAAGGGACATGTATACCAATTGGGATTGTTCATTTTTTTTCAATCTAGCTATTTCAAAAACGATGTCGAGGAATAGTGTCCCTAATCATTTCTGTCTAGTTAAAATTCCAAAAAATGTACGATCTTATTGTATTTTGTAAGAAATCTGTTTGACCTTTATTTGACCTTACTAAATCCAATCAGGTCGGCCGTCTGCCTGTTTACCAGCTTCAGGTGTAAAAAAAATCTAGCAGTACATTATTTGATTTAAGTTCTATAACATGGATTTTCCCTAAGACCACTTTAAGAAAAATAACGATAACTATAGAAAATAATAACGATTGGACACGAAAAATTATAAGCCTAGCGACAAAAAACACTAATATGATCACGATACGTTATGAGTAATGACAGGGACATTTAAATTGTTGTAGCACAGATTACTATGATTAGTAAGTTTTATTATTTTTGTTTTCTAGGCAAAGAAATCAATGTAAACTTGTCTCTTATGACGTCATCGGAGAAATAATTTTAAAATCGAATTTTAAATAAACTAACCCTTAAAATACAAAAATATTCAAATTAGTATCTTAAAATACCCTATTTTACGTTATACAAATATAGAATCAGAGGGTATTTTTTTGTGAACAATCCCCATTCTATTAATATTCTCAATTATAGACTATTATGGACTCCGCCACTGGGCCGCGAGGCGGCAGACAGACAAACAAACTCACACACATTCAACTGGGTGTGCAGTTGCTGCACCAATTTACGTAGCAGTGGCGAGTCCCATCGATCTACAAAAAAACTTAAGTGAAGGGTTTTTTTTTCATTTAAATGATACAATAATCAACGTCTTCACAGAAACTCCGGGTTAAAATTAATCGATTGTGATTGGACGACATTTTTATTTATATAGTTGTAAAATAAGCAAATAGTTCTAGAACATGTGCAATACAACTTGCTTCGCAACGCCATTTTACGGCCGGATTTCGCGGGAGCTTTCGATACGCAGCATCAAGGTGCTGGAATAATATTCCACCACCCATTAGAAATATGCAACATCTCAATGGGTTTAGAACTAAATTAAAGATATTTTTAAAAGAGCACCAACGTTCACAACAATATCTAAAACATGACACAAGTGGTATTTAATTTAATCGTTATGTCGATTCTTTTATTTAATTTTATTTAATTTTTGCAATACTCGTATATACAACACTTATATATTTATTCATGATTATTTATTTCTCTATTTTTTGGATATACTACGTATGATGTGTGTATTTATGTGTATATATGTATGTATGTATGTATGTGTATATTATTCAAGATGCGATGCTTTTCAATGATGTAATGTCTGCCGTGACAGTACCTTATGGGCTCAGCGGAAGATCAGCGCTGGTTTTAAAAGACCAGCATTATGCTGAGTCTGATGCCCCTTTCAGGACAAGATTATGTTGTTAGTTTTAATTAATTTTTGTAAACAATTGTAACTACACTACACCAATGTAATTTGGCCTGAATAAAATTATTTTCTTTCTTTCTTCTTTCAAATACAAAGAGGAAAAATTCTCATGCAAAAGAATTCTGGGAACAAACATTTTCTTATATTTTGCATTGAATGCTGTAAATCAAAAAAACCCGTATGTATACAGACAATTATGAAAAAATGACAAAGTAGTGAAGTTTGAACAAAATATGTTGTTTACAAGATGTGTTCAATAATTTTTGAAATAATAGGAATTTTTGCTAATCTACTGTACTATAATGCTTTAAGCTTACATAAGCAAATAGAAAAAATCAAGTGTTTATTCAAACTACACTTATAGTTCTCTTCTAATTAAGATGTTTTGCAGTGGAACTCCACCGAAAATTGGATAAATAAATAAAAAATATGCCTTTGTGGCTTGGAAACTAGGCCTTTAGGCCAGAAACAAAAAAAAATGAACATTATACATAGGGTAAACTAAATAATTCTTGGCACCCCTGTACAATCATTGGTTCTCTATTATAATTTTATTGAACACATTAAAGAATCAACATTTTACTTTGTAATCACACTAAAGATAATATTACTGTATTGGCAAAAAAATTTAAGATTATTAATATTGTTACGAGTTGCCGGACTCGAATTAAAATGCCGTTAGAACTACTATAGAGTTTATTTAGAACTATACAAACACGTATAACAAATGTACAAATATAACTGAGCACTACCAGTCCAAACGTCCACAATTCAATCACACGCGCAAAGTCGTCACTATATAGATTACCGAATGTACACATTCTTCAGTCTTGCGTTGCTTGTGGTTATCGCTTGACTCCTGATCTCTCCATTGGGGCATTGCTTTATATTGTACAAATACAATATGTCTCTCGGCCGCGTGGACGGAATTTCTTAGAATCACACTTGGCTAATGTCTACCATAAAAGATTACAATACAAAACAGGCCGTTGATCTACATACAAGTTTTAAACACAAAGTAAACAAAAGAAGTCGAAAATATAATAAAATGTGTTTCTACAGATGCAGGTGTGAATTAGTCTTTTATCGGCATTCAGGTCGTAACAATATGTAAAATAATGGTTGGTTCAATTCATTAACCTGTCTTACCATCGATTGAATTTTGGCCTCACTTGTATGGAGCTTCTGTCAAATTTTAACTTATCGTAGGCAAATGAATGGTCGGTAAGATACAGGTCCGGCCATAATTTGACTATATATCAATTTTTGAGTGGGCTACCAACAATAGTATAGTTCACCCTATAAGCTAATAATTATGTTAAAAGCTAGCGAGTTTTTGGCGGGAACTGAAAGGAGATATTGTGCTGTGCAGTTTTATTGTCTAAAAATGTGTAAAATTACTCACTCTAAAATGAACAATAGTTGTTGGATATTGATAGTTTTTGAGTAGTGGTTATGTGTTTTGTGAGAAATGTGAACTGTATAGTCAAATGTGGCCTTTTCAGTTGTCACAAGAACTCCGTTGAATGGCACCAGCTGCTTATCTACAGTTCAGCTGTGCTACACATAGGCTTAAGAAAATGAAGAAACTATATTGTAAACTAAGAACTGGCTTAAAGGTCTAGCTGGCAAGCCATAAACCTAAATAAAATAATAAAAAATGTCAAGAGCTATAGTAATAATAATAACATAAATATTACCTTGGTAACAATAAAATCATAGAATGTATAATGATGTGGCAGGATAAGGTCTTCCTTGACGTACATCAGCTGATCTGCTGACACAGTTTTAAGTTCACTGAACTCGGGTCTGAGAGTTTCAAGGCAACGCTGTAGGAACTGGTAAATGGAATTACCTGAAAGATCACAAAAAACAATCACAACAAGTGCTTAAAAAAACATATACATTTGTAAATTTGTTTATAACAAAAAATTATGTCCTCTTAAAGTAGTCTGTTACAGAAGCAATTTTTTTATAAATAAATAAAATAATTGGCAGAGAAAAACATATGTTATATATCCCCAAATTAGGCAAGTCACACTTGTGTTATGGGTAATATATGACTTCTCTGAAGCCAACCCAGACACTCAGACCATAGTAAATACAGGAGAAAATTTTGTTACGAAATTTACCATAACAGGAATCAAACCCAGAAACTGTTGTAGTCAGTTAGGTCTGAAAAGTCTTCATTTGCTGAATCACAGAGGTCATCCAATATGTTTGAGTAATATTTATTGCCTGGTATACTGTCCGTACCCCTATAGTAGGAAGCCATAGCCCAGCAGTGGGACATTGATGGCTTGTTATTTATACCTTATATTACTTTAAAAAAATTAGATTTTTCTGATAGTTCATAAATATCCTGGATTGCTAAAAACAGGGCTCTAGCTATTAGTTCTTTATTCCACACAAAGTTTCTTCCAGACCAGATTTTGACAGAAATGACAACAATACAAAAGATGGTATTGTCGCTATTAAGCATTACTTTCAGATAACTTTTGGATGCCTTTGTTCGTGCCTACCCCGCAAGGGACCTGGCGTGAAGTTATGTATGTATGTAACTTTTGAATGCATAACAAGTTTTGGATGAATAGTGATGTATTTATTTACACTATTGTATCCCCTCCTCCCACACTCAAATCCTCTTGTTTAAACTTTGAATCCCTCTCTTCCTGATATTGTACTATAACCAGGCATAAGGAGTCTCATATTTTCATACCCACTATCAAAAGTAACATTATTTCATACACAAATCTATACTAATTACTAATATTATAAAGAGCTAAAGTTTGTGAGTTTGTGATGTTGTAGCGGTTAATCTCTTGATCTACTAAACCAATTTTGAAAATTCTTTCACCAATGGAAAGCTACATTATTCCTGAGTGCCATAGGGTATATTTGATTATGATTAATAATAAGTATTTTTTATTTTCTTTCTGATGCCCAGCAAATGGGCATGGGCTAGTTTCATATAAGTTAAGGTAGAATTAGACTTAAATCTATATGTACACAAATGCCATTAGTACTATAATGTCAATTTAACAAATACCTTTCTTCAAAGTAACATTCCGTCTGTGCCCTGAGCCATCCCAATAACTGAATGTGACAGTAATGGGCTCATCCTTCAAACTGGCCTGCGTCATGACCCACTCCAATCTCAACTCTTCTCTCAGCTTCAGATCAGCTTCCTCTCTTTCTCTATCAGGCAGGAATGATGTATCAACATCTGGGTTCTTACGAATTTTCTTAAGTACCTTCAATTCACATATCAACAAATTATTTAATTTTTTTTTAAGACTCGAGTTATACCCTCTTTTACAACTTAATTTTGAAGAAAGTTTTTATAATTTATACATGCTTTTTGGTAATTTCTGTTTTTGCATATAACATTTATTCAATGATATTTGTGTTGTGGTGTACCTAACGAATAACTTATTATTAGGGTTGTAACGGAACTTCGCTTCCGCCTCGGTTACTGCGGAAGTTCCGCAAGAAATCTTACCTCCACCTCCGCATCAGTGTAATTTTTGCGGAGTCATAACGGAGGTTTATTTACTAATCATACGCAAGCAGCGACGCTCACAACGACTCAGCCGTCCAGCCGCGTGCGGCAAATGAACAAGAATTAAAGCGTGCGCGGCGGGAGCGCGGTTAGGTAAGGGCGGGGATCGTGCAAACGTCATTTGTCAAATGAATGATACACGACAGGAATCAATCTGTCGAATTGCTTGGACGCGTTAGATGTAGTACATACTTATTTGATTTATAATAAATATGTTGTACTATTGATAGTTTTAATAAACCATAAACTACTATTTTTTCTACATCCAATTTCACTTCCGCCTCCGTTAACCTCTGCATCCGCGGAGGTGAAACCCGTCGCCTCCGCATCCGCCTCTGCTAAGAAGGCCTCCGATACAACCCTACTTATTATATTAGTTTATTCTAGTTTTAATACTAAACTTATACTAATGTAGATTGTATCTGTTACATGCTGGTGTTTTGAGGAAGTAAATGTGCAGTTTGTGCCTTATGTATATTATTATATATATTATCCTAACTAGTGCCATCTGTGGGTCAGACATGGCACTAGTGTGTCTATAAATAATTGCAATGTTTTCCTTTTACAGCCTTTAATTCATGTACTATTATATTTTACAGACCAAAATTCCCCCAATGTTTCATTACTTTCTGAATCTTGACTTCCTAGCTTATCTGCGCTAGTCTCTTCACTTCTTGGTTACCAGTTTCAAACTATACTAGCCCCTTTTTGAAGCCTTTTTAGAAAAATGGCAGCTTATGGTGACATAATAACATTGTTAAGAATATAGAGATTTATAATAACTACTACTAATATCCACTGTTGGAAGTGGAGGGGTGAAGAACATACATATTTATATATTACCAATGTTTGAAACCCACCAATCTGCATTAAATAGGTATTGAAGATACACAATCCATTATTGTTACACAGGTAAGTCTGAATTCAATAATGAGATGTTAATGGGTTGATTCTATAAATAATATAATAAATACTATTCATAAACTTCTTCATTACAAGAATATCAACTCTTGGCATTAAATAAGATATTTTAGCTACTTTTAGGTTCTCTTGGCTTACTTTAAACAAAAAAACCCCAAGGGAAGAATGTTCCTATATATACAAAAAGAAATAATACACAATACTCTAAACACCACCACAACAAACTTGCAACTTACCTTGTCATAAAAGCTACATAGACCATCTTAAAATGAATGATATCCTTAAATATACAAGTGAAAAATAGAATTACACCTGTAGATGCCTTTGCTAAAGGCACAATCTTTGTCTTATTACTGAACAGCCAACTAATCTGCTCATAGCTACCAGGAATAAAAACTACAAACAAGTAATAATATTGTACAAGAGATACTTACAGGCTCTTCCTCCCTTTCAGTCCACTTCATCTCTAATTTATCATCAGCTAATGCCTCATCTTCATCTCCTTCATCTTCATTCATATCAAATGACAAAGCTTGAATCTGAAACATCAAACTAAAGAAAATTGAGTTTCCATTCAAATGTTTATTGCCTCTAACATAGCAATGTTTCTCTTTCAATAAGCACTATTCATTTAATTTATGTTTAAAATGATACATTAAAGAATTAACAAGTCTTCAGTATAAAAGAATGACAACTAATGAGTGTGAGATATACTTTTCCAAAAAGACTTTAGGTCAAGTAGAATTGACAAGTTATTTTGAAAACACAATAAATTATCATTTTTCTTCTTCTTTGAAAGCATAGCTTGGTACATGATTTGTATATATATGTAGTATAAAAGAATTATTCATAAATACTCAAGTTTAATAATTGGCTACACTTTGATGCAGATTGGCATGAGATTAATTTGAGTTTAAACATATACATATGCCTTTTATATAGCCACTAGACCTGTTATTTAGGGCAGATAAGATAGGATAAATGTGGCCTACAACTATACCCCACACCAATTGAGATTTTCAGCACAATTCTTTAAATAAAGAATTAATATCCCACAATAATAATTTATTGTGATTCAATTTTATGCAATCTCTCTTAAAGTTCAAGTCTCAATACCCACCAACTCAAATAAACATACCTGTTGTTTTTGTTTATTCTTCTGTGCTTGCTTAGCCTCAATTTCTTTTTGTCTCTCTTTCTCTTTCTCTGCTTTCTTTTGGGCTAATTTTTTCTCTCTTTCCCTAACTATATGTTCCTGTTTGGCTTTCATTTCATCCAAAGTAACCAATCCAATAGTAGAACTTTTTAATTGTTGCTCAACTGCATCATAATGCGTTGCAAACTTATTTTCAATATTGTCTATTTTAAGATCTTCTTCTATTTTCTTTTTTCGTAGTTCTATTTCTTGCTGGGCTTTCTCTCGTTTTTTCATGAGGTGCATGGCTCTGCCAGCCTCAGAAGCTGCACCTTTGTAGTGAGCCATCCTGCCTTAACAATGCTCGACGTACAATATTTGCAATACCAAACTATTTGTGAAATATATAAACTTAACAAAACTTGACGAAAAATACTATAAAATCTAATTCAATTTAATTCTAGAAAAACATAAAACACAAACTAATATGGATAGGGATACTACGTAGTTACCACAGAGTACTTTATATATACTGGTATAGAGTCAACAGTTATAATATATATACTAACGCACTCTTTCGGTATACGACGCAATACAACGGCAAAAACCATCCAGGGCGTCTAGTATTATTTTGATTATTATATTAGACTTTTGGAAATTGCGGGAGTAAAAATTTAACTCCTGCAATTCCCAAAAGCCTTTTCAAAAAATGTTTATTTGTTAGTAAATAAAACAACGATTTAGAGGTAGCGTGATTTATTATGTTTTCTTTTATTAAAATATTCAAAGAAATACATTTTCATAACATCATTTGTAATCACATCTAATCTGATGCCGTTAGAATGATTTACTTACAAGTTTTACCGCATCTGGACACACAACAACCTCTTTCAGAAGAAGTCATAATCCAAGTCACCAGAGAACAAATAGTTAAGCAAATCGGTGTTCAGGGTACATGCGTAAGTCCAACGTGATCACAGAACACTAGTAAACGTGATAAGCGAAGTCTTCGGAGTCCAGGAATCAAACAAAGTTGTTGAAAAATAATCAAAACACAAACAAAGTACGTAATATACGTTCACGAGTGTGACTCGTATCGATCGGAATATCGTTTTGGCTTTGACATAATTGACATCTTTGAAATAAGTTTTTGGTAAATCGACAATTAATAATAAAATAACAATTAGTGTTAAAAAGAGCTTTATAATTTGAAAAATGTGAGGAATAGAACTTACATACTTTAAAATATATTTATTAGCTGATATGGCTTGCAAAAACATAAAAAAATATCAAATATTTCTTAAACAAGTATTAAAACAACTGCGTATAACGGGACATATTATTTTCTTTCATTTGGTGTTTAATTCGAGAACAGTGACATCTACTGCAATACGTACCTACTAATAGAACGCAAAAAATCTCCAAGAAAAATAATTGTACTGACTGTTATGACATTGGTAGTTACGTAGTACTAGAGGTGTGTAACTCTTGAGTGATTAACTCAAAAGATTAAAGATGTGTAACTCAGGAGTGATTGATTTAAAAGATGTATAATCTTTCAAAATTCGAAATCACTCTGTAAATCTTTGGTTTGGAAAATACATCTTTAACTCACTACATTAAGATTGATTTTAGTCACATGGAATGATGAAAACTAACAAATCAGATACTTAGATGTAGTATGAGACAATAGATACAGGGTATTGTGAATTGAAAAGAGATAACATGCGCACTCTAAGAAATACAATGATGATACACAGTAAATTAAACTCTGTGGCGTTATTGTAAAGCTTAAAACCGGTCAACTGAATAAATTATATCATTCGAAACCAAAGATTTAAAAGAGTTAAAGATTTAAAGGAGTGATTTGCATCTTTTATGGAAAAAGATTTATAAATCACTGATCTCATTGGTGATTTAGTTTGCGCATCGCTACGAAAGATATATATCCGACGCGATGAGTGATTAGATCTATATATCACTTTCGTTCAAAATGTGTCTTTATATCTTTAACTCTTTAGTTCATGACTGTTACACGCGCGTACTAAGTGAACGAGGAAACCGAATATAATAGCAATCCAAAATAAATCGTAACAATGTAGTTTTATGGTGTAATTGTGTTTTAATGTAATTAAATTTATTACATCTCTTCACTATTTGTTTATATTGTTTTGCGTTGCCACAGGTACGCGTGTCGGCTCTACTAGCATATCACTCACAGATAATTACTCATCTTGTATGCAATTGACACTGACACTATTCACTGTAAAGATAAAGAGTTAAAGATATAAAAGAGTGATATATATCATTGTATCAAAAAGATATATATCACTCTTTTCTTCTTGGTGAGTGATTTTCCATGACTAATTGACTACGTAGTACGTATATATAAACTTCCAAGCAGTGTTGCCAGATGACCATGTCAATTAACCCCAATTTATTTCAAAACCCAAAAATAAGCTTTTTGAGAAAACCCCAAAACAGTTTTTACTTATTTTAGAGTAGAAATAAAAAAGCAAAACTACCGTAGTAGCGAAAACGTCACAAATGACGTTATCATTTTCGCTCACGGGGCGCTCACGACGACCCATGTCAATAGGTGGGTTAACATTAAAAAATGATAGTGTACGAAGTATGTTGATTTAGGGCTTGTACTTTTGACCCAAAGACCTTTTGGAAGGCCTTTTAGATTACCTTATTTTGTCCCTTTTTCCCCTTATTCTTGTTAATATGAGATTGGAAGAAATCGTACTTGTGAAGTAACTTACTGTAAGGCACAATTTTTAAAGTTCAAAGTATTGAGTTTTCACCACTGAAACCTTTTTAAGGACTTTGGATGTTTAATTGAAGAAAGCATTAAAAAAAACCTGGGTATTAGGAGGCTAAATTATGCAAAAGATGTTTATGTGGTTTTTACCTTGACTGACCAAATTTGTGGTTAAAGCTATATACTTCCTGGAGGTAGACGCGCGGTTTGTGTAGTATACTTTTAAAAGTCATTGTTTTTTCTGTCATAAAGAGGGTAAAGATTCGCCGTGTGACTAAATTAGGCCATAAGGCTCATACAATAATTAAGTCTGGTCCAAAAAGCCCTGTAGCCAAAGGAATCATTGAATAAAAAAAAAATAAGTAGATCCATATTATAAAATCTGTAATCTGTAACAAAATATTAAAAAAATAGCTTAAAGGCCTAGTTGCCAAGCTTTAAAAATTACTTTTTTTTATTAAAAAATATAAATTTAAACCGGCCGGCAATTCCGACTTGTGAATTATTGATAATTTGATTTATTGGAATTCAGTCAGTAGTCTACTTCAAAGAGTATATTGAATATATGTCTACTTGTTGATTGTTTTGAGAATATCATGGATGAAACTATATTGTTTCCTTCACCTAACTGGTTTCAAGTTTCCGGGCTAGCGGTGAGCAAAGATAAGTGGTTAATTTACGGCGGTCCAGCCAAGAGCCTGTGCTTCCTGGTGCCTTTGTCGCCAGATCATAATGGACTTGTAGTTGGTACTCCGCAGTACAAAGCCTATTTGTTCCCAAGAATTCATCCGGAAAAGTAAGTGTTGTTTACAGTAATTCGTTCGGCAATGAGGAGATTCGCAAATAATGAAGTGTAGTTGAAATCTCCAATTTTTTAATTTAAGGTGCACACTTGTTCAGTTAAAGTTTTTGGAAAAATATGTTGATATGTAATCTAAAATTTAAATTCTGACAAATTCCTTTTAATTATAATCATGCTGATTTGTTGTGTACTTACACAGAATCACTTCTGTGGATATATCTCCAGAATGGCCTGAAAAAAGGTGTGTGCTAACTGGCAGTGCTGATGGAGCAGTTAAACATTGGCTTATAGGTCAAGAAAATTACAATCTAAAAGTTAAACAGACCCATAGCCATGAAGTTCACTCTAATGAAATGGAGGTATCTGTATTTTGATTTTATTTACAATATAATTTTTAATAAAACTACATTTGGTTAAACTTTAGATTAGTTGTTACTGAATATCAAGTAGTGGGAGGGAGGTGTAATTTTCCCTTCTGCAACCCCTATGTCTGGAAAATGTGAGATAGTTAGATATCATTTTTTTAGTCTTTATATTATGATGATGGTGACCAGGGTGTTCTGGCACTCACCAGGTGCTACCATAGCACACTCGGCTTGTGTGCTTTGGTTTAAAGTCTAACCTGACTCACTGTTCTACTCACTGATCGCTACTTTCAATTAAAGTCCACAAGCCAACCGAGTGTGCTATGCCATGATCAGTGAGTCACAATAAATTTGTAACCTTCATAACAATATATAATCAAAAAAAACAAAACAATTTTCTTATTTAAAAAGCAATAAATTAATTCAGGAATTAGCAGGAGTTGGATATAGCAATGAGGTATATGCTATAACAGTAGGTGCTTATGGAAACATTGTCAAATGGGATCTCAAATCTAATGTAGTTAAAACATATGCCAACTTTATGAGGAATTTCAAGCCAACATGCATGTCATGCTCAAGACATGTACCACTGAATGTAGCCGTGGGGACAAAACAGGGTGTTATTTTTGTTATTTCCTTGACTGGTGAGTACCAATAAGTAGAAAATTAATTTTAAATCATTCATTAAATAAACCATAAATAAAATAGAAAAATGATTATTAGAATATATTATTTTGGAAGTTAGGTTTCTGTCCTTCTTTCATGAATGGGTGTCCAAATTGCCGCCATGTATTTTTTACCTACAATTTTAGTTACAATTTTTTTGTGATTTTTGGGAAAATTAGACAGAGATATTTTTAGTATGATTATTTATACAGCTAAGTCCTTATAAAATGTACTTTTACGGGTAATATAATCAGGACTTGAACACCAACATAAGTTACAAAAATTGTATTTGTCTATAGTCAATAGTAATTGTTTCCATAGGTTGGGCCATTTGCCTGTCTACTGAACTTATGCAAAAAAGTTCCCAAGTTAATAATGTTTTTTGACTAAATTAAAATTAGGCTGCTTTGTCTTTGGAGTTGATTAATATTAAAATATGAGGGTATTCAACAAAAATAGTTAGTTTTCTTTAATATTTTGAAGAATGATTTCGTTTTATGCAAAATTTTCGAGAAAATTACAACACTTTATTCAGTTGCACTTATTAACCTTTTTTCCATGAATACTATGACTCAAATAAATAATTTTGCTGTCTCTCCCACACATATAAATCTCCAACATAACAATATGTAAAAAGCGTAAAGATAGTCATGAAAATGAACATTTTCAGGTCTTGGGAAAGTTTTATATAAAGTTCGCGGTCAAGATGATGAAATAGTAAATTTAAGCTGGTGTCCACAGTATGAAGTTGCTCTAAAAAAAGTCTTGGATAAGGCTGGAGTTCGATTCAGTGCCGCTAGTAGGCTTGAAAAGATTCGCAATGAGCCTGAACCTAGTGAACAGGATTCCGGATTGAATTCCAGTGGAATTAGCAAAGATTTACCAGAAGATAGTTTTAACGAAACTGTAGTTGAGGAAGATGATACTTTTGATATATACAAAGATCATGAAGCTGATGAGTTTGGTCATAAAAAATACCAACCAGAAGATATACTTGTGAAAATAACAAAAGATGATGCAAAACAAGAGGATTATCTTGCTGAGTGTTTGAAATTGAAGGAAGAAATTTTGAAAAGAAAGAATGACTCGGAACAGTCTATTGAGACCCTTGTTGATGCTTTGGATAAAACTCAGATTGATGATACTGCAAGTGGTTCTAATGGTGACAAATATGAAATTAAATCTGAGAGTGATGAGGTTAAAGCTACATGCGAAGGAAGTGATCACATTCATAGACATTTATTAGCTACTATAGGAAAATTTGGGTTAGTAAAAACTCTTTTGGTCACAAATATGTCGATTATAGATAGATAGATAGATAACACTTTATTGTACACCATTACAGAAAACACAAATTAACTTATAGCCTAAAAATAATCTATATGTGCACAATGGGCGGTCTTATCACTAAGAAGCGATCTCTTCCAGACAACCCGAGGCAGGAATAAAAACATATTAAATTGGTCAAAGATGGTATACATAAATATTAGAGGATATGCAGCTACTTACATAAATTTTACACTAAATAGACATATACAAATACTCCTATTGATATTACATACATAAATATATAGATACATATATCTATATATCAGACATCACTAAGTTGTAGGTAGTGCTTTTTTGTCATGTTCTTAAATATTGTTAGAGATTTAGCTAGTCTAACAGTAACAGGTAACTCATTCCAGAGTCGGATATTATAATTATTCCTTTAAAAAAAAATTATCTACAAGAGAAACAGTAAATGTGTTTTTGAGTGACAGTATAAATCTGTTGAGTTTCCTATCTTTGGGACTAGAGAAATCTAGTCTAATCTACATAGGCAGATTTTCATTTTATTTATTTAATCTATAGACATAAGTTTTGTTATTTTATTCAGTTGCTACATCAGTGTTGCTAGTTTTTATATCGAACCTTATAGTGTATCATTATATCACTTGAAAGAGAGTGTCTATATTTCATTGTATTTTTAACCGACTCAATAAAAGAGGAGGTTCTCAATTTGTCAGAATGTTTTTTTTTTGTTTTTTTTATGTATGTTCACCGATTACTCCGAGATTTATGATCCAATTTACGTGATTCTTAAGATGTTTTAGACATTATATATTAATAATAATAGCTTTAGAAATAAGTTATTTTATACTTTTTAGTTTTTGAAGTCGGTTTTTTTAAACGAAGTTTCTTTATTTTCATGTGTGTCATTTGATTTTTTACACAAAATCTTGCTCTTAAACCGAAATTCACCCGATTAAACCTGGATGATGAATAAAGTTATTTCATTTTTGCAGTGGTGTGAGAATATGGTCAAAGACAGGTAAACTTGTGGCCAGTTGTGCAGTGCAATGTGTCGCAAAGAACAAAGCCCCCAATTGGCCCACATTGCTTTGGTACAAACCTGAATTGTTGCTTATTGCTGATGGAAAAAACCAACTGCTTGAATGCAATCCATTCATTATTGACAGGTAAATAATAGTATTGTTCTTTGATATTAGCACTGATAAATAAATTACATAAAAATGTACATTTCTAAATACCTGCTTTGAGATTGTGTTAAATAATATTGTAATAAATGTTGTTTACCTCATGGAAGATGGTAATGTCTCTGGGATCGATCAAATAGTGAATTGCATGCAAAAAGCATGAGGTCTGAACACTGACTTCAAAAATTCTTGTATACAAAACACTGTCTGCTACAGGCTGTATATATGGGTTTAAAGAACTTTATTCTCAAAAGAGTATTATAGTTAACTTATATGAGATACTAATATCAGTCTTATACTCTAATATGGAGTAGACATAATATAAAAAAAAATACATACATTAAAAAAACTAGGTGAACAAAGAAAAATAATGAGATTTTCTAAAAAGCTCTCCTGTAGGTACATGAGATTTTTTTAAAATATTAATTTTATTAACTATAATTAAGTTTCCTTTTATTGTATTAGATTATTTGTTGTTAATATATGTGCATACATATTACATGTCAAAATATATATATTATTTTTCAATTTCCTTTTATAGGAATTTATATTTTTACACTTCATTTCGTAATTTGTTGTAAATATTGCTTCCTTCGTATAATATATACCACGTTATATACATGCCTAACTATAACGGATTATTGTATAAAACATAGCCTGAATTATTTTCATCGTGTTTTTGTAGTAAGAACAAATTGAAATGGCACGTAGTCCATACATATCACAGACGGGGTCTGTATGGGATAGCATCGGATGCACCACGAGTCCACAGTCCTCAAATGTTGGATGACGACTGGTCAGTCTGGACTATAGCTCAAGATAGAACCATCATAAGGTACAGCATGAAGACACAACAGAAAATATCTGTGCAATCCACTTGTGCAGGATACATTTACTCAATAAGATCCTGTCCCTATGATGCCGGGAAGTAAGTACCATATATGCAAGTTGTGTCATAAGTAGACATCGGATTTTATGCATTTGCATATAAATCTATTTTTATAGCGTAATTACATATTTTGGTACTTGTTCATTGACAGTGCTTCTTTCAGTAGTTATATGTGGTAGACGTCTTGTATTTTGCCGACGACACTATTAAAATATTAGAGTAAATGATTGAACAGAGTAACGCCCTTCCGAGTTCACTATCGCAAAAGGTTTGTGGCAAATTAAATGCGGTTTTGTATACCTGATATATACCTGAAGAAGTCTTTGCAGAAATGGCGCCAAATCTCAAGGGCTGTCCGGTGACGTCAGTTGACGTCGAAAGGTCATTTTCAGCCTATAAATTAATATTAAGTGACAAACGTCACAAGTTTGCTGCAGAAAACCTGGAAAAATATGTTATTGTTTACTGTCACAAGAATTATAATAATAATAATTTATAACTAATATTAAGATATGTTTAATATATAAATATAATGTGAAAATAAACTTAAATTCTAATTAATCTAATAAATAAATGGTTTATTGATTGTGCATATTTTGCCATTTTGATAGTGTATATAATCCGATGTCTAGTCATAAACTATTTATTCAGATTCTTCATATGGCATGGCACACCTGTTTCTGTCAAACCGATAGTCAGAAACATCTCTTCGCATGTTTTTTTGTGGAAATTTTTTGATAAACAATTATTATTGTTATTTATTTAGTTGTACCATGACTCGCTGGCCAGACTTTTATAATTATTTTTTGTTTATTTTAGTCTATAGTTTTTATATTATGTGACAAAAAACTTAAAGAATAATAATTGCAGAATTGTATCTCAAAGAAGATAAATAAATATAAAGATAGATAGATTGTGAGAAAGATGATATTAATGATGACCCAAGAAGTAATTAATTAAAATAAATCAAAGGCCTATAATTTTAAAACAACAGCTAGTTCCCTTAGCAGTTAATCCCAATAATGCAGTACCTTTTGTTATCATTGCCTATAACCTACCATAGTTCTACGCTGACCAGGACTTGTTCTTGGGTGCATTTTTGATGGTGTAGACAGGGATAATCGTCGCACGCTACATTTACATTAAAGTAGAACGGGCCTCTACGTGTTGGCTTTCCTATGGCCCCAAGAAAGCCCTCCAAAAGTCCGGGCCATTTTTATGGCCTATGGTCTTCAACGATGTGGAGGGATAATAATAAATATTCTTAGTATAGATGATTAAGAGTAGATATTTATGTATGTCATAAACATTTGATAGAGTGGCATTAAGTGTTGGTGATGGAGCTATAAGAATATGGCAGACGCAAACATTGGACGAGGACAGCAATAAATTGGTTTCTGGCCATATTACGACATATTGGCAAAATGTACAAGGAAAAGTACTTACTGTTGCTTGGCACCCAACCAAGGAGAATTTGTTAGCTTTTTCCACAGCTGAATCTAGGGTGAGTTCACATTTGATTAAATCAAACAATGAGACCACCTATTGTTAATGTGTTTTATTTATTCACTAGCTGTGCCTGCTACTTCGTCTGTGTGGTTTTTTTTTTCGGGGAACCCTAAAATAAGGAATTTTTTTTGGTGGTATAGATGTAAGATGGATGAGAAATTGAGTTGTTGGTACAGAGAGAGAATATAATTTTAGTATTTTGCAATACGGTTTCACTGCCACAGTCAGGTGTAAACAGACAGTTCTGTGTTTAACATGAACCAGCTTGTTATGAACTAAAAAGTTCTCAACAAAAATAATGTAGCCAACTTACTCCTTATAACATTTTTTTTTGCATGGGGAAATGCATTGTCGCATCGTCAGCCGCGCGGGGGATCATGCGCGGCCGGTATGTGGGGCTCCCCGACGCCGATTAATCAATACGACCGGCGCCGGTATACCCACTAAAACCCCATGGGAGCCTTCTTTCCGCCTAGCACCGGGGTCGCGGTACATGCGCGAGCTTAACCCACAACCCCGGCAGCGGCTGGCCGCCTCGTAGACAGAGGCGGCCTCTCCTGTGTGCGGGCCGGGGAATGACGTTTCCCCGGCCCTGAGAGGGACGCGCGGCTACCTCTCGCGGCATCAGTGCGGGCGGAGGTCATGTTGATCCCCCAGACCTCGACGCCCGCTGCCGCCCGCCCGTGGCTGCCAGGAGTCACGGGCGCTATCCTCCTTTGGTGGGGGAGGGGGAGGCTGCGAGGATTGCTCCTGCGCCATCACCCCTCCCTCTCCTTCCTCCCCCCCTCGCCGCCTCGCGCTTACAGCATCGTCTGCCAGTGAGTCTCGTCAAAAACGGCCCAACCGTTTCAAAGATTAGTCGAAACATCCAGACAGACAGACGAAAATTTTAATTTTTTTTCGATATAAATATCATTTCGTTTTTATATGCATTTAAGAAAAATCTGTTATTTTGACATAACAAATAGACATTATTATTTATCTGGCTGCGTTCCATTAGGGATCCACAACAACTACGTTCACGACCGCGATTTTTCCCGTTCCACTTGCTTATTAGACCCACCTCTTGACATGGGTCGCTTTGAGCATTATGTGATCGAAAATGATGACGTTATTAGAGGTTTATGGCACGACCACAACGGCTGCGGTCGTCTTGTGGAACGGCTAACAGAACATTTTGGGCGTTGATCTACTAATAGAACGCGATGTCTATACAACCCGCAAGAGTTAACTTGAGACTTCGCTCGGATGACGTAAGCGCGAGGTACTGACGCGTCGATGGCGAGAGCGGTAAGTAGGCGGGGGTCGGGGCGGGAGCGCGCAATCCGCTCAGGTCTCAAGTTAACTCTTGCTGATAATATAGCTAAGTTATATTTATAGGATACCCGATGAATAATGAAGAATTATTCATCTGTCTATACTGTTACGAGCTACACAGGACTCGAATTAAAATGCCGTTGGAATTACCATGGAGTTTATTTGAACTGTACAAAGTATAAACTGCACTGATTCAATAACACGCGCAAAGTCCATCACTATAACGCTAATCAAATGTACGTCTTACTCGTATCGTAATCCTTGCTTGACTGCTGCCCCAACCCTCCGATCGGGCATTGTTTTATAGTGAACTGTGCAATACAATTCAATACATCAAAGGACCGCGTTCACTGAGTCAATCCGCACATCTGGCAAGCTTCGACTCAATGCAATAACAAGGATTAATCCGACACTTATGAAGGCCATAAAACAAGTACGATTACAATAGGATGTTTTTCTTAATTGCAAATTTTAAACACGAAGTAAACATAATAACTCCGAATGCAAGAAAGTTAATAAACTGCGTTTTCTACGACAGGCAGGTGTGCGCATTTCGTTAACGGCATGTAACAATACTTTGTTAGGTTGGTTTGATCGACACGGGTGGTAAAGTTGAGAAGCCGGCGCGCGTGTTCGTGTCATCCCTCGGCGGGGGCGTGTACGCCTTGTGCTGGGGCGAGCACGACGACTTGTACGCGTGCGGGCAAGGAGATCTTGTCGTATATGACGGTGCCAAAACTGATAAAGGTACCGTTCAAATACAGTTATTGCTGTTCAAGAAAAATCTCTATCACGCGAAAGTTTATAAGAATGGATGTATTGAAGTATGTTTGTTACTCTTTCACGCAAAAACTACTTAATGGATTTTGATGAAACTTTACAGTAAAATAGCTTACTCATCAGAGTAACACAAGGCTATAATTTATAAAGATATAGTGTGAATTGAAGACATGAGTGGATGAAGGTGATAAGTCGCATAATTCCAATTCTGAGTAAATCGAGATAAAAGTTTTACTTTTATTTTAAACTGAACTGAACTTAACACCTTTTTCACTTTTTATTTTTTTAAATATTATGCCTTATATCTATGGTCTAAGGTCTGTAGTCATTTGGTATCGACTTATAACCTTCATCTACGCAAAAAAAACAAAGAACCGTATATGCGACATATTACCTTCATCCACTCACGTCTTCAATTATCCAAAATATAACGATTTTCCATCACCACGCGGGTGAAACCGCGGGCGCAGCTAGTCTGTAATATTACAGCTACGCCCCGTGGTTTCACCGGGTGGCCTGTCGTAAGAGGCGACAAAACAACTCACAGCCAGGTGGTAGGGTATTTGCCCGACTGGATGGCTACCACACCTGGTCTAAAGTAAGTCGCCATAATAGCCTTGAGTTGTGTTCCGGCATTAGTGACCAGGTTCCAGTCTCCCTTAAGAGAGTAGCAGCGCATTTGTAGCACCTTTGGTGTTGCAAATGTCCAATAGGCTGGTAACCGCATTCCATCAAGTGGGCTGTCTGCCTGTCTGCTCAACTCCTGCAATAAAAAAATTCGAGAAGATATTGTGGATTTAGTAGAATATGGATTGTCGACACTATTGCAATTAAATTGTACTTTTGAGTCTTCTTAAGAAATCTGTATTATCAAGGAGCTAGATGGCCTCGATGGTGGTGACGGCGTTGCTGATGGGCTAGCGTATTTTTTTATTATATTAATGACGAGGTCCACTTTTATCGAGATATTGAAATACTTATTTAAAGTGTTTTGCTCTATTTCAGCACCTCGAACATTACAAGTTATGTGGGAAGGGAAAAAGTGGGAAGTGTCAACAGTGGCGTGGTATCCACATGGCCTCCTCGTGGGAAGTAATTCTGGTGCAGTGGCGTTAATGGAACCGAGTAAACCACATAACGTAATTGCTGCAGGATTTCCTTTTGGGTTGGTATGCATTTCATTTTAACCCTTTTGAGGGGTACAAAGTTAATATTTGTTTTGTCCAAAAAGCTGGCATCAAAATTGCCGCGCCAAAACCAAGAGAAGATATAATTCGTCATTTTTACTCTAATAAAAATTCTATATAGTTGGAGGGAGATAGCATCAGTTCAATGTTTGTTATCTTTATTTGACCACAAAATTGTGGTGCTTCAAGCTATAATGTTATTGTTAGCTTTGCATAGGTAAATTAGCTTCGAGAAGTATTTGCGTTTGTAGTAGTATTTATGAATTTACAGAAATTTTAAATAGCGACGATAGCGACCTCCATACAGGTAGTGCCTTAAAACACCGATTCTATAACCAAGTGCTTCCAAAAATTAATCTACCACTACCCGACTGCCTTTAAACAATTTTCAATTGTACGTAAAAATGTCATATAATCAGTTTTCATATAGAAATTAAGGTACTAGCAAATTCATAATCTGATTTGAATTATTTTAGTACCTATTTTCATAAGCTTTCGCGACGCGCGAGTACACTTCATTGAACTACGAGTGCATTTTAACGATTTTCATTTATTTGGAAGTTTCAACCACGTTTCAGTGGCCGTGATCACTACTCCTGTACTGTGTGTACTATAAAGTGGCAAAAACGTCAAATACGTCCAAATACTACATTCGAAACCGTCAAACCATAGTCGAAATTAGGGTTGTAACGGAACTTCGCTTCCGCCTCCGTTACTGCGGAAGTTCCGCAAGAAATCGTACCTCCGCCTCCACCTCCGCATCCGTGTAATTTTTGCGGAGTCATAACGGAGGTTTATTTACTAAACATACGCAAGCAGCGACGCTCGCGACGACTCAGCCGTCCGGCCTAGTGATGGCGATAACGGTTGGATTTATTTATTTGTTAGTTGGTAATAGATATTTTTTTACCGATATTTTTATTGGTTGAAAATATCGAATATACAAAAACACAACTTTACCAAAACAATAGAAAATATGCACTGACCCGCCGTAATATCAATTACCAAACAATTATATTACGTTTAAAAAATCAACCACGATATCTTCGCGATCGCTAAGTTAAAAATATCGTTTCTTTTCAATTTTCTAACAAATAAAAATATCATTAACTGTAAAAAACACCAAGATAAATATTGTACTTTATTTTGAGGGCCATAGAGCATACAATCAAATCATCAAAATTTAATATTTACATGATAAGGTGAAAACATCTGCAAAGCGAAAATAAATCTTATGTGTTAACGATTATAAAGTTGAAACTTGCATGTATACAATTCCCAATAATTACCTACGCGACTACACGCAGTGTATTTGTTAAATGGTATTTTTAAATTTTAACCGTTTTGCTTAATTTTATTTATCGAATAGAAGTGTAATTTTTTTTACTGGTAAATTTATTGGTTTAATGGTTATATTTTCCACCATTAGTCAGGAACGAGTCAAACGAACAAGAATCAACGCGTGCGCGGCGGGAACGCGATTGGGATGGGGCGGCGGACATGCGAACGTCATTTGTCAAATGAATGATACGCGACAGGAATCAACCTGTCTAAAATTAATTAAATAAATTTTTATTTTAATTAATAATATTTAAATTAAATAAATATTTTGTACTATTGATACATACATACATAACTTCACGCCAGGTCCCTTGCGGGGTAGGCACGAACAACAGAGCGCCACACAGGCCCATTCTTACACACCTCACTACTATTGATAGTTTTAATAAACCATAAACTACTATTTTTTCTACATCCACTTTCACTTCCACCTCCGCCTCCGTTAACCTCCGCATCCGCCTCCGCCTCCGCTAAGAGGCCTCCGTTACAACCCTAGTCGAAATGTTAATAATTTATTTTTGAAATATTATTGAAAGGGAGGTCAGGTAGAAAGCATCTCAGATAAACGTGGATGTATGTATATGGATAATGATCGTGACAAGTGGAGACAAAAACAAAATTGACACCTGCATATCTGTAAAAACACATTTTATTACCTTTCGGAAATTTGGTCCTCTTTTATATTTAGAATATGTGATTAGAAAACAGCCCATTGTTGTATAGTAATATTTTATGGCAGTCATTAGCCAGGTGTGTCGGATTTAGATACGGGGATATTGCAGTTGCGCAGTATAAAACCATGACCTGATGGAGGGGGAGCCCAGTTGAGTGATAACCACGAGCGAAGCAAGATGTGTGTACTATAATCGGAAAACTTTTAGTGACGTTTTATGGAATTACCTTCTGCATTGCGTTTGGACTTGTAGTGTTCGGTTATATTTGTACCTGTGTTAAACGTGTGTGTATAGTTTTAATAAACTCTATAGTCATTGGAACGGCATATGAATTCGAGTCTCGCGACTCGCAATAATATTTATGTACGAAATATTTTTACAGAAAAATGATTCATACAATAGACTGGCACCCGCAAGAGACAACATGCTCGTCAGAAGAATCTCAATTCAAGAATCTGATCGCCGTGTGTTCTTTGGACAAATCAAACAGTATAGTTATTTTAGAATACATTAACAAGGAAGGTAAGATTTCGAGTAGAGATAGGAACACGTGTTGCCATAAATACTACTATTATTTACATAAATAAAAGAACAGGTGTTAAACTAATATCATACCATCTTACTTTTAAAATATCATGATCAACCACGCCGGGTCTATCTTGTTTAGTACAGGAGTCCCTATGGCCTTTTGACTCCATCATCAGATCAGTTCCATGGTACTATATTATTGCATTGTCACATGATATACATATACATACAAAATTTCAGCTCAATCGGAGACTGGGAGGTTGGTCAAATTTAACCTTTAAGATTCCACCCTAACTTACATACATAGGTACATCCATTGCAATTTAAATAAAAGCAAGAAAAGTTTGGGATAATTCATTTTTGGCTAGACATATATTTTTTTCTTTACTACGGACTCAAGTTCCTTACAATTTTTTACAACTTAATATAGAAAAAAGTTTTTAGAATTCATACACGTTTATTTGTTATTGTGTGTGACATTTATCGGCTTTGCGAGTGTTATTGAATTGTGCACTACATTTTACTCGTTGTGTTCAGTTATATTTGTACCTGTGTTATACGTGTTTGTATAGTTCTAATAAACTCTATAATAATTCCAACGGCATTTTAATTCGAGTCCTGCAACTCGTAACAATATTTAATAAAAAAAAATGGTTAAAGTTAGAGAAGATTATACATTCTACTCAGTGGGTTGTAATAAGATCATATCGATAGATCTCGTTGATTTTTGGTACTTATTTTTTATTACAGACGCCAGTCCTCAACTGTCAACATGGAAAACCTTGACAGGGCATAAGGGCATTGTCTTCCAGATTCAGTGGAACCCGCACAGGGATGCACAGTTACTATCGTCGTCACAAGACTCAACCGTCAGAGTGAGTAGATCATCATTTTAAAACTAGATAAAAAAGAGAAAAAGAAAGAGAATTTATAGTTAGAGATGCCACGAATCCTGGTTTTTTTTTTCATTGCTTTGTACTAGTTGGTCCCTGTATTTTATTCACGAGTTTACATGCGCTAAAGTTCGCAGAGCCTATGTTCACATTCGCCAAGATACGCCGGCCGTATTATAGCAGTATCAAAACAATAATTTGTCAAGTGTTTTTTTTTTACATTCTCGCAAATTAAATACACGTGATTAAAAGTAGAGTTTTAAGCGAATTTTTATTTTATTCATTTATTTAATTCTACTATTTTAAAAATTAACCGAAACGTAATATTAATTGAAAAATGTATTAGAATTGCATATTTAAACGTAGTTTGATCATCGTTTGTTGATGGAAATATACACAATTTAGAGCAAAATGTGCGACCTTTTTTTATAGGTATAGTATAGTAAAAAGTAGCCAAATAGGCCAAATACCAACTAGCAGCTGTATATTCGTGGGATCTCAAGTCATAATTATAATATCGCAAGTAAGTAAGTAAGATGACAAGTATGTATTCCACCATCGCCATTGTTATCTCAATTCATTCCTGGGGTTGTCTGGAAGAGATCGCTTCTTAGCAATAAGACCACCCTTTGTACATAACTAGATATAATTTTAGTCTCTAAGTTCATGTTGGTATTGGTGTACAATAAAGTGTTATCTGTCTATGACAAGACATTTTAACACTCATTTATATGAATACTATTTTAAATTCAAATTCAAAAGTTTTTATTCAAAATAGGTTCCACTGCAGAACACTTTTTGAAGGTCATACATATAGGTTAAAATTTAATTTTACTTCCTAGTCTATGTACACCGCTTCGCAACGTGGTATTGCCGTTAAGGAGAAGAAGCGACAAGAAACTCCCCAGCAACACGTCTAGCTAAAAATTGTTTTTCTTTATATTTGAGTTCTTTTTTAAAATTTGTTGTAATAGGTATTATTATAGGTTGGTTAGAATACCCAATTTATTTCCGGTTTGCAAATCGTAGGTGTGGAACGCGACTGAAGGCGTTTGCACTTCGATATACGTGGAGCACATGATGTCGCCGATGGGCGTCACGTGGAGCGCCTTCCCCCAGTTCGCCGACTACGTGATGTCTGGTGGAGCGGACTCCTGCCTGAGGATGTGGGACATCAAACAGCATCCAGCCGATGCTTACCAGGGTGAGATTTTACGGCGTTCTTGGGGCCGATTCAGGGATTGGCCAGTCATCATCTGCCCATATCTTCCATGTGTCCCGAACATTGTGACGGGCAGCAGATTCCTATTTCCATTTAAAATTGTATGCATGCATAGCAATAGCTAATTCGTACATCAAATATCAATAATCATCAATAATCAATTAACCAAAATAAAAAATCACAGCGCTGATTTCTGAATTTAAAAAAGTATATTATGTGACTAAGTTTTCTTCATGTCATTTGCAATATTGTCTGACAGTGTGACATCATGAACTGTGCAGTAAAAAGCCTTTAGGATGACCCATATAGGGCAGAGGGGCTGGGCTCCTCAGTAATGATGAGTAGTACACGCGTGTGCCTGCCTGTACAAAATATATTTGTACTGATGCGGCTCAAAATTTGAAAATGTACTACTTGAAATTTTTGTCCTGCTACTGCTCACGCCTTAAATGTAAGGGAAAGGACGGAAGGAGGACAACAGTACAATATCGTTTTTACGGATATTCATATGACAAAGAGGGACAACATGTACGACTGCTAGTAAAATGAGGTGACCAAGTCCGATTACATCCGTTTCCTAAAGAACATTTCCGAACTGGAAGTTTTGTATGGGATAATTGAGGGAATGACGCTCACCGCCTCATCGCTTCAATTGTCTGCCGCGGTACAAACCATACAAATTTCGTCGCTTCATTTAAAGTGGTACATTGTACTGATTCCATACAAAATGTCATGTTACTCTTACAAACTCATTTTAAAATCATATTCAACGTAACTCTAGATTTTATTCTAATAATAACAATGAACTGTTTTATTTTATCCTCAATAGAATCAAAACGCAAATTAACGTACATTCAAGATAAAAAGAAAAATAAAGATACAAAGAAGAAAGAAGAACAAGATTTGACCGTTGAAGAGAATGTAGCAACAAGTTTAGACACTAAAACTAAAGTTAACAAAAAGTTTTTACTAGCAATATCATATAAGCAAATCACAAATTGTAATGCGAGAACTGTGAAGAAAATGATTGAGAAGTACCAAGAAAATGTTTCCGGTGTTACAAATGATGATAGTGCCAATGAACCGGTAGTCGGCGTGGATTTTCTCAAAATGTTTGGAAATATCAATGAAGTCAACGAGCTCCTGGATCTTGAATGTAAGTAATAATAAGGTCTGGTAACTTTTATAGCAGTCATTAGCCAGGTGTGATTCTAAGAAATTCGGTACACGCGGTCGGGCGGACATATGGCATCTGTGCAGTATAAAGCAATGCCCCAAATGAATGAAGGGGCAGTCGAACGATAACCACAAGCGGAGAAAGACTTGTGTACATTCCGTAAACTATTTAAGGACGGACTTTGCGCGTGTTATTGAATCGTGCTTTACATTTGGACTTTTTTTTTGTTTTTTTTTTCTATTTTAACAACTCTAAGGACTCGAGTTCCGTACCCTTTTTTACAACAAATTTTAATTAAATACTAGATTCAATTTTTAGAATTTAACATGCTAATTAGTTATTTTGGTTCTTGTGTGTGACATTAATTTAGTGATTTCTGTGTTGAGGTATATATGTCTTATGAATAACTTATTATATTAATTTATTATATTTTTAATACTAAACTTATTCTAATGTAGAGTGTATCTGTAATAAATTCTGTTACATACATATTCTATAATCTATTTCAATACTATGGGGCTAAAGGCATACATTTTTTTTTTAATATTCCTAGTTACTTTTTTAAAGTATGTATTGTTGTTGTTGTATGTGTTGGGGGCTAAGAAGGCTTGATCAAAGAATAGGAGAGATGTTCGTTGCTACAACATAGGTTATGGGCCCAGGCAGCGCAAGTCCATAGCGCTATTATATTTGTGCAAAGTTTTTAAATCGGAGAATATTCAAAAGCAGTAATTAATTACGAAAAAGTGCCGAACGATGAGCTGCTGTATGTCGATGCGAATCGAGCCCTTGGGCAAGGACAATTATGATAGCTGGAGAATATGGGTACAAGCTCTGTTAATTAAAAACAATGAGTGTAAGTATGTTGATGACAAAGTTCGAGAGCCAGCTGAGATCAGTGAAACTGAACTCTGGGTGGAAGAGGACGAAAAAGCCAAAGCCGATCTGATTCTTTCGATGAGTGGAAGCGAGCTTCGTCATATTAGAAATTGTAAAACTTCCGAAGGGACCCGCTAAGAAAGCTACACTTTTGAAACGATTAAGCCTGCACAAAATGTCGGAAACAGGAAATGTTAGAGAACATTTGGACACTTTTTTCGACGCTGTGGATAAACTAAGCATAAATGAGGATTTAGTATCTATCATGTTGTTATACAGTTTGCCCGGAAAATTCGAAAGCTTTAGATGTGCGATTGAATCGAGAGACGAGTTACCAAAACCAGAGGCCTTGAAAATTAAAACACTCGAAAATATATGTTGTAGCAACAAACATCTCTTGTTTTCTTTGAGCAAGCCTTCTTAGCCCCCAACAGTATGTTTCAAGTTGTTAAATTTTGACTTAAATGTATGACCTTCAAAAAGTGTTCTCCAGTGGAACTTTGAATAAGAACTAAACTTTTGAATTTAAATATATTTTTGACAGCACATATAATGTTTCAGTGGAGCGACTAATGGCCAACAGGCACTTCGAAGCGTGGATCATGCTTATGATATTCAGGGGCCACATCGACCCCGTGATTCAGTTTGCGAATCAGAACGACATGCTCTGCCCGTTTCTGGTCAGTATTGCGCCGTGTGTTTCTTTCAAGTGAGTACCTAATTTAAATAAAATATACATATTTGATTGTTGTAAGAAGTTATGGCAATTTTAATTAATTTAGTGCTTTGGCTATTACTGTTGTTACAACCTTGGCCCCCACAAAGACAAATTCCAAATCTGCAAAAGCACATTTTATTACCAGTCGGCATTTGAACTAATTGTAATCCTGTTATGATCGTCTTCTTTTGTTCACTTATTTATTGGCATACGTTTCTAATTATTGTCGAGAATAGCCTATTGTCCTAGCTCATTAGTATCATGGTGTTGTGGATTCTTTTGCATTTGTGAAGTATAAAACGACGGTCTGATGGAGAGAGGGGGGCAATCAAGCTACGACTACGATACGGGCGTGACGGCGTGACGTGTGTACATTCGGGAATCTAATAGTGACGGACTTTGCATGTTTTATTGAATTACGACCTTCTGCATTACGTTTGGATTTGTTGTGTTCGGTTTTATTTGTAACTGTGTTCTACGTGTTTGTATAGTTCTAATAAACTCTATAATAATTCTAACGGAATTTGAATTCAAGTCCTGCTAACTCGTAACAGTAGATAGATAACACTTTATTGCTCACCAAATACACAATTTCAAAATATACAATTACAATATTGTCATGGTAGAAACAAAAAGCGGCCTTATCGCTGAAAGCAATCTCTTCCAGGCAACCTAACTTAAGGAGTAATTTAATCTAATCTGGCGATGTAGGTGGTGCAGATCATTAAATATGAAATCTCATAAATAAACATACTTAAACTAAATAATTTATAAATAAAAAAATACACATACTTAAACTACTTTATTAATTAAATACATACATACATATATGTTAAATAGTCTATAATATAAGAATTAGGCATAATTATTTAAGGAAAAGTAGTGTTTTCTGAGTGCGTTCTTAAATGTAGGCTATGTTTTGGCCTCTCTAACAGGAAGAGGCAGCGCATTCCAAAGTTTGACAGCCTGCACTGTGAAACAGTATTTACCTTCATTCGATAAAGACCTCGTTCCAATTTCGTCACGTCATATTTCAACATATGATAGACTTAGCTTCAAAATATAAAATTTGAAATATTGACAAAAATCTTCAAAATATTTCCAACTCTAGCTTAGTATTTATATTATTAAAACAAATTAGGATTTACACTCGGGAGGGAGGAGTCTCATGAATATGACAAGAATGGGGAAGGGGTCAAAAAATAATTAAATTCGTGTGACGTAATTTGTGAGTGTTTCTTATACGGATAAAGTTAGAAATGGGAATACCCGTAAAAGAGAACCGAGGTAACCGACGAAGCACACAAAACTAGCAAGTTGAAGTGGCAGTGGGTCGGGCACGTCTCTTGCAGGACTGATGACTGATGAAGCAGACGAGTCCTGGAGTGGAGACCGCGTCTCGGTAAACATAGTGTCGGATGCTCTCCAGCCCGAGGACCTAAGCAAGGTCGCCGGTAGACGCTGGATGAGGAAATAGGAGGACAGGGATGAGTGGCGCCGTCTTGGGGAGGCCTAAGTCCTGTGGTGGGTCCTGTAAGTGGGTGGCCCCTTAGCAGGACCATCCGCCTGTTTGCCAGTTTAGCCAATAAACTAAACCAACCATACATGATAATAAACATTCATATCAAATTTGCTAAGTTTTGGGTTTCATAAATTGCGTACATAAATCACCACTCCTTATCTCGTTCACCCTTTCAAGATTATTAATTTTTCATTCATTTAATGAATACGTTATAACATTTCAGATACTGGAAAGACGTAAGTCAACTTTATTCCGCGCAAGTCGATCGAATGATGGCCAAAGACATGGAGGAGAAGCTTTTTGGTGAGTTTCCACTTTCCCATGATGCTATTGGAAATGTTCTTAAATGTTCTGAATCAATTTTTTTGTGTTTTGTTAGCTGCACAACGTTATTTTTTTCGCAAAATGAACTGTATAACATGTTCGTATAATAACATACTAAGATAGATAAAAAATATGTGATGCTGGGGAATTTTTGGCTGGGCTTAAAATACCGGTAATTATTATTATTATTATTATTATTTATGCTTATTTCAGATAACAGTAAAAAATAAATATCGTTAAACACTTACCGTTATTACTAGATATTTTACCGGTAACAAAAATATAACGTTAATACTATTTTTATCGTTAATTTTGCTGAATATACAGTTGTTTATTATTTAATAATATTTTAAATAATTATTTATTTATTTACTTCCCGTAAAAAGAAAAACAAAATTTATAGAGTACAAAAATTTGAGAAACTTAAAAAAATGGGAAGGACAGGAGCCCAAACCAGGTAAACCCTGTATGATGGTACTCCTGGCCCTCGCCTCACATTAAGCACTATTTCTATAATAACCGTCACCAAAGAGCACTACAATGAAAAAAAAAGAATAGAGATGCGTGTGAGTGTGTAATTATGGTTACAAGTGTGACTGGGTTGTAAGAGTAACAAGTTTGTAAAGTGCGAGTGTTAGTAAAACTAATGGGGATTGTTCACAAAAAATATTTTATATATTTTTATTACGTAAAATAGGGTATTTTAAGATATTAATTTGAATATTTTTGTATTGTAAGCGTTAGTTTTGTTATAATTCGATTTTAAGATTATTTCTCCGATGACGTCATAAGGCACAAGTTTACATTGATTTCTTTGCCTAGAAAACAAAAATAATAATAGTAAGTTTTATCTATATATAATCATAGTAATCTATGTTACTATTTAAATGTCACTGTCATAACTCATTATGTATCGTGATCATTTTTGTGTTTTTTGTCGATAGGCTTATGATTTTTCGTGTTCAACCATTATTATTGTATATAGTTATCGTTAAATCTTTTAAAGTGTTCTTTAGGTACCCGATTTCTCGAAATGGTTTTTCAAATAGTTAGATTGAAAAAGAAGTGAACAATCCCAATTGTTATTCAGCAACTGTCATTAAATTGACAGTTTCTAAGTTGTTTTGAGACTTACAAAATTTTTGAAATTAAATGTTTTGTCTTTTTTTTGGGTAAGTCATAAATATGACATAACTTATTTATCATGTTACATAAACGACTTCCTTGGAAACCAAAAAATCTTCGAAACAAACTAGTCTTTCCACCTCTAATAGTGCAAATATCGTATAGACGTCTTTATTATGTTGATTGTTTTAATTTTGGTTTCAGAAAATCGTTCCTATGGAGGGGCCATATATCGCAAAGTTGCGATATTGCTCAGCCTGCACGATATCAAAGGCGCGGTCGAGAAGTTACTGGAAGTGCACCTTTACAAGGAAGCTTACATTTTGTGTCGGATTAGGTAACATATATTTTATAATTAGCATTACCGTTAACCGTTTACTGTTAGAGAATAGTATTATATATATAAGTGATTCTTGTGCAAGTATACATAAGTGGGGGTCCATTCATTACGTGAGGTGTTTCAGATGGGAGCAGTGTTGCCTACTCTGAATTCGAGAGGATGGTAGAATTCTTCTTAAAATACGGTAGATTTTCCAAAATTATGTTGTAATTTATATTTTAAATATGGTAAAAGTACCTTGTTTATTTAGATGTTAAGGGTCAGAATAATTAAAAAAATATATTTTTAATCAGTATCAGACAGTATAATTGTATCAAAATTTTTAATACATATCTACATTGTGCTTTTTAATCATAAAAAATATTTTAAAAACTCAGATCATACACAACATTACACAAGAAACTTTTATGTAATGATATGCATGAATACTATATATAATAATATAGTCGATTAAGAAACAAATAAACTAGGTCAATTTAAAAGAGTATTCAAGAAAATGTATATATATGTTGTAAATAAGTAAACAACAAACTTTCACACTTAATATATTTGTGTCATTTATGCAATATAACATTTGAATTAAATTAATGTCTTAAAATATATATGATATTAGAAATTAAAATTAAGTGAGCGCTTGTTCGAGAGCAGTCGCGAAGTGAATGTGTATACATAAAATGGCGGAAAGCTGACACCGCCCGCTTGCCGCTTGCCGCCTGCGCTTCCCCGCGCGCCCTCTCTATGCTGCCATAGTGTTGACATGTGTTTTAGAGCAGCGCGTACATATATAAAACACTACCGAATTCGTCCGCGTAATATTTCCAAGCTGGTACCTCGCTATTAGGGGAATTCCTGACGCATAAAACAGTGTTGTTGGTACAATAAAACGTAAATACCCTAAGGTACAGGTAATAGATACACAAACTCGCAAAAATTATTTTAGTGATATATAATCTACAAGATTTTAAAAAATACGACCTTCAGTGGGTATTACGTTACGGTGTATTTTGTTACCGTAATAATAATCCTACGGTAAGTAGTAAACCTATGCTGATTACGGTGTTTTTACCGTAATTACGATGCAGTTGGCAACACTGGACGGGAGGCAGTCGAGCCGAATCTCATCTCAATTTCATACTTTAGAGAGGGGTCTCGGCGAAAATTACATAATTTTTCCGTGTGTCAAATTGTGAGGAAATAGAGTTGAATTAAATAAACCATGTTTCGTAATTAAAATGTGGCTAAATCTATACTCCTATAATAATATTATAAAGAGGTAAAGTTTTTGAGTTTGTGACGTTGTAGGGAGTAATCTCTGGATCTACTAAACCGATTTTGAACATTTCTTCACCGGTAAAAAGCTACATTATTCCTGAGTGACATAGGGTATATTTGATTGTGTTTTTTTCTGATGCCCAGTGAAGTAGGCACTTGTCAGCTAGTATTAAATAATAATGTATATCGTGGTTTTGCGAACGTTGTTGTCGTTGTGTTCTCCGTTAGTACAAAAAAAAACTAATTGAACACGTCCTCCTTTTGGAAGTCGGTTAAAAATGAATTCACTGTATCCACTTTTCAGACATATGGACAGTATAGCACAGCAAACTCTCACACAATGGGCCAATATTTGTAAGACGTCAGGGTTGTACTCGATGTCTGCTGTATGGTAAGAAATTATCTTAAATATTTTATTTTAAATAAAATAACCCATTGCGTTTCTTAAAACAACTAATTTTAACTATTTATTTAGTTTAAACTCTTTTAAATTCTTATTAAGCTGAGAAAGCACCGGTATAATAAATATGAATATCAAAGTCTGTCACCACTTCCAAAATAATTTTAGTTTCTGTTAAAGGAGAAAAATATATATTTTTAAATGTATATTATGTGTACGTTCATAGTGTTTTTTTACAAATATATTAAGAATTATGCAAGATTTAACTTATACATAAATAATGGGGCAACCAAACACACATATTGTATATCCCCAAACTGAGTAAGTTACACTTGTATTTAATTGTGATATATAACTAATTACTCTGGGGCCAATCCCAGACACCCTGATACAAAGACAAAAACATCTTAGTCATATTGAATTAGATAAAATAGGTTTGAAAGCTTCTTTAAGAACCATAAAAAGAAGAGTGAATTAGTCAATTCCAAGTCTTTTTAAAGAAAGAATTCTTTAAGAAGCCTACTTACTAACTCTAATTCAATATGCATAACACCAAAACAGTTTCTATGTGTAATTTCTAAAAGTGCTTGTAGTTAAATATTTACTTGCCATGTTTATATAATTCACTTTGCAAATTGTTATTTCAGTTACATTGCATTGGGAAACCTTTCTAAAGCATCCGAAGCACTGGTTTTAACGGACAATGAACAATATCTCAGTCTGGCAGCGGAACTGGCTAAGATTGTTGGGCAAAACACTTTCGCAGACCACATTGAGAAGAAAGTGCAAACGAAGATCGAAGAAGCGGAAAAGAATAAGACCGAGGAAATACTGCAAGATTTGCCTTCTAGGGTGGAACTTCTTTTAAAGGACATTCCAAGTGATAACAATAGTGAATTGGTGTTAAATGGTGCTAGTGAAAGTGAGGAGTAGTAAACAACTGCTAAGCATACTTGTATTGTGTACTTTTGAAGTGATAATGATCAAGGTAATTGCCAAATCAGTCTTTTAAATCTAATACAATATATTCCGAAGACTATTCTAAATAACATGTACCTAAGTGTCTTTGACATTAACGCAGACGAAGCTGCAGCACAATAAATAGTATTATGCGATATGTGTATGTTTCAAACGTTCGAAAATATAATCTTAGATGTAGTATACACTCACATCACAGTAGTATAAATAGTAGGGGAGCCCAAGATGCTGAATGTGGAGTTACTAGTGTTGCGGGGACCTTTTGGATTGTGAATATTAGATACTAAAAAGAAAACATTCTATATGATGTATGCCCTTTCACTGCCAGGGTGTACAGGTATTTAAAAAAAAAGTCGCACAGAAATACTCAAGCGTGTCAGATATCCAAATGGGATGTTAAGTAAACCCTAAAGGAACTCCTATTCTAAAGATTGATGATTTGGATGTGGCCAAAATCTATGGCCAATTTTTGAAAATGCAAAAAAAAGTTACATTGAAGTACTCGAGCGCGTCTGATTAATGTAAAGAAGGTTCAGCTTTTTGTCCTTGTTGTGCTGACACATGATCTGACAATTATGTGGAGGAATTGCCTTAATCTATGGTTTGAAAAATAATTTGAAGCATAAAAAATACCTCCACCCTGTAAGAAGGGTTAATATATGGTGAGACTATATAATAGGATGCAAGGTTTCTCCTCTCATGTTATTCTGCCACGCTCGAGTGAATCCCAAAATCCCCGCTTGGCCTCTCCTACTAAAACATCTGAATTGCCTCATCTACAATACTTTTATACAATCTATTTTTTTAATGAATTTTTCAGTCATTTGAAGTTTAAGTTATTGCCGTGTCAATTATCAAAATATTTTTAGTCAAATAGTCTTTGAGCCCTTGAAGTGAATATACCTTTAATCATTATAATTTACAATAGCTCTTTAAAGACATTGTCAAGATTAGAAAGATCCTTTTATGGGTTCTGTTTTCAAATAAATTCAAATAAAAAAACAAACTATGTATTGAGAAAAATATAGATTAAGGCTATAATTCTGTATTAAAGAAAATTTTACTATGTTTTTAACAAGTTTTTATTAAGGGAGGTGAGGAGAATACACTTGCGAATTCGTAATGTCCTGTCTTAATTTTTAACAGGCTGAAAAATATTGAAAAGTCGAGATATTATGCAGTTTTTGACTGTTTCGAAGGCAGGTGCCAAAAGTTTATTGCACTATAAAACATTTCACTATGTCTGAGTCGACACACAATTGGCCTATTTTTCATTTTTGGTTTTATTTTTTTATTCAAAACATGTCTTATGAGTTCCTACTTAATAAATAAATTTGGTTTTGTTTTATAAATCACTGTTTCATTATGTTTTCCAATACAAAACAACTTAAGTGTTTTTAGTATGTTCGAAGGATGGTGTACTTACCATATAAGATTATAGGTGAATGTGGCAGAAGTTGATTGATTTACCGACATTTAAATGAGTAATCTCTCACATTAACGTTTTCACAGTTAATCCCACGGAATAATGATAGAAGTAAAATAAAACGATATAATTAAAAATCAAATTTTTAATTGCGTTTCTAGCTACAATCAACATTAGACGAATTGAATTCAATTAATAACCAAATAATAGGTCAAAATAATTATTGATGAAATTATTATGCAGAAAACCAGTTAAAAATATTTAAATTAAAACTGCTAATTCAGTATGCCTTTTTACAAAACATTCTTGAGTCATTTCTTTACACAATTAAAAAGAATAATCAAAAAAAAACATACATACATGCGTAGCTTTATTACGCCTTGTAGTTTTTAAAGTGAACTTCAGTTTCACCTAGACTTTGTTGTACAATTGTAATAAGAGTCAACTTCGTCATCGGTCGGAAATATAATTTAGACAGTTATAAATTCAAATTTTAGATATTTTAAAACAATTCGAAAACCGTCATCAAACTAACAAAAGCCCGTATGGGAATTTTTTTAATAGAAAATTAATACTGCGCACACATACATTCGTATACTGACCATTTTGGATTCCTGTTAAAACCGATCAAATTAAAGAAACCAAAAAAGAACATTTGTAAATAGCACTCAATAAGAACAAATAAGTTTTCACTTTGAATATTTTAAAATAAAATTGTTAACTAGTCAATGTTATTCATAGACTGGTCTATATAAATTAATTATTAGGGACGTATTTTTTTAATCAAATAACGCTATCACAACATACAAGATAAAACCGCTTTATTTTTGATGGGTTCCAAAAGTTTTATCTATCTTCGAGGTATTTAAATAAATTTCCTCGTCAAACTTTAACAACCTCGTCAGAATAGCTCCAAAATATTACACAGCGATTCCTTATGGAAAAGTGCCTATCGTTGACATATCTTATTAAAATGGCTAAAGTTTTGTGTGGTCTTTAATTTAATTGATTCTTCAAAAACTATCTATCATTCAAGTACCTCGGATACATTACGACTTTTGGAACTACAAGGTTTATCTATAATTGGAATTAAAATAACAAAACTTTAATTGTACTATGAAATAAAATAAAATATTTAATGTACAATATTTAAGTTACTAAATTTTAAAAAACTAATCAAACAATTCTAATTCAGAAATATTTTAATTATTATAAAATATTTTTTGCTTCTATTTTCATCACGACACCTGCGCGACATGAATAGAAAATAAACTTATATTGAAATAATGAGGTTTTAATAATAATTATTATAAATAATACAAATAATTCAATGGCTATATTATTACAGGCACCTCAGAATATATTAAGTACTACTAATAATACTATTACACATTTTAAATAATAAACACAATCATCATATATTATTTATAAGTCTGTTCCTATTACCAGTCCATTGTAGACCAAACAGAAGGATGCGCAGTAGTTTTTTTATTTCAAAAACTGTACTGCGCGTCTTATGATTGGCGATTGTAATAGTTTTAGAACAGACAAATATAGTTGTTGCAAATAAATAGTTGCAAACACTGCAATCAGAAATTGCTTACAAAATGGCACAAATTTCGGAAATAGTGGAGTGACCATCAAGTTAAAATGCTTTTGGAATGTTCATGAGGCATCAGTCTTGTCCTGCGTGAACTATCAAAATCTATCCATCATAATGGTATGGCATTATGTTTTAAATCAAATAAAGTTACTTAAGACCTAATATCGATGTTTTAGAGTATTAAATATTACGTTGGCCGTATATCAATTTGTTTTGTCCATCAAAGTGGACTAATTTTTTAAAATCTTTTATGCCTTAAAAATCATGTCGCCACCTCACAAATGTGTTTGACATGCGTCCAAAATTACGTCAAAGGCAATCGACTGGTTTACAAATCCTGATCGACATTCATAATAGTTAAGTAACCATCAACAGGTCATATTAAAAAAAAACCGAACTACTACTTTATTTTGTTTTACGTATATATATCTATTTTAACAATCATTCATTTTCTCACATACAAAATTTCTCAAGCCTCTTGTACGAAATGTAGGCATATACTATAAAAAATATTAAAAATAATTACAGCATCAATAAAATTTGAAATTTAAATATTGTTTAATCAAAAGCACAGTTAATAATTAGTACGCATATAGTAAATGAATTTTAACTTGAACATGCGCAGATAGGGTTGCCAACCATACTTTATAATAATATATCCTACTTTATTTTTCGTAAATATACAAAAATAAAGTATGTGAAAATAATCTATTTCCAATATTTACTCTGATGCGTAAAATTAAATACTTATATGTTATGTATAATTACTGAACTATTACCGATCCAGCTTTCCCTGAAAGTCTATTCAGTAATTTATATAAAATGACGAGAAGAAAGGAACAGGACATTAATGCCGGAACACAACACAAGGTGGTTATGGCGACATACTTTAGACCAGGGGTGGTAACCATCCAGTCGGGCAATTGCCCTACCACCTGGCTGTGGGTTATTTTGTCGCCTCTTACGACAGGCCGCCGAGCCGCAGGAAATTGTATTCTTTCTCCGTTCCTGCACGGACATTTATAAATTTTATAAAAAATGAATTGTTTGTTTATTCAAATTTAAATTGGGAATGTTAGTGTATGCTAGAAGCACACAAAAATAGTTTCTCCAAGAGAAGAAATAAAAAAAAAATCTTCCAAATACTTTATTTTTTCTCTACTTAAAACAATGTAATACATTATTTTTCTCAAAGATAGTTGGCAACCCTATGCTCAGAGCACGGAATTATGTGCTCTTGGTTGATAAATCTACGCCTGGAAGCGCACAAGACCGCCTCCTTCGTTCAACTTATGTGCTCATCAGCAATCAGAATATAACGAGTTCAATACTACAATTTTGTAATTGTCATGGCTTCAATCATATAAAAAAAACTCGTTCTGACACAAGCATTAATAGTCAATTTTCTGACCATTGGAACAACTCTGTCATAATTATATATATCGTTTTATATCCTAGTTTTAATCAAGAATCGCAAGTCAAATAGTCTCTGTTATAGAGTTATTCTCATACATTAAATAAATATTCAATACACAGACACAATACTACATTTATTTTACTTAATACCCGCATATTGATTGTGCACTTGTCAATATTTTGTCAAGCGAAAAGTCAACCTTGTTCAGGTACTTCGTTCTCCCTGTTAGTCTCAGATTTGCCTCGTTTCTTGCAGATATTCATCAATTTTGCATTTATTTTCTTCAATTTATAATTCTCCTTCATAACGTCGGTTATTTGTTGATTCTGCAAACAATACATTCATATCTGTACAGTTAAATAAAATTTAAGTGTCTGTTTCTAATGTCAAAACAAAAATGTGAAGTACCGGGGGAAATAATTTATACCAGATTTCGAAAATGCATTTTTTAGATTTTTGCCTGTGTCCGGATGTTCTGGCGAATCTCTGAAACGGCTGGACCGATTTTGACTGGACTTTCACTGGCAAGTATTATTATAAGATGCTATAGGGAATAATTTGTTTTTTTTTGGTTCCGGGAAAAAAAATACCATGCGGACAAAGTTGTTAAAACAATAAATTTGAAAAATAGTCTAATCCATAATCACTTTGATAAAAAGTAAAATCTAATAAAATCATTCATAGCCTGTATGTAACATACATTTTTAATCAAAAACGACTGAGTTTGAGACTGAAAAACTATGGATGAATATGGATGCCAAGGGAGTGTGTCATATATAACAACACTACTACTTATTTTCAGAACATGTTAGGTAATTAGAAACCTAACATGTTCTAACACTAACCTCAGTATCCAAGGTTGGTTATCAGTATCAAAGGCTACACATCTTTGGCTCATGTCAACTTAATGCAATAATCAAATAACAAATAAACAGCTATAAGCTGTTGAAAAGTCCTATAATGTCAAACTCTTTTAAATAACTAAGTTTTTATTTATTTTTTAATGTTGACATGCCTCCTTTCTACCAATATTGAAACAGTATCAATCCGTCCATTTTCCGCATAATATTCAAATAACTCGACAATAGTCGCGTGTTAATCTTCTATAGGGGGGAAATTTAATGTTATTTTTTTCCATAAGCTGCCATCTGCCATCAAAATTTCCGCGCCAAAACCAAGAGAATCATATCGTCTCCTTTTCTCTGATACCAATTCTATGTAGTTAGAGGGAGAAAGCATCAGTTCAACTATCAATCAATATATAATATAATAAATAAATTATTATAAATCATCAAACTCTTATTTTAATTAAAACACAATAAAGTAAAGAACCACTACAATAAATTAATAATTAAAAGAAAGAGAAACATTATAATGCTCGTCTCACAAATTCACAATCCATCTATCAACAACTCGTTGCTATGCAACCACCATACTACACTCGGCCATCCTGAAAAACTAAAATGTTGACTATAGCTAACTTCAGGGTGTCGGTTGACTATAGATAACTTCGTGGTGTAGCTTTTTCGTGTGAAATTTACTCTCATAATTTTTCCCTAACGCGCCTAAAGAAGTATAACTTCACAAAGCGAGGTGGTACCTGCACAATGGCGCTGCCGGTGGCCACGTACATGGTCGGCGCGGGGGCCGTCTTCGCGGCGACCAACTTCTGTTCGAGCAGCGCCTTCTGTTCTCTCAATTTGGCAATGGTCTGAAATCGAAATCATCAATTTTATAGTTATACAATAAGGGGTTTTTTGCAATCATCAGATAAAAAATCAGATCGGGTTTATTCGACAGATAATATAAAATGGAATTTTTCAATCTTCGGTTATGCTACATCCAACGAATGACTGGACTTCCTAAACTTTATCTGGCGCTTTGAGGAAGAGATAAACGTTATTCAATGGATAATTTGTAAACAAAATTATTGACTTTTACAGTTTAGTAATTAGTAGGTTTGTTGAGTTTAGTTTCTAGATTTTGCATAACTACGAAAATTAAATAAGACGTTATTATGAATATTTTTGATAGTATATAATACTTCCACAATTTTGCGAGCAAAAATTGTCTGCCTTAATTCAAATTCTCAAATAAAAATAATTTGCCAAAATCAGCTAAAATTGCCCAATCTGGAGATCCTAACTGGCGTTGTCATTTTTATCAAATTTGGCGATTGATATATATGGAAATAGGCTGTCCTGTTTTAACGTGTCTTTAATTTTATTTGTTTCACCTTCCTGAAGTTAAATTTGTCTAACCAATCAAATTATTATATGGCTGGCTATTCATCAGTTAAATATTAATTGAAAAATCGATAACCATCTCTTGGACAGATAAACAGTCCGATAACTTTACTACTTAAACGATTTATCTGACTATTGAGAAATTTGCCCTAAACAAATACTAAAAATATTTTTTTTAAATAACTTATACAAATATACAAAACTAATTAAAATGGCAGTATTAAAATAAATTGTATATACAAATAAAATAAAACTAATACATAAAAATTTTAAAACTCTAAAAATATATATACACTAAAATACAACACTATAAGTACAGTATTACACAAATTATAACTCCGATCAGCATTTTTGTTTGCGCACATAAGGCAGAGTAATGCTTGCTGTCCATTCTTAGCTCTGCCCCGCTTACACGATTCGTACATCGGGAGGGATTATTAGTTGTATAACACTATAACTATACTTCATGTCAGGAAGATACAGGTCGATAGCATGTAACGTGGTCGTAACCACTACATACCAGCTTTAGGTGTTCCAGCTCCTTCTCGTGCAATTCGTCTGCCACTTTGCCTGAGCTATCGTCGCGTTCCACTTGGTAGCTCAGTAAGTCTAATAAGATTAAAAAGACAACATTAAATACATACATACATACATGCATGGCAAGAGCTATGAATGTCAAAGAAGCAAGTGAGGTGTGTAAGAATAAGCCTAAATGGCACTCTGTTGTTCGTGCCTACCCCGCAAGGGACCTGGCGTGGTGAAGTTATGTATGTATGTATGTATTAAATACATATAATAAATAGGGTAAGTGCTTGACAGCCCCCGGACAATTAGGGAGGTCTGTGGAGTCACTTGGTTACTGACTTTTTTATTTATTTATTATTATTGACCAACGACCTTCCATGTTAAGAGTCATCATTTCTGACCTCTATTAATAATTATGTTAGTAGTAGTACTTGTCTGCCGACGGTTTTCCTGATTGGAAGGTCCAAGCCTTTGCTGGATTACTTCAATGCAGGGTGGAGGCTTCGGGTTCGATTCGTGGCATTGTAAAATTCGTAAACGAATTTTTCGTTTATTCCTTATGGACTGGGTGTCTGTCTGAGTTCATTCGATTCGTGTATATTCCACAACTTTTAAGAAAGTGTAACTAGGGAATTTACAATAACGATTGTTTGTGTGCCAATTTATTATTAAAGCCCATTTTAAACAAAACGGACGGCTGATACACACGTAAAACGTAATTGGTAGCGTTATCGTAAACTTTCTCACAGAATAAATATTCATTTGAATTATATAAAAATAAATTTAATCCCGTTACTATTTAGTTATAATCTTATACTTGGAATCCCTTTCACATTATTTTACATCTGTTAATATTATTTCCAGACAGCTGCTAGTGGTATTTAAAAAATATACTTGTCACTTGTATGCAACAATCAGTACAGAGATAATATGGTCTGGTCCCCTGGTCTGTATTTTTGAAACGTACACTCGTCGGAAAAATAAGTACCAATTTTTTTTAAATTAAACTAAATAATAAATGAAAACTCTCAAAGAACATTTTCAGGGTAATCATTATATTTCACACTAGCTGACCCGTGCCTAGTTCACTGCGCGTTATTAACAATTACAAAAGCACGGGAGTCTTTGGCGGGAACTGAAAGGAGATGAAGTGCTGTGCAGTTTTATTTTCTAAAAATGTGTAAAATTACTCTAAAATGAACAACAGTTGTAGGATAATGATAGTTTTTGAGTAGTGATTATGTTTTTGTGAGAAATGTGAACTGTATAGTCAAATGTGGCCTTTCGAGTTGTCACAAAAACTCCGTTGAATGGCACCAGCTGCTTATAGTTCAGCTGTGCTACACATAGGCTTAAGAAAATGAAGAAACTACATGTATATTATAAACTAAGATCTGGCTCAAAGGCCTAGCTGCTAAGCCATAAACCTAAATAAAATATTCTATTTTATTTAGGTTTATGGCTTAGCAGTTTATGGCTATTATTCTAATAGGTCAAATTACCGTCTCTGGTCTCCGTGAAGGCGTCCCGCGACTCGGGGCCGCAGTTCCGGTTCAGGTCGTGGTCGGTCTGCCGTTTCTTGCGCACGGACAGTGTCACTTTACTCTCGCCGTCTTCGTACTCGCGCAGTTTAGCCTGAATCATATTATTTACACTACAATATTAAATATGAAAATATAAAAAATCGCCAGACAAACACACATTGTATATTCATTGAGCAAGTTACGCTTGTGTTATGGGTAATATACAACGGACCACTCTGCGGCTTATCCCATACACCCAGACCATGGTAAATAACGGAGAAAATACATTTCCGAAATTTACTATATCGGGAATCGAACCCAGAACCTTTGGGTTGCAGTGAGTTAGGCCGTCAAAAATAAACCTTCACGTACATATTCCTACATAATATGGGGACTATTCATGATTCAATTATCAGAACAAAGCTATTTGAAACGCATAAAATACTATGTAACTAAAGTAAAAAGATATTTGTATAGTAAGAATCTTCTTTGGGTTCTTAGGTTCGAATTTCCATTTATCAGATAAAATTTATCTATTAATACCCGACTGAGTTCAGAAGTAAAACAGGTGAGCTATCATTATTTATGTGACTGTCATTTTTAATTTGACTAGTGGTCG
This sequence comes from Dendrolimus punctatus, assembly GCA_012273795.1. Classification (NCBI taxonomy): domain Eukaryota; kingdom Metazoa; phylum Arthropoda; class Insecta; order Lepidoptera; family Lasiocampidae; genus Dendrolimus; species Dendrolimus punctatus. The sequence continues at coordinate 6,576,450 of CM022529.1, read as the reverse complement.
CCCATGCTCGAAGTTCGACCATAATAATTAATGTCAAAGACTATACTTCTATAGTCACATATTTCGCCAAGGTTACACTGTTAATTTCACTTGAACAATAAACAAGAGTATGTGATATATTCGCGTGTAAGTGTTAAATAGGTGGTAGTGTGTGTAATGATTTTTTTATTGATTTGATATTTTTTTTTATACCTAATTCAAAAAATATTAGGTTTTGTCGTTTCTTCTCTATATTAACTTGAAATGTGTGAAATTTCATACTCCTTCGTCTGAGCAATTTTCGTATAAAGGGGTAGTTTTTGCTTCACATATTAATATTGATTGTATTGCCCTATGAATATATTTTTATTATATTATATTTAGTATCTCGATCACAGCTCTTAGGGCCAGCTCGATCTGTGTGATACCACACTCTCCTATACCGATATTCTATAATATCGGTGTGTAACGGTTAGCATTGTGCTAATTATGTTCCAGTGTCCTCACCTCATATCCCCCACTCCTTATCCCAAAGGCTGAAAATGCATTGGATTCGGCCCTGGTGTTGCAAACGTTTATTATATGCGACAGTAACCACTTTCCATGAGCTGAGACATCTGATTCTTGCTGGTTTGCCAGCTTCGCAATAAAAAAGTATCTATAGAAAACTTGGTTGTTTGTCACTCACCTCCAGCTTGTCCTTGGCCTCCTTCAGCTTGCAGCACTGCGCATCCCTCTCCTTGAGATATTCTGCGCAGATGTCGCACTCCTCGTCCAACTCCTTGTATCTCTCCCTCAACTCTTCCAACTCTTCTTTACATGTGTACAATTCGTGTTTCGCTGTTTCCAGTTCCCTTTAGAAAAAAATTGTTCATACTATTTGATAATTACAAATTGGGTTTTCACACTTCTATAGTAAATAATTACTGTTAAATTGTAGAAATGGCGTGTCTGTACATTGAAGCCATTAAAAAAACATCAGGAATAGACTATGCAAATGATAGAGAACATACTATATTTTTTTAAAGATTTTGTGTCTATTTAGCATTCATATAACTTCGATACCACGTTACAGGGCTTGGCTTGCTGACATTAGACAACTTCAGTAGAAAAGATGTCGTTATGTATGCCTTTAGTAACATTAGGTAAACCAGGTTTTTAAGGAAATTAAAAATTCGGCCCGCTTTAAGAGTTAATTTAAAAAAAATCAGTATATATTTGGCCCGATTGGTCATAAACTGGCAACCTTTCACAATGGTTGTCACATGATGCAGAAAAATTATATCCCTGTTAATATTATAAATACGAAAGTAAATCTAGTATGTCTGTAATGCTGTCATTCAAAATTACTGAGACGATTTGGCTGAAACTTATAATTAATAATTTTTTTCGATGCAGAGGATGAACGTAGGATACTTTTTATCCCGAAAAATGGGATAATTTCCGGGATAAAAATATTAATAGTCGTCTCTCTGTTTGTTATGCTTTTATGAAAAGACTATTGGACCGATTTGGCTGCAATTCAGTATATATGTTATTTTAATACCGAGGGTGGCCAAGGGATACTTTTCATCCCGCATAATGGGATAGATGTTATCCGGGTTTTGTCATAGGATGGGATAGTTTGCGGTATAAAGTGAATACATAAAAAATTAACACAATGTTATCTGTACCACCTACTCTTTAAACAAGAGGTTAAAATCTACATGTATGAACATGTATGAATGAACAAAGATACATCCATACATAACTTCACGCCAGGTCTCTTGCGGGGTAGGCACGAACAACAGAGCTCCACACAGGCCCATTCTTACACACCTCACTTGCTTCTTTGACATTCATAGCTCTTGTCATGCACGCTCGTCTGTTCTTAAGGCTCCTAACGTCGCCTTCTGCTAATACATGATCAATTTGATCATGGAAGGTGTGTCGTGGCTTTCCGCTCTGTTTAGTCATTCTTCCATCATACATTCTTTCCACATTCTTACATTCCACATTCTATGAACAAATATGACCCTAATATTTAAATAAACATTGTTACCCGCGGTACAGATCGGCGTGCGTCTGCATCGCTCGCTGCATCTTCTCCATATTGTTTTGGAGCTCTTGTTTCTTGAAGCGCAGCTCTTCGATCGTCTTCGTCAGCCTCTTGTTCTTCTCCACTTCCGCGTCGTAGGACATCCGGTCCACTACTAACGAATGGAGATTTGTCCAATCTGTAAAATAATTAAGAAGCAGACATAAATTTAATATCTATATTTATATTTAAATTTTTAATGTTTTTTTCATAGGAATAATAATAGGTCATCAGACCTATGTGATTGAGTGGGCTGAGTTTTTGCCAGTTTTGCGTAACTTACTCCAGTTAGAGGTATTTACGAAGATTATTAATAAAAAAAAACAATACTCTATCAGCCTAAAAATGTGGAAAGATAAAAAAAATACTTGATTTATGTTTTGCAGAAAAAACTTGAACGACAATAGAGACAAATTGCACCTAGTTTACAATTATCTTAGGGAAAATTCAAAAACTTATACAGAACGATTTCAGGAGCGACGTCGTCAAAACATTTTGTTTTATGAGTTTTGTGATCTAAGTGGTCCATAAACACTGGAAAGCGAAGGTGCTTGGTTAGATTTTTTGAGGAGTAAAGTAAATATAGAGTATAACCTGTTTCATTTATTCTGATTTGAGTGGTTAAATAAAAACTATGAACTCCCATTTATAATATTACTAGCCGTTCCCGCCCGCTTTGCCTGGCGAATGACATTATAGAATTTTTTAAAACGGATCACGGTTTGTTATAAGTGAAAATCATGTCGTTTCTAACATAGAGGTTATGTTAAATCATGTTCCTCTTTTATGAGCTAGAAAACAAATGAACCAAGGATAAATGCCTGTCTTTTGTTTTATGGGAGCAAATAAATTAATAAACAAACAAATTGAGAAAACATGGAAAAATATATAGCCTATAACCATCTACGATTAATTCCGCATCGAATGGTTGTGGTTTCATGCTGATCGGTCCAGTAGTTTTCGAGTTTACCTCGGACAAAGAAAACAAACTTTGCTTATATATATATATATATATATATATATATATATAGATTATTTACATATGAGATTAAATAATTTGTTCCAGTCTGAATATACTTTGTGACAGCATTGCAACAATAAAGGACATTAAGTAAAAGTAAAACTAAAATGAGCTCTCGAAGTTCGTCAAAGTCACGTCATTGTGTAGAATGCAAAAGGTTCATAAACAGAACTGAGAGTAGTGTTGCGCTCTCGCTCGGCCGCTACCCGGACTCGTATGCCATCTCTGTCGCACAACACACCACAAGGTCTAATAAACATTAACATTTGACAGGACCTTGACAAGCACACGGAACTAACTTCACACGAAGCACATCAAGTTTTGTGCGTACCACTCACCTTCGTCTGTATTAACCGAGACATTCGTCGTAGTTCTCTTGGTCTCAAGTTTTGGGTCTGCTGAACTGATTTTCGCCTTTAAGTCTTCAAGTTGTTGCTACAAAAAGAATTTAGATATTGTAGTAAAGAATAAAAAAAACTGCCATTGCGGCAGTTTACTCGGCCAGTATGAAAAATATCATAATCATAGTACTTAAAAAGTACTTCCAAAAAAAATTCAAGACAATTCTGTCAGTATTTTATGATATGAAATATCACTCATCATCACTACGGAACCTTTTACTTTATGTGGACACAAACAGGACACACACAAGATAACGAACAGAATATATTTATTTTATATAGAATAGAAGTACACTTTATTGTATGATCAAATTAATGCATATACACCACAAACAGGTACAAATGGCGGTCTTATCGCTGATAGCGATTTCTTCTAGACAACCTTGAGATGGAGAGAGGAATATGACACAAAAACTGAGATATTTGTTTCAGTTTTTGTTGCACAACATTCTAAAAGCATTTAATTCTACATAATCTAAAAACAATAAATATTTAGTGGAATTTGTTACTAACATTTGAATACTCAATGTAGGTTACTCTTTATTTAGCAAAATCAACTAGCATATCTATACACATAATAAAATTGTAGAAGTCAAATTTCTGTACAATGAAAAAAAATGATAAAAACCGAGTCAGGGGGATGTAAAAAGTGAAATAGAACTAATTTTGATTTTTTTTAATTTCTTGTTTCTCTGTCTGTTTGTACCGGCTAATCTCTGAAACGACTGCACCGATTTACATGAAATGTTGTATGGTGGTAGCTTATATCCCTGGTCAACATATAGGATACTTTTGATCCCGAAAAATTAAAGAGTTCCCGTGGGATAGTTAAAAAACTGCACCACGCGGGCAGAAGTTATCGTTTATATGGCAAAACAACGTTTGCCGGGTCAGCTAGTATAAAATAAGTAAAATGAAAAATATTTTAATCATAATTGTATGGAAATAGAATCCGTAGTCTAGAAAAAAAATGCTATATGTGGTCTGAACACACTTGGCCTATTTTCTAACTCACCTCCAATATCCTCTTCTCGTTATACAAACGCTGACATTGTTGGTCCCTTTCTTTCAAGTATTGTGCGCATATTTCACACTCTTCGTCCACTTCGCGATATCTCTCCCTGAGATCTTCCAACTCCGCTTGGCACGAAGATAACTGCTGCTTCAGCTGAGATATTTCACTGCGAACAATAATTTTACGTTATTTTTTAATTTGTGCACACTTACCATTCCGACCTATCTGGAAATCAGGACAAAAGACAGTTTGCCATTCTCCTGAGCGCATAATTGTCTTCAAGCAGGTTTTTTACCTCATGTGCCCATCATTATTGTCATCATGAAGGCACTTGAATTCAAGAAAGTCTTAAGATATAAATTCTGTCAAAAAAGTATTGGGAATGGATGATTTGTTTATGGTTCCATATTCGATTTTTTGTTGTTAGGTTGGCACAACTGTTTTTCATTTTCGAGTTTGAGTTGCATCTGTCATTTAGAATAAATACAGTGCTGTTTCTAGTTAGATCATATCCAATGTGTATTACGAATTTCATTATGGACAAAAACATCGAACACAGACTGTCTCAAATTTTGTATCGCCAATGGAATTTCGTGTTCAGATACACTAAAATGTTATATAAGGCTTACGGTGATTCGACTTTTCAAAAACACGTGCTTATGAGTGGTGCAAAGCTTTCAAAAGCGGTAGAGATATGCTGGAAGATTTGGCTCGCCCTGGTAGAGGCCATAAACGACTTGGAGGAAATAGTGACTGAAAATCCTCATTTAAGTTTGAGAGAAATAGCCACTGAAACTTTAACATAAATAATATTCATGAAACGCATTGTTACTGGTGACGAGACGTAGGTTTACGAGTAGTGCCTTCCAACTGAACCGAAACCGAAACAACCACGACAAAGTCGATCAAAAGTCAAAGTCATTTTGACTGTTTTCTTTGACCATCGCGATGTTGTGCACTCGGAATTCTTACCGGAAGGTCAACAGGTAAAAAAAGTATATTATTTGAGCGTTATGCGGCGTTTAAGAGAGCAAATTCGATGAAAAAGGCCAGATTTGTGGAAAGAAAATTATTGAATTTTGCACCACGATAATGTGCCTCCACATAAGGCCATTACTCTGAACGAATTATCTGCCAAAAACTTAACAAATACCATCGAGCAACCTAATTCACCAGATATGGCTCCAGCCGACTTCTTTCTTTTTCCTAAACTCAAATTACCACTCCGTGGCATCCGTTTTCATTCAGTAGAAGATAAAGAACAATTCGCGACGAGAACTAAACTCAATTCCGGAAGTGTTTAAAAAATGTTTTGATGATGGAATTATTTGTTGGCATAAGTGTATCGTTTCTCGAGGAGCATACTTCAAAAATGATAAACTAAATTTGAATAAATAACTAACATTTTGTGTACTATTGACTTTTTCCCGGTACCCTTTTGACAGTAGGACTTAAAAAGAAATATGGTTGCAAATAATGATGCCATTGGAAGATTCACTCTACAAGAAACTTTTTATAATCTAAACAGTATTCTGAAGCTTCAGATAAAAAAAAAGGTAACCCAGATTGGTGTTGGTTGGTTCCCAGAATGCTGCACTCATGTGTTGACCCAAAAACAAACCAGTCCTTTGGTCAGGCAAGAATTCTTTCAGTCGTTCAGTTGGTGTTGATGGTCCATGAGACTTCTAAATGCCACAAATACTTATCCATATGCATATTTGTTAGGAAATAATAATAAAAAAATATAATAACGACTCACCTATCACTATTGATGCTTCTCTCCATTGATTTAGAATGTACAGAATCGTCTCGCAAACGGTTCGACGAAGTATCTGAAATACCAGAGTCCAAATAAAATGTGTTATAATCAATATGTTGATAACCAGTCATCAATTTTCCATGTCAGTGAACGTGTCAGTGATGGAAAATCGTTATATTTTGGATAATTCACACTATCCTACAATGCGAAACTTTGTAAGAATGTATGTATGTTTGTTACACTTTCACATAAAAACTACTGAATGGATTTTGAAGAAACTTTACAATAATATAGGTTATACATTCGAATAACACATAGGCTATAAATTATAAGATATAGTGTGATATATCCGAAATATAACGATTTTCCATTACAACGCGAGTGAAACAGCGGTGTGCAGCTAGTATCTTTATAAATTATAGCTATTTATTATTCACATGTATAAGCTACATTATTGTAAATTTTCATCAAAATGCATTCAATAATATTTGCGTGAGAGAATAACAAACATATATCCATACATACTTACAAACTTTGGCGTTTATCCTATTTATAGAGATATACAACAGACCACTCAGGGGCCGATATCAGACAAGTAGAGTATTTTTTAATTTCTCTTTATTGCGTGAGTTCAGCGGACAGGCAAACAGCCCGCCTGATGGAAAGCGGTTACCATCGCCTATGGACTTGCAACATAAAAGGTGCTACAAATGCGCCGCTGTACTCTGAAGGGAGACTGGCCTCGAATACCGGCACACAACAAAAGCTTGTTATACCGCGATATACTAGACCAGGGGTGGTAGCCATTCGGACGCAAAAATAGTGGAACACCTGTGGAGAATCGTAAAATATTTTGTAAACCCTGTTAATATTATAAATGTGAAAGTAACTCTGTCTGTCTGTCTGTTCCGTTTTCACGTAAAAACTACTAGACCGATTTGGCTGAAACTCAGTATATATATGTTTTCGAGAATGAACATAGGATACTTTTTTATCCCGAAAAATGGGATAAAAAGTATTGGATAAGGATTGGCCGTTTTAGTCATTTTGGCAATGTCGGGCATTTTGGCCTCTTTGGTCATTTAGACCATTTTAATTATTTTGGCCTTTTTGGTCGTTTTTGCTTATTCCGTCATTTTGGCCATGTCGGTCACTCTGGCCTTTTGGTCATTTAGATCATTTTGGCCTTTTTGGTCAAGTTTTATAATTTATTTTGTTCACAGATAGACGGTGGATGGTATAATTAGCGATATAAAATGAAGTGAATCTTCCGTGGGCAAATACATAAACAATTTAACATAATAACCTGTACCGATTGCTCTATAAACAAGAGACACGCACTGGAGGTTAACCCGCGGCGCAGCCGAGGGGTAAACTCTAGTATACAATAGTAACAGCCCATTAATGTCTCACTGCTGAACTCGTGGCTCTCACTGTAGAGTATACCCCCGCCACGCTTGTCTAAGGCGGCTTGGCAGGTTTGACACATCGGTCATTTCGATGTGCAGGTTGCATCACGATGTTTTCCTCCACCTTTGTTAGCACGTGGTAATTGTAGCAACATGCACACTGGATCAGAAAACTGACTAAGGCTAATACTACACGGGCGGATTCCCGCTATTGCGTCATTATGCACGAGGCGCCCGCGTGTGCCATGCCATGTTGAAATGAACAAAAGACAGCGATAAACCGCAATCCGCGTAGTCTGATGGTCTGCGGCAGCTTTGTCGAGCGGATTCCCGCGGCGGGAGAACCGCCCGTGTAGTATTAGCCTAAGTGGTGCACGCGTTCCGGCCAGGATCGAATCCGCGATCTTTGAGTCTGGGACGCGTACGCCAGCCATTACGCTGCCGCGACTTCATGTGTTGAAATAAATGCTTACCACACGGCGATGGCGTGTCCCTTGTCCGCGTCTCGCCGATGACGACGCTCCTGTGCATGTCGTGCGCGCTCTGCCTGCGCCGGCGCGTGGCCGCCACGCTGCTCGGCCTAGACGGGTGCTCCTCGTCTTTGTCGCTCTTATCACAAACAAACCAGAGACCTAATAAGGTATAGTTCGCGCCACGTAAAAAAGAACGCTGGCTCTGAACCTGCGCAGTGAGCGTTTTATCGATCAAATTGGTGGTACGAAGCGGGCGAGACGGGGTGATACTTTATGATATGGCTACACCTGCGCAGACACATCCCCTCCACTACCGCTCAGCGTTCTTTTTACGTGGCGCGAATTATACATTATTAGGTCTCTTTGTTTGTGGTGGTATTCGCCACAATCGCAGGCAAGCGAATCTTAAGCTGGTGTGCACCGAAATTTAACCGACGGTTAACCAAAAATAATTACTGTTCTTCCATACATTTTTGGCGATTATCTTATTTTGACCATCGGTTAACACAAGCCTAAGCCTACACATTCAATTCCAATGTAGAAAACTGCATATAGCTCAGCTGAATTTCAGGTCTTCAATTGGCGCCATTCAACAGGGTTCTTGTGAAAACTCGAATTTGAGTATACAGTTCACATTTGTCACAAAAAATATCAATAGCCTGAAACTCTTTTTCATTTTAGAGTAAAATTTAGCCGCAGTCATTGACAGCAACATTATCCCAGATGGAGCAGGGACGTTACAATAATAAAACTTTAAATTATATTTCAGTTGAGCGGCTAATGACCAAAGGTCGAAGTCGACTTTGAAGCGTGGATCATGCTTATAATATTCAGGGGCCACATCGACCCCGTGATTCCGTTTGCGAATCAGAACAGCATGGTTTGCCCATTTCTGCTCAGTAATGCGCGTTATGTTTCTTTCAAGTGAGAGTTTTAAATTTTCCCTTCAATAGTAGATTGTTACACGAGAGGTGAAAGTGACCTATTTAGACACGCAATGCATTGGCGCACGAGCGTAGCGTGGGTGTGAATATTTCGAGCGCCTAAATAGGCCTATCGTCCGAGGTTAATACTCTGCTTTTCATTTCGAATACGAGGAAAGTAAATAAAAACAGATTAGTCAAACAAACAACTACTTCACAATGAAATCAGGCGTTAAATCAATATATAAGTCTGATGAACTTATTTAATATATCACATATGGAATGTCAAGTTTTCTTGTAATGTGGCATTTCACCAACCAGCATTTTTTGTCACTAATAATTTTAACTATTTAGCTCTATATAAAAGAAAATAATAATTTAGTGAAAAGTAATCTATAAGTATAAAAATGTTTTTTATTACAATTTATGCCATGATATAAAAGTTGGAACAAGATTTACGTGTATGATCGTGGTTCGCAGTTTTTAAATTTTTTGACAGCAAGGATAATTGTTTCCCAGGGACGACAAGTGCTGTTTTCACTGCTGCAATCAGGCAACTTCAAGTGTACTTTCAGAGTACGAGAAATGAAAATGTATTGTTTGATGCATAGGCTACGGCATCCATTCGGTTTTTATTGTATTTATAAAAATGAATGATGCCTCTGATGTCTTATACAAAAATCGTACTTACTTGATCTGTCCGCGACAGGAGGCTATCACGTCTGAAAAAAAGATACCTCTCAAATTAAATAAATTATAAATATTTTCTATCATCCACCTGATATACTTTATATCTTCACTAATTTTCTGGTTTGAATAATCCTTATGATATACATGTGTGCTTGTGATTTAACATCTATTTTTTTTCTTGTTATTTTCTATGTAAGCTGTGTTTGTTTGAAATAGGTTACACACTAATTTTAGTATTGTGCTTTTAATTTGTCTCTTATAATGTTACTAGCTGCGCCCCGCGGTCTTACCCGCGTGGTGATTGAAAATCGTTATATTATTCATAAATTATATCCTGTCTTATTCTGATGTGTAAGCTTTCATCAAAATCCATTCAGTAATTTATGCGTGATAGAGTAGCAAACATACATCCATACATTCTTACATACTTTCGCGTCTATAATATTTATAGGTGAAGCAGTTCTTCCTACTCCAAAATTGGCTTCCTTTAGCCTGCTTCACTCTGAGAATTTGGGGCTCGGTCGACCTATTTTATTCATCTGACCGTTGGTAAGATAATTGACATCGCTTGTATTAAATTTATATCAAACTAGAGGTTCTGGCGGACATTGTCCTGCCCTGAAAAATAAGACCTGATTCCAGCGCTACCTACCGATTCTAATTGTGAATCTGAATAATCCAGAAACCCACTCAAATACGCACAAAATATTTCATCAAAATCGGTAAAGTCATACTCAAGTTATGCGAATTTACATATAGTAAACTACAGAAAGAAACCTGGCCCTATAAATATGTTAGGAATACCTTTTTAAATCAGTTGTCGGACGATTATGGGTTGATAATAATTTATATATTTACCCTTTACTAAGCCGAACAGGTGTGCTTCTATTAGAGACATCACCATCAATGTCCATGAAGAGATCGTTCGGTTTGGACTTAGACGCAAACACCGCATCCACGTTATTGTGATCTAAAATAAAAACAAGAAAACATATGTCATAAATAATCCCCGGCACGATTCTTGAGCACAAGTGAATAATCAGATCTTTTTCAAAGTATTAGGTATTGCCCCTTACAAAAAGATAATATTGCCGTAACAGAGCCCTTACTCTCAAACGCCTTCCGTCGTTAGTTTTTGTCCGATCAGTAAGAAAGAGTCAATGAAATTTTAAAATAGAAAAAAGAAAGACCAAAGATCTTTCGAACTACATATATATATATATATATCGCTTCTTTGCTTCAATAGCGTGGTATCTTGAAAAACCCAAATTTACAGTATGCCACTTTTAAAATTTCAAAAAAAGATTTTACCCAAACATATTTTACACTTTTTTTGTATATTTTTTTTTGTAAATTTAGTGTCAATTTACTAAGCTTTTTGAAATATATGAGAAAGTTGTGATAATATGATATATTTAGCAAAATATAGTGAGTGAGTGAAACAAGTGAGTATTGGGATATATCACGTTATTGAAGCAAAGAAGCGATATATATATATATATATATATATATATATATAACATAAAAATAAATAGAATATGTACTTAAATATAACAAAATAAGTAAAAAAGTTCTAAAATGAAAATGAATGATGCTAAGATTTCTGTATATCTATATATAGTCTTAAGTTGAATGCCCTTATTTTTTTTTAGCACATATATGTGCGTTGTGACACTCGCAGTCGCGGTCTCACGATGCTATGCCGTATTATTTTAGTTGAATTAAAAATGAAACGATTTGTTGTTGTTGTCTCACTGTTTATATAGGATTTGTATGAAATGGGTATACACTCTTGAGTATATATATATATATATATATATATATATATATATATATATATACGATTAAACATTATTATTCCGTCGTTTGACTTTGGACCCTAAAGACTAAAGCTGGTACCAGGTCTTTATTATGAGACAGGGACATTGGTTGTAAAAGGTTAAGCAATAATTACATCTAGAGTACAACACCTCGTCGTCTTATTTTGTACTCCCCTGTCAAGCGGTCGAGCCTAGCCATGTCGATTGTTATCAACATACTGTTACAACCTAGGTGCCGACAAAGACAAATTCCACGTACAGTTTTATAGAAGACATCTATTACCTGTCGGCATTTGAATTAATTGTAATTCTTTTGTTTATGTATTGATTGGCATACTAGAGAACAGCCCATTGTTTTATTGTACACGGTTATGACCGCTTGCGGCCGAATCATTGGCCAGGTGTTGCGGATTAAGTCGACTGCGATACGGGCACACTTGTATCTGTGAGGTATAAAACGACGGCCTGACGGAGGGGGCAGTCAAGCTACGACTACGATACCGGTGTGACGTGTGCACAATCGGGAATCTAATAGTGACGGACTTTGCGCGTTTTATTGAATTACGACCTTCTGCATTACGTTTGGATTTGTTGTGTTCGGTTATATTTGTACCTGTGTTATACGTGTTTGTATAGTTCTAATAAACTCTATAATAATTATAACGGCATTTTAATTCGAGTCCCACTATACTTGTAATAATATGTTACATGACTTACCTTCAAAGTCGATTTTATCTTCATCGAACTGTCTCTTCGAGTCGAACAGGCTCTGTCGCCGCCGCCGCGACATGTCCGCAATCGCCTCGATGGATAGTCGGCGCTTGTCACTTGCCGATTCTAACTCGACTACACGCACCTGCATAGTTTATTTGTTAGGATTTTCCCACAGATTATTACACATAGATAACACTTTATTGCTCACCAAAATAAACAAAATGCATAGTTACTTCTTGGCAAAGCAACAGGCGGCCTTGTTGCTAAAAGCGATCTCTTCCGGGCAACCTAGCTTAAAAACAAATTCGCCGATATAGGTAGAGCAAAAAAAAGTTAGGACTGTACAATTTAAAAATACATACCTTACACTAATTTATAAAAATATTTTAATTGTAATACGATTAACAGCTAATGAAGATTAATGAAGTTCGCTGTCTCGCTCGCTTATTAGCATATTAAAAAAATATATTAATTGACAGAGTATTCTAGTAAGTGATGAGGAAACAGGGCAAATTTTACGAAGTGAGTGAAGCTTCATAAAATAGAATATACTGTATTGTACAATCAAATTATTATAAGCAGGTAAAAATGGCGGCCTCATCGCCAATAGAGATCTCTTCCAAACCACCTTGGGATATGGCGAGAGAAGTATGGCTCAAAAACTAAGGCAGACATAGGATATTTTTACAATGGTGATGTATAATTATGAGAAGCAAATACCTCTAAATTCTCCTTAAGTTTCTTCATTTGATCTAGTGTATCATTAGAAGTTTTTATAATACTTTGTAAACTTTCACACTTTGTTTCTAACTCTGTACATTTCTTTCTCAATTCTTCGATCTGTTTATCTTTATCAATTAGAGCTATGTCATCTTCCTCCTTTTGCTTTTTAAGTCTGTAATTTTGATATCAAAACGAACATGATTAAAATATTTGGTTTAAGTTGATTAAAATGTAATTTCTGTTGTACTTTTATTACCTGAGAAATGTGATAGTTCCTATTAGTTACAAATCCGAAGTTAATGTGAACACAATCGAGATTGAACTTAGACATAAGCTTAAAGTTAAAAAGTTCTAGGATTTAAAAAAAAGTTACATACTGACCTGCTTATAATTTTGGTTTGAATCTCAGCAGTTTTCACATGCGTCTTTGTGTTCAATTGTAGCTTCGAAAATTCTATACATTTCTCATCAAATTTATTTTTTAATTCTGAATTCTGTGCTAATAATGATTTTGCTTCACTTTTCAGACAGTCTACAACTTCAGTACTATCTTTAACAGACTCTTTAAGTATCATTATGTCTGAATTCATTTTATCAAACTCTATCTTATTCTGTTTTATCGTTGCCAAGACTTTTCTAGTTCTATTTATATTCATCTCTTTCTTTGATTATCACCTCATTAATAGATTTTAGATTTTGGTTTTCTTCATTCAGTTCGCTTAAACTATTTATTAAACTAATTATTTCATTTTCTTTTTCAGTGAACTCCAGTAAGTTTATTTCATTCGTTTTGACTGTTTCTTTGAAATTTTGTAGTTCTTCTGTTAGATTTTTAATTAAGTTAATGTTAGTTTCATTTTCTTTTACCTTGTTTTCATATATTTGTTTCAAATTCTCATGAAGTCAATTGCGGTTTGCAATTTATTATCTTTATCAAGTAAATCTATTTTAATGTGGTTGTTGTTTTCTTCTATTTGGTTGTAACATATTTTTAGGTCTGTAAGTTCTGCTTCTTTAAGTTTTAATTTATCTTCGCATTTCTTTAATTCTTGAATACCAAGTGCCTTTTCATTTTGAAGTTGTAACACAATTTTCTTATTTATTTGTTCAAAAAGTAGATTTAAGTTACCAACTATTGTGTTATTGAAATCAATATTTTCAATATCAATGACATTATTTTCTTTCAGTTTTTGACAACTCTGTAAAATAAGAGTATTTATTTCTCGTTCTTTCTGTAATATATCTTTAGTGACAGCATTACTTATTTCAAAAATACTATCCTTTTGTGCTTTCAGTAGGGCGTATTCTTTTTCTTTATCAATCAGTTGACCTTCCATTTGGGTTAAGTTATCTTTTACAGAAGTGAGCACTGTGGTAACTTTTTCGCAATGTTTTTCTAAGCTATTGTATTTATTAATCACCTCATTTAACTCTTTTTCATGTTTCATCAAAATAGCATTAGTGAGAACTTCAAAAGTGCGTTCAGTGGAGGTTTCAAATTCGGAATCAAATATTTTTAAAACATTATCCTTATAAAAAACTAACGCTTTTGAATAAATTGCATTATTATCATCGCCCCGTAATTCAGTCTGTAATAAATTTAGGTTATTTTTTATTTGTATCATGACATTCTCATCTTTGATGAGGGATTCCTTCTTGGTTAATTCTGCTTTTAACATTGAGCACTCTCTTGTTAAATTCAATATCTGCTCATACATTTGATTCTTTGATTCATCCATATCTTTCAATTTGTTCCCGAAGTTTTCAACTTCATTGCTATGTTTTGTCACCAGATTGTTATATAACATTTTCATTACTTCTATTATTTTCATATTCTGATTAAGATTTTCATTCGCTTTGCCACATTTCTGTATGTAGTAGTTAATACAATCGCTTTTTTCAGCAGAATAAATATCCGATTGACATTCTTCAGGTATTTCTGGCATACTACAAGTATTTGGCTGTGAACCAGTAGTTATATCTTTAGTATTAGTAAACACACATGGATCGCCCATTGTCATATCTAATTCCATTGATAAATTACTCCTCTCCAAGTGATTTTTTATAGTAGTAACATCTTCTGTTAATTCAATGCAATCTTCTCGCCCTGCATGCAATTCATTCTGTAGGGTGCAAATTTTATTGTACCTCGATGAAGTATCAGAGTCACTGTAACTCCTATTTAACTTAGTATGAGATTCAGATATGCATTTTCGATGTCGTGAACGTATTGCTTCCCCTTTTATTGTACATTGATGGCAAATAATTCCATCACTGACAGTAGTTCTTTTTTTCGCAAGTTCTAATTCTTCTTCCAGTTCCAAACATTTCTGAGTAAGTTCTGGATACTTGTGTTCATAATTTTCTAACTTTTTACTAAGATCATCAAGTTCTGAAAGAATTTCCATTACTTGTGTTGAAAGTGAATCATTCTCTTCTTGTAATTCTTTAACTTGTTTATTTTTACTATTAATAATGTTTGTTAATTTAGTGATCTCTTGTAGATTCTCATTATAATCTTTTTCTAAAGTATTGCTCTTACTGACTTTTGCATTTAATGAGCCAACTTCTAATGAAAGATTATTATATTTATGTTCGATATGATCTTTCTGATTTTTAACAACAGTTAACTCTTTAGTTATGCTTTCTTTTTCTTCTAAGATTTTATCATAACTTGTTAGCATGTTCTTGTTATTTTGACAATTTAAACATGTTTCTAAAAACCCTGACATGTTTTCATGTGTTGACAAACTATCTGTATACTTTCTAATCTGGGTAGCTTCCATCTCGGAATTTTTATTACTAATAGTTATATTGTTTACCTGATCTCGTAAATGACTGTTTTCTGCTCTTAATAATTCTATTTTTTCAAGTAAAACTTGATTATCAATTTTCAAAAGTTCTATGTTGTATTCTACACTTTGGTTTAAATTGTTTGTCCGAGATGAAGCCTCGTTATACAAACTTTGGGTTAGATCTAAACATGTTTGATCATAGCCTACGAGAGTGTTGTCAGCCGTTGTTAAGGTAATGTTTGTATCTAACATTAAAAGATCACCATCAAAGGTAGATTCGTTTTTGAAATTCGTTAGTGTTGTATTCTTTTCCAATACATCAGGTAAAGAATATCTCTTAATAGAGGTATCATGGCCATCGTAAGTTGCTTTCAATATAACCAGTAAGTCTTGAAGTTGTTTCTTAAATGCAGGTAAGTCCCTTTGACAAACATTGTGGAATCTATCATGATGGTGTTGCAACACTTTAACTTGCGATTTCAATAACTTATTTTCAGCATATGTAGTTGCTGTTAAAATAGATAAATTTGTTTTATGGTTTGCTAATTTCTTTTGAAGTTCAAAAGTTGGCCCTACAAGTAATTCAAGTTCAACTCGAACTTTTTCTTGTTCATCTCTAAGGTTTTGGTTCTCTGTCTCCAATTGCTGTATATTGAGTGTGAGTTCTGAACACTGGTTTTGTACTCTATCTAAATTTGTAGAAAGTTCCTCACATTCACATTTATGTACTTTATTCAACTTAGTATCTGTACTGGATACAGTAGAAGTGACCGACTTGCTTTCACTATCTTTCGGCTGTATTGAATCGAAAATCTTATTGCAACAGATTGTTAATAAACTTGGCGGTGATAAATATTCAACAGTACTTTTATCTGTATTTGTTTCTTCTCCTCTATATATATACTCTAAATCTTTTAATTGTTGTACTCTAACATTATTCAGACTTGTTCCGGAACTCTCGTGTTGACAACAAATTTTTAGTCTTTCATTTTCTATGTGCATTTCACCCATTTGTTCTTTTATTTGTCTATCAAAATGATCGAATTCATCCTTCCATTTTTTAGCTTTTAATTCCATTATACATAATTCTTCAGCTTTTAAGGTTACTTCGCGTTTTAATTGTTGTAATAAATTTTCACTACTAATGAGATTCTTATTTAAGTCTTCATTTTCAATGCGAATTTTTTGTATTTCCATTGAAGATTCAACAGTTTTGTTTTCGAAATTACAAAGCTTTTCTCTTAGTTCTAAATTTTGTTTTGTGAGGTCTCGGATTTCTTTTTTAGCTTCAACCAAAATTTCTTCACCATTTTCTCGCTTGCTGTCACTACTATTCATATTTTCTATTCCTAAAACATTTATGTAATTCCTAATCTTTTCTAATGTAAGAATAATTTGTTCGTAAGTATTAACATTACCGTCTATAAATTGACAGGACAAATTATTTTCAATATTGAACTCCTTCGTCAATGAGATAACTTTGGCCAATATATCCACCATGAGCTGATCTCTGTCATTTTGAGCTTGATTCATTTGCGTGTGAATATCTGTTATTTGTTGTGTCATAGAATCTAGTGCTGAACATTTTTGTGATAATTCTTGTTTAACGTCTTCCAAATTTTTTGTTATATTTTTTATGTCAGTCTCTTTTTCTGATAATGTCTGCGCGAAACAATCTTTTTTAGATTTAAGTAGATTATTGAGTGCATCTATTTCTTTTTCTAATGATTCATTTTTTTCTGTAGGTACAGATGTAGCTTCTTTTTGTCTCAACGACATAGAGCCTTTAGATTGAAATTCAATTTGAAGTTCTTCATTATACCTTTTCAATTCTTCTAATTGTTTTTCCATGTTACAGATTTTATTGGTTTTGGATTCCATTTCGAGTATTGATTCTTGTGACTGTTGCGTAATTGTTTTATTTTCGACAATTAATTCTTCAATATTTTGTTGTAGATTAATTAATTCTGTCTGTTTTTCTAATAATTCACTATGTTTTCTACTAAGCAATTGTGTTAGTTCTTTATTACTCTTAACCGTATCATCTTGTTTTTTCGTATAATCCATGATAATAACTTCTAACAAATCCATAGCAGAACATAATGAAGAAATAACATGGCCGAAATCATCAGTATTCTCAGTAATTATTTGAGTATCCTTTGTAAGCAAAGATACAATACTTTGTAATTTAATAACTGTTGCTTTAGCCGTGTCTAAGTGTTCTTGGGTTTTATTGACTTCTTTTTCCAATAATATAATAGTATTATTATTTGTTTCAATTGCATTTTCTAAACTTGAAACAACATTAGACATGTCATTTAATTGTTTTAATAGATTTTGATTGGCATTATATAGATCTGTTTGTTTAGCAGATTCATTTGATAGATTAAGAGAAAGGTTTTTTACCTCTTCTTTCAGATTTTCTATATAATTATCTTTTTCTTTATTAATGGTTTGTAAGTGTTCTTTGTGTTTCGTTAATGCAGTTATTTTACTCGACAAATTTTTCTCAATTGACGTCCAATTAATTTTGTCTTCCATTAATAAGTTAATGTTGCTAACATGTTCTTTTATTTGATCATCCAACTTGACAATTTTATCTTTTAAACTGGCAATTTCTTTTACTTTAGCAACTAGCTCTTCTCCAAGTTCAGTATTTTGAATATTTTCATGATTGTGCAAGTTGGATTTTAAAACACCAATTTCCTTATTTCGACTATCTAAAGCAAGTTTAAAACCCTGAATTATATTCTTCATGTTCTCATTATTAGCTATAAATTTCTCTTCATTATCAATCATGTTTTGTAGCATGCTGTCATTTAAGTTCAATGGTACTATTCTATCTTTATTTGTTAATTTTATTTGTAATTCTTGTATAAGACTGATATATGATTCCATATCGTTGTTAGCAGCTTCTAAATTTTCTTTTTGCGACTTTACTGTTAAATTTAGAGTATCAATTGTAGATTTTAATAACAAATTTTCTTGTTCAATAAAACTAAATTTATCTTTCAAAGTTGCAATCATTTGTTGAAGTTCTTGACTAGAATTTTCAAAATAATCTATTCTTTGCTTATGAGCATTAAGATTGGCTTCCAATTCTATAATAGCATTATTTTTACAGGTGATTTGTATTTGTAAATCCGATATTAGGAGTTGTAATGACTGTTCAGTTTGATTTGGCATTAATATACTATTTTCACTATCACTCTCTACAAGAGAAATCTCTTTAGACATATCCAAAAAGTTAGTTATTTCTTTATCTAATTTCTTAGTTAAAGTTGCACCTATAACAAAAAAATAACGAAAATTGTTTAATAATAATTGTAAGAATTCAAAAGTAATTTATTTTTAAATAAAAAAATATAAAAAACTCCAACAAAACCACTTAATTTACAAATTAATTTTAGGTCACCTCATCACAGAGCCATTGAATGCTAACAATTTATAGAAATCATCACAACATTAGTTACATATGTAACAAAGGTGCTTGCTTTTACTTACCTTCCTTATTGTTTTTCTTAACTTGTTCCTCTAATAATGATAACAGTTCCTCTTCTCGCCTCTTAGCCTTTTTCTTTAGTGTTTCATAACTCACTTCACTATCTGTCAGTTTTAAGATGTATTCTTTGGATTTAATTTCGAAGTCTTCCTTCAAACTTGACATGTTTTTTATTTCCTCTTCTGACTTTTCCAGCTTATTTTTCAATTGTTCCACCTCAACATCTTTGCATTTACTTTGCTTCTTAAGAATATCAACTTCTTCTTTTAACCTAGATATCACAGTAGCATTGTTTTCTAACTTTTCCAACAGTTCAACAGTAGATGGTGAATACATCTTTTCTCTTTCTGTTAAATGCAAAATATCTTGAAGAGATTTCTCGGCAAATTTAGCATTTTTACGTAATATACATGGAGGTGTTTTTGAGGCTGTATAACATTTGTGGTATGGGGAACATTTTGTGGCATCACTGGGGTCGTCGTCATCGCTATCTATTTCAATTATTTCATCGCTGAAGTTAACTTGTTTTTCATTAGGCGGTGGGGGGGTGATTGCCCTATCACAAGGTTCCTCTGGCAGACTGGCCAAAGTAGTGCGACCCTGGATGGGAGCAAACTCCATCACACCAGGAATCAACATTGGGTTATATTTTAATATAGGAGTATGAAATTGTCGTACAACAGGCGCCGGTTCTTCCTGTATGGTATGTATTGTCGATATAGTTTTTCTTCGCAAATGGTCGTTCTTTCGCCGACTATTGGCAATATCGACGTCACGTGCTTGACCAAAACCATTCAAAATTAATTTTTGAAGGTTGGCTATTTGTTTTTGTAGGTTGAAGTTGTCTTGCTCAATATTCTTTTTAGTCTCTAACTGTGTTTTCAGTTTTGATAGCTGTTTGGTTAGGCTTTGAATCATAGTTGCGTTCGTCGCTACTTCATTTACTTCTGGTTTATTCTTTATTGCTTTCGCTCTGTTTGCAAATCTAGAAAATATATTTGCTATGAAAACTGTGTTAGTCACAAATAGAGATGTTTTAAGTGTTTTTATTTATATTTCACTAATTTAGTGTTGTAAATCAAATTGATTAATTAAAAAAAAAAACACATTTAAATTTATGTTTTTTATAGGGCGATTGTAGATTGCATAGTGTTCTTCGCCCATGATATTAATATAATTATAAGTAGTAATTACTTACTGTAGAGTGGAAATTGTTTCTTCAACGGCTGCTGGAGTCACCGCACAAATAATGCTCGTTTTCGCATTGCCACCAAGTGAATTTTGAAGGATTCGCGTTAATTTACTGTCTCTGTAGTTCGCATATCTAAATATATAATACTTATTAAACAATGTAAACGAAAACAACACAAAACATATCAAAGATTTTTTAGTACGTAAAATGCGTGTGTTATTTGCTCAATAGTCGTTCCACTAAAATGTCAGCCAAAATTATGGTATTTTGAAGAAAAACTATGGTGTAATTGATATATAATAATCACCATATTACCTTCATATAGTTATCGAGACAGTGATTTAAAAAAAAATGATATTCTATATATATATTATAGATACAAAGATTAATGGAGGGAATGGGCATGTTAGAACTTTTTACACTACAATACTATATTATTGTACAATTTTTTTTAGGTCTTGATTTAATTATTTTGTTTATAGTAAATATTTTGTGAATAAGAACAATTCAAAACATACAATGTAGAGACGAAATATTATCGCTTTATTTAGACTGGCTATATAATAAAAATTAGAACAAGACATGATAATTATACAATGGTTCCATTTCAGCAAAAATTACTCGACACAGATAATTAAGCTAACATTTAAACAGTATCTAATGTAAACAAACAATTTAATTGCCTTGCTATTGGTTAAAATTTAATTCTCTATGAATAATGTCAAATAGTAAGATATTGAAATGCTATGTCAGATAACATACCTGTTAGGATCTTCAGATAGTTGCTTGATGACCAGTGCAAGCGCCGAGAGAGACTTGTTTATGTGTGTGCCCTCTTTGAACCTGATGCCGGTGGCGCCTGTCTGGCCAGCTCTCTCGGAGCCAGCCAAATCAACCAAGTTCAGTTGAGACACATTCACACAGCCACTTTCCTCTTCACCACCTTCAACATGCTCTCGAGATTCAATTGTCTGTAAAGAGTTAAAAACAAGGTATAATATTGAAAACAAACTAATCTTTTGATTGTCAAATTTTTATGGTAAAAATTATGCCTACTTCCTATGCTATGTACATACTTCCAGAATGTACTTTCATCACAAACTTCTTAGCAACATGTCTAAATAAAATCCTCTTTTCCGTATTTTTTGTGATAACATATTAAACAATTTCTTTTCCTTAAACAAAGCAGCACACAACCATTTCAAGTTTCTACTATATGGCAACAATGATCCATGTTTCTTTAAGATTCAGGTATTGTATTGCATTCTTAGCATAAGTCTGCATCTTCATTCATGACATGAAATGACGCATGGTAAATATCAAAAATATAATGACATGGTTTCCTAAAGGACAGTGGGTTTTTAACATACAAAACATAACTTCCAGAGTTTGCAGTTTTAGGGTTATAAAGTTTCATAGAAAATTCCTCAGACAGACATTAATAAATATTCAAATACAACAAATTAGGCCAACTTTATAGTTTGTCCATCTTTGAATCTTTGTACACAAGAGTATGAATGGTGTTCCTACACTACAAATGAGGCATTTATAGCTGGAAAGGTTTATACTTACAATTTGAAATATTGAATGTGATCTGCTACTTTTCTCATTCATATTTGTTGCTCCAGTTTGTCTGTTCACTTCTCCCTAAAAATTATCAATTGTTTACATGAAAAGTAGTCAACACAAAAATTTTGCCCCAAATCTTACAGCCTGGACACAGTTAGGTAATAAACAACTTGTGGTAAGTGGCAAGTATTCATAAGAATTACTTAGTCAGTGTGAACTATGGAAGTTATTTGTTATTCCACATGTTAATTAAGCTCAGAATATTACTTACAGAGGAGTTATTTTTAGACCACATGCATATATGTTGCTATTATCTATAACAATCGGCATAGGTAACGCATGGTTTGGGTGAATTCACTGGCAATATACCAATGTGTCATGGAACAATTTGCGGTCATTCAAAGCACTACCTGCAGTGAACTGCACTTGAGTTACTGAATTCACACAAGAGATATTGCACAATTTACTGTTGTCTGTGGCAAATTTAATGTTAGTGGAAAATACATTATTATTTTTGTTTTGTATTGGGAGTTAACAAGTCCAAAGTTAATATAATATGTAATTCAGTCATTGGATAAGATATGATTATAATACCAATTTCATAGCCTCAAGTACATCTTCAGGTGATGAAGTAACCTTTTCCGTGACATCCACTTTGATCCCACTTAGAGTTTCATGAATCTTGATCTGATCTTTCTCAACATTGAACAGATCCTTCACTGTCTCATTGTATATTTCTATATATGAGACTCTGAAAACATGTAAATCACTTACTTATTAAATAAATAGACGGTATTTTTGCTTGAATCAATATCAACTATATTACTTTATTTACTGGATATCTTTCATATTCCAAGACATGATGAAATGTATTTGTTGACATGCATCAGAATTTGACTTTCTTAGCCAGATAAAACTATATAGCTTACTGTAATTTATTTATTATGAAAATAAACAATTACAAAAATGCAGTTATAACTTATAACTTGGAGTTTTATTGGCAAGAAAATAGCATTGAAGAAACTAAGAATGATAATAGCTCAATATTAAATATAATTCTGAAAATTCACATAAATATTACTTAGTATTCTAGTGGGCATAATAAATCAAACTTTTCTACCCTTGGTTCCACCAACATACAAAAGCACCACTAAAATTTCAAACAACATTTTATCAAAATTTCCAGGTATTGCGTTATCAATACCTTCTTTCTTATATTATGTAAGCTACAAGATGAATACTGATACTTTTTTATTGTAACAAAAAAACAAGAGTCTTTATTAAATAAAATTGATTGGCTTATTTAATACAATATTGTGTCTATCTGTACCAGTTGGAATATGTTTATTTAAGACTGCTGGTGAAAGTTTGAAAGAATATTATGAAAATATTACTAGAAAATATTGAAAAAAGAAAACAATATTACTTTTGCTTTTCTGCACTTAGTTATTTTTAGTTTAGAATAAGGGCTTGTTATTTAAAAGTGCAATTGTGAATCCCATCTGTTTTAAACGAGTAAAATGGGATTATTATTCACTCAGAGACTGGAAACCAGAGTCCAGTAGGTGTGTGATCTTTACAACAATGAAAGTTTTGTTACCTTGACAATGTTTGCAATGCAATATTTAGTGACATTTACATTATAAATTAACAGTATCATAATCATGTTGATAAGATGTGCTAATTGTGTGCGTAATCTCAGCTTTATAGTTACAAAATCCAGGTTTAATATTTGATACTTTTAAAACAACTTGAAAGTATGATGCACACATAATTGACAGCCTCTGTGGTTGAGTGGGCTAAACCTTTGTTGGCCTACCTCCTTGCAACAAAGCGGCTCCCGGTTCGATTCCTGGTATAGTAAATTTGGGAAATGTATTTTCTCCTTATTTACCATGGTCTGGGTGTCTGGGATTGGCCCCAGAGTGGTCCGTTGTATATTACCCAAAACACAAGCGTAACTTGCTTAATTTGAGGATATACAATGTGTGTGTTTGACTGCCTGCCTGCCTGATTATTATTATAATTATAAAGATTATTATTATAAATCAAGGTGATTTGTTGTGTTTATATTTGTTTTGGATTTCCCGCAGCTTTAACTCTAGTTTGTGATATTATACATCACATATGACAATTATAATAAATTTCTGTTTAGGTACTATTTACTCCTGGACTAGGGCATACAATTTTCTGGGAAAAAAGATATCCTGTGTTCATCCTCAGTTTAATTAATAAATTACAAAATTTCCTCATAAACAGTACCAAAATTTTTGCGTCAAAATAATCATATAAACACACGACATGCAGGGATACTTTCACATTTATAATTATTATATAAATTTTAATACAATTCTGTATTTTAAATTTTGGGATATATTTTGGTCTGGATGTGCAGCTTTAAAATGCTCTTCATATTTTTTAATAGGGCTAAGCCTTAAGCAGCCAAACTCACTGTAACACAGAGGCACCAGGTTTGAATCCTATCATGGTAAATTTTACAAATGAACTGTCCAATTTTTTCTGTGGTCTGGGTGTCAGGGGATCAGCCCTGAAATAGTCTATTGTGTATTACCCATAACACAATTGTAACTTGCTTAACTTATGGATATGCAATGTGTTTATTTGTGTGATGGTTTTGGAAATGTCTATAAAAGGTTGTCAATGATTAGCCTGATCAGGAGGACCATTTTTCTGTCTGTTGTATGTTAACAATAAAAAATGGATTCTACAGAAAATACTTCTTAATTGTTATTATTTCACTGAGGGGGTAATATCGAACCAGCCATGAGGCATATTATATAGAAGATAACTCAGTGTGTGCATGCAGAAAGGATTCTGTTAACTGAATATTTTTTAATTGAAGACTTTAATATCAACAACTTTATAACATTTTCTTTACATAGCAAGCTATATGTATATCTAAGCCAAATATGTTAAGCTGCAAAGGTATGGTTTGGAATGTAAAACAACAATAGCAACAAGAATAGGGATCTAATTTCATACAACATTGAACATTCTAAAAAAACAGTTCTTTGTAAAATATGTTGGCACTCAAAAAAATTGTTATGTAACAGTGTATTAAGATTTGAACAACATATGTATTGTATTACAACAGAGTATCATTTTCAATGATTGTGTAATCTATATTTATATAATGGAAACTTTAATGCAAACAAAATCTAAGCCCTCCATTTTATTTTAGAAACATATACATGCTAACCAATAGATCTATGCTCATTTAATCTACTAAACTTCGGATCTGTAACACAGGGAAACTGTCCCTTTGTTCTGGATAAAAGTAGCCTTCATGATTCCTCTTTATTTATTAGAACTCACTAGTAGATTCATAATAATTTTATAATGCAACATGAGCAGAAACTATATTTACTTGTGATACTCTGAACAACATGAAGTGGAAGAAAAACTTTAAATTTTTGGACTCATTAAGTGTGAAAAATTATGTAAAACATTAGTTGAAAAGTTTGGTGATGTTTTTGTATATCAAATATCATAACAAGAATGACCTGTTGTGCCGTATGATCAATAGAGGAAAACCAGGATTCATGCTCTTTTAAAATTATGTTTAGTGCTCAGTGATTCCTTGTTTTCTTTTATGCCGGGGAATGTCTTTGCACATTCCCTCGAGCCCCAGGGAGGTCTTCGAGGGGTATGTGGGACTCTCGATGGCCAGTGCTACATACAAGTTTCTGATCATAGGATAAATTACACTTGTCAGGATTCATATCAGCTAATTTTGAAATCTAATTTTATCCAATGTGGAAAAGTAAATATATTAATAAAAAAACAAAGACTTTGAAACTAAATGTGGAAATAATTAGAATTTTAATAATTTATTACATACATATCTACAGTCCTTTCAATACTATAATTTAAGCCTACAATTTAAAAGAAACAATCCTATATGTACACAAAAAGTATTAGACAAATATATTAAGACATGATGCAATTTACAACACCCACTCAAATACTCAATTCAATGGAAAAACTTGCCATTGACATAAAAGAGCACAACATTTATGTTTATCTGCATTTTAATGAAGGACATTCCATATATAGAAAAGAATTAAATTGCATGTACCTACAACACACCTAATACTAATCAGTCTAGAAATTGAACACTTTTCAAGTATATGCTATTTTTGAACACAAACACTTCTTTAAGGTGTTTAAAGAAGCATTCAAACTTACTCTAACTCTATATTAATAAGATCACTTGTGTTTAATCTTCATAGCTACCACCACTGGTCTAGGGTATGCCACCATAACAACTTTGAATTGTGTTCTAGCATCAGTGGCCACATGGCAGTTTCCACTTTGAGGTAAGCTGCTCATTGGCAGCACCTCTGGTGTTGCTAATGTCCATAGGTCACAGTAACCACTTTCCATCACAGTTGGGCCTCCAGTCTGTCTATTGTGCTTCAACAGTAAAACATACTCCTTTATCTATTGAGACTATAAGTACTTGTTCCTAAAAAAAGATTTTTCGAGGAAGAAGCATGTATAGTCTCCCTCTGGAGACTGTGGATGGAGTCAGGAACTACTACTAATGCTAGAAATAAGAAACTTTTTATGGTGAAACATTTTTTAATATTCATAGGAGCCCCAAAGATAAAATTAACATTTAAATGTTGAGCAACATTAGCCAGTGAAGTATTAAAAAGGATTTTTTTCACAGAGAAATTCATTTACTTGTATCTAATTAATAATGATTATTAGTGCACAACAAATATATATTCTATATCCAAGTTTATAAGATCATACCCTGAACCAACGAGATCTGCACCCTTTAAGGTGTTTAGTAACAGTAGCTGAGAGTGGCCCCAATGTGGTATTTTGACAAAGTCAATTTACTACATAAAGTGGCCATCTCAAACTCTAGTGGACTAAAGTCAAGTCATTGAGCCTCTTGCTAAAGATATAAACTAGTTTATTCAACACAAGATTGGTCAGAACACCAGCACTCAATGATGCCTGAAATATTCTTGGGGCAAGGATGGCAAATAATTATTTTGCGATTGTTAGAACATGAGGCAAATTCTATTGTCTTCTATTATCTATTGTCAATGAGTGCATACTTCTAGCACATATATGTTGGCTGTTTGCTCTTGCACAGTGATTATTTTTGTGTTGTTATCTCACTCTCTTTATATAGGGTTTGTATGAAATAGGTATATATTCTTGGTATATTATGAGATAGTGATATTAGTAATGTGGCTTTTGGTAAATCAATAATTTGACTTAAAGGGACCCAGAGGGATAGTAGTGCAAGCAATATTATTATGATGAATAATCAAAAAATATATAAGATATATTGCGTTTATGTTGAAACTATGTATTTTGGAGACTGAGAAACTGTTTTGGTATCTATACATAAGTGCAGTCCTATAGTAGTTACCTACCTCAGCACATACAAGATAAAAAAGATTTTCACTCAATATTTAGCACATTCCTACCACTGAAAGATGAATAGAAAGTGTAGAAATTAGATAAAAAACCAATAGTACCTCACTAAGAAATCTCGGTCAGGTATATTCTTTATGAGTTTAAACAGATTCAGGACAGCCATTTGTATAATTCCTGGTGAGTCCTCAGTTCCACTCATAGTGTATGTTTTGCCGGAAGAAGTCTGCCCATAGGCAAATATCGTCCCATTGAAGCCAGCCGTGGCTGCTTCCACGATAGGCTTCGCAACGTCATTGTAGACGTCGGAAGTTTTAGTATTTTCATCGTATACTTTATCTGGAAAATCGAATGTCCCAATTACCTACAACTTTCAGTATGGTGCCTGATTTACACTTATCGAAGTTTAATCATAATTGCATTAGAACTGCAAAGCAGTTTGATGGTAGATTTCAAAGAAAGTTTACTCACCAAAAGTAAACGATTGTACAACATCCTTCCCTGTGTGATCAAGTTGATGAAGCGTGTTATTCTTTACGCGCCATTGGTAAGAAAGCTTTTCTTCGATTTCACGAGATATTAAAGGCCGAACTTTGACAACCACTTTTATGTTATCGCTCATTTTCGTACATTATTTATATGTCCATTTAAGAAAACTAATTGTGCAGATAAATAACATAGGTATAATAAAGTTTTATTAAATTACAATGTTTAATGTTTTTACATGAAGTGCACGAACACGAAAATAACCGACAATAAAATTTCAAACAGAAAAAAATGAGATCTGTCGCTGTCGATTTACTCGGATTTCGGATGCTATATCGCGAACTAAAATATCGATCATATCAAAAGTGAAATATTTTCTACTCTTTTTCTAGGAGTGACAGAAAGAATATCAATATATTATTAATTTTGTTAATAAAGAAAAAAAATAATAGGGTCATTTTTTGTTATAAATAAAGATGAAAATCTTATTAAACTAAGAATTAAATGAAAATGCAATATTGATAATAAAAATATCGATATTGGAATAAAGTATCAATTTTAAATATCGAAAATATCGATATTTTATATTAGATAAATATATTGGTTAAATAGATATCAAGCAACGCACAGAATATGAAATCATACACAGTAATCTAAATCCACTTTAATGTAATTCCGTTGAGGTGAAGAACTTCCATTGTTTCTCCTTTGTCTAAGGAAACAGTGTGTTTAGTTGAAAATATTGGACATTAATTTTAGTAATCGCATCTTTAAAATGAACGACTTTATAATGGCTTTAGTGGGGTTTCAATAGCCAACGAAGACCATTGCTTTAATTTGTCGAATTGCTTTCCAATTTCTGCTTTTATTAACATTGGGATTCAATTACGCGCTAGTATTTTTTTAAGTTTTCGCGACTATTCCATACATATACATATGTATGTAATAGTGTTTGTTATATATACACATATGCAATGTATACGTGATGAAAAATAAAACTAAATAATTAAAGTAAACAAGTTGACAGTTGATTAATTATAAACTTTAACATTACTCATTGACATTTGACTTATTTGTCTTCCGTGATCACGGCTACTGAAAAGTAGCCGAAACGTTGGAATGAAAATCAAAAATACCGTGATTCAAAACCATTAAAGTACAGTTTTATTATTTAAGTCTGTTCTAGATTATAAGCTTTCTAATCTCGTTATATTATTTTATCTCGATAAAATATCGTTATTATAACATGGCCCATAAAACATATTTTTTAAAATACCGTTCATAAAGAGCAACATGTTATTAATATTACAAATATCAACAAGGATATTTATGAACGATATATAAATATATAATTTTCACAATATCGATATATCCTTGCATCCCTAAATATTAGTATCATATTCAAAGTATCAAATGTCAATCAATTACGAGTTTTTGGCGGGAACTGAAAGGAGATGTGCTGTGCAGTTTTACCAGAAATGTTTAAAATTACTCTAAAATGAACAAAAGTTGTAGGATATTGATAGTTTTTGAGTATTAATTATGTGTTTTGTGAGAAATGTGAAGTGTATAGTCAAATGTAGCCTTTTGAGTTGTCACAAGAACTCCGTTGAATGGCACTAGCTAATTACCTACTACCAGTATATATAAAGTACTCTGTGTTACCTACAGTTCAGCTGTGCTACACATAGGCTTAAGAAAATGAAGATATTATATTATAAACTAAGATCTGGCTTAAAGGCCTAGCTGCCAAGCTATAAACCTAAATAAATAAATAAACCAATCAATTATGGGGAATTTATGGCGGGAACTGAAAGAAGATGTTGTGCTATGCAGTTTTATTTTCAAAAAATGTTTAAAATTACTCTAAAATGAAGAAAAGTTGTAGGATATTGATAGTTTTTGAGTAGTAATTATGTGTTTTATAAGAAATGTGAACTGTATACTCAATTGTAGACTTTTGGGTTGTTACAAGAACTCCGTTGAATGGCACTAGCTGATTACCTACAGTTAACTAGTAATCGGCTAGTTAATTACACTAGTTAAATATATTATAAACTAAAATCTGGCTCAAAGGCCTAGCTGCCAAGCCATAAACCTAAATAAGTAAAGTAATGTCCTGTAGTTGTCAACTTGTCACTCACTGCTGTCAATTCAAGTATATATTTTAGGTTATGGCTTGGTAAAATATCTGTGTATTATACATGTGATTTTTAAAATAAATTTTAAATTAAGTTACAGTTTTATTGACAAATATTAGATAAAAATGCAGCATGATGATGTGGGTCTTATTATAAAGTATTTATTATCCAGAATGTAATTTCTGATGTGAAACTGAGATGTTTTTGTTTAATGCTTACAGGTCGTGTGGGCTATTATCAACAAAACACATTGTTCTCATAAAGTAACGTAAGTATATCAATAGCTTTAAAATTTACTTCCTATAATACAATTTTTAACAAGCTTTTGCAATGTTTCAGTACAAAAACTCAACATTTTTGTCGTAATGAATATAACCTAACTGGATTATGTAGTAGGGCATCTTGCCCACTTGCTAACAGTAAATACGCCACTGTTAGAGAGGAAAATGGTATTATTTATCTGTTTATGAAGACTGCTGAAAGGTAAATTTTTAAATTGGTTAATCACAGTAAAAAAATTTAAAATATAGTTTTATGCTGCTACTCAGATATCCGGTACACAAATTTTAAGTAATGGGTAGGTGGAGTGGGTTGGGGGAAGATATATGTACCCTTGCTACAAACTGCTGCAGCGGCCGGCGATTGATAGAATGGATTGTAACCATTTACTATTTATTTTATAGGTACATGATTAATTATGATTGCATCTTGATTGGCCACCATTTTGAATATTTTCATGGTTAGTCTGTGTGAATGTGCTATGTTGTTTCTTTTTCAATTTTGACAACTTGCACTGTTTTTTAGTTAGTGAACAACAAATAGCCTCAGTTTTAGGCTTCTTAATTTTACTAGAGGTTTTGTAAAACTTATTGCTTTATGTAATATAATCTTATAAGTTAAGTAAGTTCTTCACAATTTTTATGTAACAACAAGGATTGTACTCTACAACGAAGGGTAAACTCACAGTACTTATGCAGCTTCATCTTAAATCTTAGTTGTGTAGTGTGTCCACATCCATGTCTCTCATTTTGAAGTAATTATCACATCCCTCATGAGAATAAACCAGCAATTCTTAAACCTTATTCATGTCATAAAGCTATGTTGGAATTATTTCCTTCACAGCCTACTGGGCTGGGCTCAATGAAAAGAAGAAAAAAGCCATACCCATTCTACTAGAAACCGATGGAGCTGGAATAGATATGCATTAATCCCTTATAAACTAGTAGGTTAATTAATTATTATTTAAATTGTTGAATTTTACATGTTAAATTTAATAATTCCAGGGTAATGTTTCCAGCAAAACAATGGGAAAAAGTGAAGCTATCAAGGAATTTTGAGAAGGCCATTTATCAGATAAATGAGAACCTGTTATACTGGCCAGCTTTTATTAAAGCAAAATGTAAACAAAGATTTGTCAAAATCACACAATATCTAATACGAATGAGAAAACTTAAGTTGAGAAGAGTGTAAGTTACACTTTTAACTAATTACTTACTCTATTATTCCTTGTGCCTTTTATGTTACCAACATTTTCAATTACTGTATTACATTTTAATTATACCACTTTCTAACTAGCTTTATATATAATATACTATTATGGCTGTTGTACATAAGATTCATATAAAATATTATTGTTTCAAAAATGAATATTTCCTTGATAAAAAAAGATGTTTATATATACATTAACATTCTACATGGAAATTAATTGATTGCTAAAATAATGAAATCTGCTGTTATTATTTGGGAAACTAAATTATTTGCCAATTACGACAATTTTGGTGTAGTATTTACTAAAATTTATGTAATGTTCTTATAGAAAAGAATTAGTTCCAATACAGCGTAAGATAGAACGGCGTGAGCGCAGAAGAGAAGAGAAGGCACTGGTAGCAGCAAGAATAGACAATGCAATCGAGAAACAACTCTTGGAAAGGCTGAAGAAAGGAACTGTATGTTTAAATTTTTTGATACATCATAGGTGTGCACTGTTAAATATACACATAAAGATTGCCTAATATCTATCTAAACTGAATGTTAATTAATTATTTATTGATATTTAAGTTATTTCTATTCATAAATTTTATACTTAAATATTTTTAAATATTTTGAATTTACATCTGATTCTATATCCTGAACAAAAGTTCAAGACTCAGTGGAAAAAAGATAATAATTATATTAGGGGCTCAAGAATGCTGTAGTGGAGTGCTTAAGGCTTTCTAACATCATAGTGACATTCTGATGTTTGATAAATTTGTGAACAAATTTGTAGTTCTCTAATTTTATGAAATTTTTTCAGTACAATGATATATACAACTTCCCACAAATGGCATTTGATGCAGCTCTTAAAGCAGAAGAAATTTCTGATGAGAGTGAAAGCGAGAAAGAAGATGAAGTGGAGGTAGAGAGAGAAATGGAACCGGAGTTGGAAAAGGAGTTGGAGAAAGCAGTGGAGGAGACAGATGAGTTTGTTGAAGCTGACAGTGATATGGACAGTGATGAGGTAACTTTTGAAAATATCTTATCAAGAAAAGATATATAATTGTTTTATTCAGCTATACCAATGTGCATAAACTTATATACTCTTACTATGAGGATAGAGTCAGAACTATATCCTCATACTAGCTGTGGTATGCGTTCTACTTTTTCTTCTGGGCATTATTTGATTGTCTAACAATATTGGTGGTGCCAAGGGTAAATTTGCGAGGTCTTTCCTTACCTCCCCTATTGCACACAACATAGCGGTGGTGTTATAAAATTGCCCTACCTCCTGGACTTGTGCGGCCTTCAATGAAACAGCTCCAGATCAATTTAGATTCAAATCAGTTGTTGCATCTAATCAATCATATAAGAAGAAAAACAAGCTAGTAACCTTTACCTCCTGAAACTGCACTTTGCACACTGCAAGTCTGGAGATGTATAGCAGTCGTCGAGGAATAGTTGCACACAGCAGCATTCTTTTGTCACATACAATAAATAATAAAAATAAAAAATTAATCAAAAATTAGCACATAAAGGGTGGGGTGGTGTCCCTCCAGTGTTGTCACGTGACGACCCTACGTCGTTTGCCAATGAGCCTCCTTAAGAGAGCATAGACTGAAAGATGTCAGTGTGACTGATTTCATTCTGATCATATAATCAAACAAATGAATCAATCGAAATAATTGGTCTAAATAATTATTAACAATTAATATTTTGTTGATTTCAGGACAGCGATTCTGGCAAGAAAGTGAATGCAGACGTTGACAGTGACTTTGAATCGGAGACATCTGATATTGAGGTATTGTTAGGCAACTTTATTTTGTGTTGAAACATTTATAGCCTAATGGAAAACCGAATTTTTGAAATGAAACTTCTTAATCAGGGTTGGAAAAAATTACCATCACACTTTTCGATTCCACGTCACATTTTTCCGTTACGCGCCATCTGTGTGTTGCCCCTACCACGGTCGATTCGACGGTGGTAGGCAATTTATTTATTTAACCAATTTCTGTAACGTTGCATATAGTAGATCATTTTTCGAAAAATAAGGTCATAAAGAAGTTTCACTTCTTATGTGTGTACGCACACATTCTTTTATATTACGTATTCCTGTTCATGCCTGTCAATGCGAATTGTGATAAGAAATCATTAACATTATAACTATCAGACTAGTCAAAATTACTGGATTTTTTATTATTTCTTCTGTCTGCAAATAAAATACCTGCGATCAGTTAATAATATCATACAAAACACAATTACGAGCCATTTCATTAGTTTGCTTAAATCTCCTACAAGTATATAAAAACCAGTAAAAATGTATGTATTGGTTAAATTAGATGTAAGTCGATTACCATTACTTATACATGTAAATATTGATGGTTTTTTCTCTTCATCTTTTTTCTAGTAACCTCATACAAACCCTATTTTAAATGAACAGTACAGTCCTTAAATGTAGCTTGGTTAGAATGACAATTGTCAAAATAATGGTACTAGTTAAAAAAGGTTATGATTGTGTACATCTTAAATCAAAACCGTCGTCTTTATCAGAATCCTATTAGAGTTCTGAATAAACTATATTAGCCAATGCAGTCTTGTAAAGCAGGATTTCTTCTTTACTAATGACAAAGTTTATTTTTTCAAACAATATTTTTCATACAAAATTTAATTGAATTCACTCAATAATAAATAACGAAATATAAAGGTAGATTGTGGTCGATCCTATCCTTTGATTAAGATACTCCGCGGACAAAACTATTTGTGTGCTGTTAATAAATCACGAGATTGTGAGTACGTTTTTAGGGTCTCACTAGCTGTCCCGGCAGACGTCTTCCTGCCCGGAAAAGCTTCAAGCTATATTTAACAAATAAAAAATAGGGGTTGATCGTAGAGGGTTGAAAATTTAGGGTTCTGTGTATTTTTTAATGCTGTATCATAAAAAAATAAAAATTTATCTTTAAAAAAATATAGGGGTAGACTACCCTTAACATTTAGGGGGATGAAAAATAGATGTCCGATTCTCAGACCTACTGAATATGCATATAAAATTTCATGAGAATCGGTCAAACCGTTTCAGAGTAGTATGGTAACTAACATTGTGACACGAGAATTTTATATATAACATAATACGGAAATCGATAGGCGAAGTTTAGTGAAGGCTGTCATTCTAATCCAGCTAAACTGTTAGCAGTGTAGCCATAACAAATACTGTCTATAAAAAGTAAATTGTAGTAATATACTTGACCTATGAATTACATAGATACAAATTTGAATTATATAGAAATAAGGGATTAATACTTCTTACTGTTTAAAAAGATATTGTAATTAAATTCATGATGTTTCGATGGAATTTAATGTAGTGAAAAATATGCCCCGTAAATATAAAGTTAGGTAAATAATAAAATGTAACATGAAAGTTACGTAAATAAAGAGAAAACATCCTGATTTTAATAATAATAATGATTATGATGTCACTTCTAAACAGTAAGAAGTATTAATTTATTTATATATCTACTAGCTTCTGCCCGCGACTTCGCTCGCGTGGAATAGTTTAAAAAAAAAAAGTTATAAAAACCCGGCGATTTTGAAACATTCTTCATTGGTGCTCCGCTCCTATTGCTCTTAGCGTGATGGTTTATAGCCTATAACCTTCCTCGATAAATTGGCTATCTAACACTGAAAAAAAATCAAATCAGACCAGTAGTTCCTGAGATTAACGCGTTCAAGCAAACAAACAAAGAAACAAATTTATCAGCTTTATATATATAAGATAAAGCTCTCTCACCGACACCACACCCTGTCAAAATATCCGCTTCTATTATGTTACGTTGCAGAGAAATTACTTTTAGTCTGTTATAAGCTTTTTAACTATCCCACGGGAACTATTTAATTTTTCGGGATAAAAAGTATCCTATATGTTGACCAGGGATATAAGCTATTACCATACGAAATTTCATGTAAATCGGTACAGTCGTTTTGGAGATTAGCCGGTACAAACAGACAGCCAAACATACAAACAAAGAAACAGACAAACAGAGAAACAAAAAATTCGAAAAAAATCCAAATTAGTTCTATTACACTTTTTACATCCCCCTGACTCGGTTTTTAGCATTTTTTTCATTGTACAGAAATTCGACCTCTACAATTTTATTATATGTATAGATTAAACATTGTGTCTAATTAACAGGTCAAGTATAAGATATTGTTACAAGTTTCGTTCTATATGACGTGCCATGTATCGTATTTGAGATACACTATTAACACAACTTGTTCTCTTTTGCAGGACATGGCGGAGACATTGGTACGGAAGAAGAAGCCTCGTGTGGAGATCGAATACGAAACAGAACCTGTTGCCACTGTTTCAAAAAAGAAAATAAAACTCTGATAGCATTTCAAATTTATTTTATTTGTCTCATTGTTGCCTAATTAAAGCCCTATACAACAGTCGCATTTTACCCGCGAACGAAAATTACGAAAATTAATTAAACATTTATAAATGTTTAAAGCTCACCTGTGAGCCGTAAGTATTAAACTATTGCAGTTATTGTAATCGAGGTGACAACAAAGCGAAGACTATTGTCGGCGTAAACGTTAGAGCACATTAAGGGTGATTTTCCGTGGTATTTTATTTATATTTGTTATTCCATAAATAAGAATTAAAATAAACAAGTTGGCGGTAGACTAAATAAGAACATCTTTGTCTTCCGTGATCACAGCTACTAAAAAGTGGCCGAAAAGTCGGAATTATAAAAATAAAATAATATACCATTTAAAACCTACCTACATAACTATATTAAATAACATACATACATAACTTCACGCCAGGTCCCTTGCGGGGTAGGCACGAACAACAGAGTGCCATACAGGCTTATTCTTACACACCTCACTTGCTTCTTTGACATTCATAGCTCTTGTCATGTACGCTCGTCTATTCTTAAGGCTCCTGACATCACCTTCTGCTAATACACGATCAATTTGATCATGGAAGGTGTGTCGTGGCCTTCCGCAACTTCTGCATCCATCCACTTTTGCATTGTATATCTGTTTAGTCATTCTTTCATCAAACATTCTTTCCACATGCCCGAACCACCGGAGCATTCCTTTCCTTACCTTTACCCCGACACTCTCTTTCAGACCAACTCTCTTGCTTACTTCGGTATTACAAACGCGGTCCGCGAGCGTCACTCCGCTTAAATAACAAACCTTTATGAACTAACGAGTAACTTGTAGTGTAAATTGTTGCGAGATAGAACCTTTTACTAGGGTACCGTAGCAACGTAGTAAAAAAGGTATACCCTTGTTTCCCACATGTACGTTTGGCCGTCTGTATTCATATGTCACTAAGGGCGCAGTCCTTTAGTACCTCACAACACCCAAAATACTCCGCATGCCGTTCAACATGGCGACCACGGTCGTAATGGTCGTGGCGAAAACGTCACTAATGACTTCATTATTTACGATCACACAGCTCACATAAAGACCCATAACAAGGGCTGGATTACAAATATTTTAAATATTCATTTCGTGAGTTTTCGCTTATAAATATTCATAAATGGGCGACCTACGATTGAGATGACAGTGTCCGGCAATTTTGACGAGATCTAATAGCAGAATTCAAAGTCACTCATGATGTGCTCCGAGTCTCTTATGGACAAAATATGGGGTTATTCATACGAGAACCGAAGTAACCGAAATAGAAGTGATTGGTCCTTTCTGTCGCAGGATCGACGAGCCAATAGTCACGAAACAGTCCTGGAATGGAGTACGCGTATCATTTTTTTTTATAATAAATAAGTTTGCGTTTGACCACGATCACGTCCAATGCCGGATGATGATATAGTCGACGATGGAGCACGCTTACCTAGATAGTATCTATTCACACGAGACTTGACGATACCCGGATTGTACTTTTCGGGAAACAGGGACTCAGTGGCAGTGCATTCTACAATTCTGCCGTACGTAGAAGGAACGTGGAGGCGAAACGCTCAGTACGCACTGGTAGCGTTTCCAATGTGAGATGGCGTAGACCAGAGCGCCTTGTGGTCCGAAGATGGAATGGTGTAGGGGGAATCAGGTCGAGCAGTTCAACAACAACAGTTCATGTCGCGCAAACTTGGGAGGCCTACGTCCAACAGTGAACTGCGATTGGGTAACGGCGACTTTATGTAGTTTTTGAGAAATGTGGTATCTATTCTAAAGTAAATGCTTTATTGGTCCGTAACTAAAGAAGATGGGTTTTCACCTCTATGGAACCCTTCGATGTGTGTACACTATCAAGCACTTACCCGACTTTTTTGATTTAATGTTCTCACGCGTTGGCTAGCGTAGAATGTCTCCGCGTGCACGCGACGAACTTCTGTGTTATTGTTACAATAACTTGCGTTATGTCATCCTGTTTACCCCCACAATAAGCCACAGCCACTGGGATTAACTTCATACCTGGAAAAAGTATTTATGCTGTGTGAAATCATAAAAATTGTAACTTAATGAGGTTTTTATGATTTTGTTGAACGTCATGGCACCAGTAAGCCTATGATCGGTTCTTATAATATACCGACCGTTTTTTTGCCTTACTATATAAAAAATGACCTTTTAAGCTGCATACAAGTATTTTCAAAATTCAAGCGGTGGTAAGGCGAGCGAATGAATAGTAAGATATAGGAACAGGCCATTATCAGTGTTGTGGTCTGGTGAAACTGAGGTGATAAAATATTATTAATAAGAATATAAAAACAACTACTGCGTATCTTGGAAAGTACCGAACGAAAATGTTGATAAAATCTAAATTATCCCAAAAAGTACTTAAAGGATTTGGTTCAAACTAATTCTGTTGACAGTATTTTAAGAGCTCTACCTTGTATTCCAGAAACATGTCATTTCTAAATATAAATAAAAACATTTCAATTAAAAATTAAACTATTAAAATGTCTTACCTTAATTACTAGGGTATTTCACCCGCGTAAGTATTTAAGATTTTTTTGAGGCAGAGGGAAATACATTGCATACACTACCGGGTCCTTTACCGGGGTTAGAACAAAGGAATGAGAGTTGGGCCCTTAGCTAGCTAAGAAAGCAAGGGACCATCGACCCCCCGTCAACGAAGTGGGGTGTGTTCTCCCAGAGCACACTCCAGGCACTTTGTTGCGCTGGATCGGCTGGGTGTAACTATGTTCTAAATCTCAGCCTTTCCTTCACAAACTAAAGCGCAGGGTCGACAGGGAGGAGGGGGTTTTTAGTGGGTATTGGGGTCGATTGCCCGTACAACTTCCTCTGAGTCTTTCCACACTATTCTGAGTCGATCGCGGACGGAGCACTGCCAAGAGCATACTATTGCTGCAGTGTTATCGCCCCCGACCGACGTGTGTCGTTCTTGCAACGACCCAGATTGTGCGTAAATCGGTTAAACATTTTCCCTCGCCTCAAAAAAAAGGAATGAGAGTTATCCACTTTTGTGAGGACTCAGTAAGGTATATAACGCATATAATGATATAAGGCGCACTGGCCCCACTGTGTCAGTGCTAGCCGCAAGAGTTCCCATATCTCTCGATCAATTCTGAACATGGATGGGGTTTCACCGCGTCCTGTTAGCCTGAAGCTCGGCTTGGCAGTACGCCGAGCCCCGGGCGAGGGCGAGGACGAACTTTGGCAAGTATGTCCGCCTGGAGAGGCCAGGGCCTGTCAATAGTGTCGCCGGTGTTCACGGATGGTCCTCAACCCTAGGACCCGTTGTGTTCCGCACAACAAAATCCTATTGTGGCGTTGAAGTGCAACGGACTATACGGGTGCACGGTAAAGGGCCATACTCCTAAGGATGCCAGAGTAGTTTCCTAGTCGCCCCGCCCTGTCCCCCACGTTGGGGAGAAGCTAGGCCAGCGCGTCTGCGGACCTCACGGAC
Organism: Dendrolimus punctatus; assembly: GCA_012273795.1. Taxonomy (NCBI): domain Eukaryota; kingdom Metazoa; phylum Arthropoda; class Insecta; order Lepidoptera; family Lasiocampidae; genus Dendrolimus; species Dendrolimus punctatus. The sequence goes on along the minus strand of CM022529.1, from coordinate 6,536,973 downwards.
GTGTAGCAACGTCAACTTCCTTGAGCATTTTTCGATACTGATTTTTCGGGCGATAGTGGGGATTCCATATACGCAGTCGTTTTTCAGATGCATTATTTTATTGTGAATAAATAAATTGTTATAAAAAAGCAAATGATTAGTATCTCTTCTATCAAGATGTAAAATGTTTTTATCCTATTTTAATAAAAAGTGACGATAACTATTTAAAAAAGAAATCTGATCAGGGATACCTCATTACGCTGAATAACACCGTACCAGCCTGTTAGATGTCGAACAGGGTGAACCAGACTTATAGACGTCGAAGCAGCGGAAGATACGACGTAGGTACTGCTTTCTGAGTGAACAGTACCTCTGGCATACTCTACTACTACTTAGTGATCGTTGATGGAGCTTCTCTTGTCTATGTCCCCGTTCTATAAATAATAATATTATTTACCGTTAGATACGTGCTAACAATATTCCAATCTGTGAAGATAGCCTTGACTTTATTACTGGGCCATTAAATGCTTATTTATAGGCGGGTGCTGTTCTCGATGTGAGCTGGTTTTTTCATAATCAATATTAAAGTTAATTCACGTGGAAACTTCTATTGAATATAAGAGACGTTCGGCAACTTAACATGTTTAGGGTACTGTAATTTGACACATATTATTATAATTCTAAAATAATTCTTATATGAGCTTTAAAATACCTTTTTATAAACTTTTAAAAGTTCATCATAGAAAAATATTTGTGACGTTACAAACCAATATACTAATACAAAATTAAGTCTGTAGTCTGTTGTGAAAATAAAAAATGTATTGCTTGATTTGCCTGTTGAATACCCAATTCTGGCGAAAACAGCATTTTAGAATACTCATGGGCTGTGTTATTGTAATATTGTTACTCGATTTATGTGGATAATTAAAAAAATATCCGTGACGGCCATAATTATACTCGTAATATACCTAAGAGTTGATTTTCATTTTAGAGTGTGGTATCGTTAGATCTTGAAAATTCATAAATAATGTTTCTTAATTACTATTTTATTCAAGATAGGAGGACTACAAAAGTAGTAGGTAATGAGAAATTCCCTTCCAAAGTTAAAAAAATTAGTCTCCAGAAGAGCCTCCTCATTCTAACTGTACTATAAAAAACAAAAAGATTAAAAAATATTTTCAATTAAAAATAATCTGAATAAGAGTTGCTAAGTCATTTTTGTAATAGATATTCGATTTAAAAAAATCATTTAAAATATGTAATGGCTTCGTAAAATAGAATAGAATTTTTTAAATTAACACTAGAAAGCAGTTCATATTAGCATAAACAACATTTTAACCAGTATAATCGGCGGTCTTATCGCTAAAATCTATTTCAAATAGGACTAGTTATGGCTGACACATTCTACGTATAAAACGTATTTTGTAATGTAATCGTAAACTTTCCTGCGAAATAAATATTAATTTATAACAATATATTTGATCATGTTACTATTTAATAATAAGACTACCTAGAATCACTATGTTTATAACTATCTGTAATTTATTGCCTACCATTATGCCACTAACTCTTCGATAGAAATCTGAAGAGTTAGTGGCGATTTTTTCTAGACAGCCTTCTGAAAATAAATAAGATTCTGTATTTAAAAAAAACAGAAAACTGTGTTTGCCACCTTTATATATAAACTGTTGTTTTAGTTAGTATTTGAGATGGTATAGTGTATACCTCTGTAGGTACTGTTTTGACGATGAGTGATGTTTAAGATACAAGAACTTTTGTGACAGACTTATAGACAGTCACTAACTAAAGTACCAATGGACATATTCTTAGATATTTATTTTGTAGTATATTAGGATTAAATTAAATTCTTGATTAGCCTTTATAGATTGTAATATTTAGTTAAGTAATTGATAAAGAATTACTTTCACACATAAAAAAAGTCGTATGAATTGTTTCCTTTTTCATAATAAAAAATAAATTCTTCTTCTTCTACTCGTTTACTGTGCACATAATAACTTTAATAATGTAATTTAATGGGTACAATCAGTATCAGTAGGTATACCCTTGTACGTTATTTAGTATTTAAAATAAGTTGTTTTACACTAAAGAAACAATGTAAATATCAATGTTTTTGCGGTTTCTAATTATTTCAGTATGAATGTTTGTAAAATATTGTAAACATAATGTTTGACTGCATTTAACTACTTTATGTCATTAGTTGAAATATAAATTCCTGTTTTGTACAATATGGCATTTATCGTTACATTGTTATTGTATTTAATAATTAATTTTAATTGATTCTTTTATATTGTTTAAAACTAGTGAGATCATTATAAAAATATTATACCTAAATAAACAACGAACATTTATTTACTACTGGTTGAAGTACTTGTGAATATTAGTTATTATAACTAAGTAGTTTCTTATGTTTGCTATTAGACAAATGGGACAATTGAATGTATAGTTTCGAGAGTTTATGCGATCTGTCGAAGCGATGAGTGACGTAACGGTTGTTGCGTTTTGCGTGACGACTCGTGATATATTTCATAATAAATCTAGATACAAAATTGAAATGACTTATTTAATTGTTAAAAAAAAAACAAAACTGACTTCACACTGAAAGCAAAAAAATAAATATTTAACCGTCTTCTTTCTACATCTTGAAGTCGATAGGAAATATGGCAAAAAAGGTTAGTTTAAATGCCTTCGTAGAATAGAATAGAACATGTTTCAATGTACACAAGAATATAGTTATTGTGTATACTTGCTATACGCACTTCTTAAAATTTATTTTTGTTATGCCGATATTAGATTGATCAACCAAATTGAATCTATTTGATTGAAAAGCTTAGAACTGAAAGAACAAGACATCTAAATTGAAAGACAGAAAGTATCCGTCTAGTATCGACTTAAACCTAAGTATAGCACCAAAATACAAGTTTCTTATCATTTGTTTATGTTAACATTCTTGAAACTTATAGCGCTACTTGTCAGCATTAAATTCCTGGTAAATTTACATATACATACATAATAAGCTGGTACCACTTGATCGTTTAAGACTTGATGTAAGTACATAACCTTGTTATAAAAAATAATTAAATAAGCTATGTCCTTGAAGACCACGGGCCATTGAAATGACCTGGACTATTGAGGGCTTGCTTGGGGCCATGGCAAAGCCAACTTGTAGAGGCCCCTTGAAATATTTAATGTAAATATGGCGTGAGACTGACCGGCGAGTATCTACACCATATAAAAATGCACCCAAGCCGCGGTCAGTGAACTGCTAGTGGAACTAGTCTGCCCGTCACAATATTGGGGGAACATGGAAAAGTGGGCAGACGGTGATTCGCCACTCCTTGCATGGGCCCTAAAAATGCTGTACAAGGGTGGCAGGGGGCAACATAGGTATGAGTGGCTAAGGGATGTCGAGAGGTGGGCTGCTGGTTCACCGAAGGTATTTTGACGTTAGGCCACTTATCACTTCCATCCTAGAGCTCGAGTCTTAGCTCTAGCGATCGAGTATAAAATATAAAATGAACTTAGTATTATATGAGCTAATGTTTTTTTTTTTATCAGGGGATTAATTCGAATCAGGAGATTCCGAAAATATATCTGAAAAGGCTAGACCTTTTGGACGGGACTTTCACTGCCAGATAGCTGATGTTATAAGGAGTAGTAACTCGGGTTACTTTTTTTAGGGTTTCGTGAAAAATTAAGACCGTTTGTTCCAGTTAATCTCTGAAACGGCTGGACCGATTTTGACGGGTCTTTCACTGACTGATAGCTTTGTTATGGAGTTTACAGACGGCCTCTGTGGTTGAGGGGGCTAAGCTTTGATGGCATACCTCACTGCAAAGCAGAGGCTCCAGCTTCATTCCTGGCATGGTAAATTTCGGAAAAGAATTTTCTCCGTTATTTGCTATGGTCTGAATGTCTCGGATCGGCTTCAAAGTTTTCCGTTGTATATCACCCATAACACTAGTTTATGAATTCCTATTATTAGTATTACATAGTTTAACTTTTTTCCTGTGCCGACGTGAAACAGTATAAGAAGAGAATTTCTATCGATGGTTATAATATTATTTGACTCTGTTTTTGAAGTGTAGGTTGATTTTTGGACTTAAAGAATATACGTCATGTTAGTACCACCTCGAATCAGCGACGGCAGTTCTTTAATCACCTCTGATTGAAGTTGATGAAAGTATAACTTTGTAAAACTTGAATTAATCAATCAACGATTCCGGATGATGGAAATAATGCGATGCCACTCACGTTACTATCGTATTCCGTTCCCATCCGTTTTCGAGCAGCTTCATTATTGAAGTTAATTAAGTGCTTTTGACGAATCTTGACGAATAAATTTCTCTTTTAATTATTTGCCATTGTCCCGTAATTATTGTTGTCACAAAAGCATCAATTAAATGGAACTTGGTAGTATGTGATCTGAATATTTTAAATTTTAAACGTTACATACGACTATGCGATTTGTATTGATAGCATCTTTGTTATCTGCGGATTTTTAGGACGTAACTATTGCAATACGGATCTTGTCAACTCGTGTTTTTAAATATAATAGCGGTTGCCAGATCAGCCGATGCGGCGATGATGCGGTGAATGGGCACGCTAAGATAGTACTATTTACAGAATGAGATACCCGGAGTATTCGGAAAACGGTCTGGTGTGATTCCGATCTGCAGTAGCTCGGACTGAGGCGAACGTATAGTACGCAGCGTCCACTGTAACGATCGTAGACAGATGACAGATTCGTTACTGATGCTAGCATAGTGCATAAAGTCGATTCGATCTGGCCGGAACGCATGTACCACTTAGTCAGTTTTCTGATCTGATGTGCATATTATTACAGTTACCACGTGCTAATAACGGTGAAGGAAAACATCTTGATGCAACCTGCACATCGAGTTAACCGATGTGTCAAACCTGCCAAGCCCTTGGACAAGCGTGGCGGGTATACTGTCCGTTCCCACTATAATGGGAGGCCGATCCCAGCAGTGGGACATTTATGGGCTGATATTATTATATATATTATATGAAATCGTTATGTCTGTTTATTTGTCCATCTGTCCAACCTTTAATCCTTCTTTCCCCATGAAGAAAACAGCACCAGCGCTTACTCCTCTATTACTAGGTGTAGAATCGTCAATAGCAGCAGTGATGTTACGAATATTTACTTTGACTCCAGAAATTCATTTTATAAAAAGAGTCATTTGGTAAAGACCGACGAACAGACTGTTGGTAATGGACCGGGAAATAATACAGCACATAATATATTATGAATACTAGCAGAGTTTTATTCTACATTCATACACGCGTAGCGAATTCCAGTATACTTGGAAGACGCCCTATATTTATGTCTATTAGTTTTTGTTATCCTCATTATTAGAGTTTAATTAAATAAGTCGCAAGCCAGACATTATGATCAATTATCATGTATTAGAGAATATCAAGCTAAGAATAGACAGGCATAAAGATATGAATTCAAAAGCAATATATTAAAATAACTGTATGCATCTGTGTTCTGCTAAAATGTAATAACAACAGCATTGAAATTAAATTGGAAGCTGTGTTCGCCTATAAGTATTTCTTACATTGCATTGTAAACCTTACTCATAAGTCCATTCATTGATCAAATGTAAAAAACTGTTGGTGATCCTTTATTAAATAAATAGATCTGTCTTTCTGAGTTAGACTTGTTTTCCTCAGAAACCATTTAGTATGTACGGATGTAATTTAAATAATTAAATAAGGTGTCCTTTATGTTATGCCGCTACACAATGGTGGAGTGAAGCTGCGAAAAGCTTTTACAATGTTGGCCCTCATTCATGTAACAGAGGACGAAACTTTTTTCGTTATAAAATAATATGTGAAAATGTACACAATTTCAAAACTTAATCACACCTGTACAGTAAAATTATATTCAACTGGTAACATTCATTCGTGTAGATTAATGGCTGGTTCTTATATATTACCGACCGTTCATTTGCGTTACTATTGGTTAAAATTTGACAGAAGCTCCATATAATTTTCAGCCAATTTTTAGAGGTCGGCAACGCCTTGGCGACACCCCTGGTGTTGCAAACGTCCATAGGCGACGTTAACCACTTTCCATCAGGTGGGCCATCTGCCTGTTTGCCTGATTCAGGCTATAAAAAAAATATAGTCTCCCTCAAGAGAGCAGCAGCGCATTTGTAGTACCTTTGGTGTTTCAAATGTCCATAGGCGATGATAACCGCTTTATATCAAGTGAGCCGTCTGCTTGTCTGCTAACTCCTGCAATTAAAAAAATACAAGTAATGTCAACTAACTAACGATAGGGCAAATTATTGAATAGTAAGTATAGGTATCGGCTGTCTATACAATAAATAAATTAAAGTGTCTGTTCGTAATGTCAAAACAACAGCTTTTTACTAAATGCATATAAAAGTATACCTATGCGGTACTTATATAAAATAATTTTAATTTTTTGTTTGTCTGTTCCGGCTAATCTGTGAAACGGCTGGACCTTCGACAGGACTTTCACTGGCAGTTAGCCGATGTTATAAGGCAGGGGTCGCCAAATGGCGGACCGCCGACCCATTTTGTCCGGACCGCGAATAATTTCATTTGTCTCATTGATACTTTGTAAAAAAATGTGTGCGAGTACTTAGTACACGTAAGAAATGAAACTTTTTTACTGCATGCAAGTTTGCGTCTCACAATCCATCGTCGAGTTGTTGATAGATGGCGTGACGCGTGGCGCGTAACCGAAAAATGTGACGGTAATTTTTTTCCAACGCCGATAAAGACGTTTCACTTCAAAAACCTTTATTATTTCAGTAATTACTGAATTTGGTTAATTATTTCTATAAAATATTGTGCGGACCGCGATGGTCATTTCATTTCTTGACAAGGACCGCGAGCTAAACTAATTGGTTACCCCTATTATAAGGCGTACTACTACTTTTATTTTAAAAAATAAAATTAAAAGCCCATGCACACTCCGCCGACCGACGTCAGCGCACCGGAAGGTAAATTAAATTAAATTCCACGCCAAAGAAGTCGCGGGTAGCAGTTAAGTAAGCTATAAAAGCCTGTTAAAAATTAAACAGATTACATTAGAAGCAATAAATAAATGAGCGACGAAAAAGGCGAATCTCTTCAAGAATTCGGTTCTAGTATGTTCTACTTCTGATATCGCAATGATGCCTTGATGTACGAATAGACCTTAAAATTGAAATATTCGAAATTGTTCAAGTAAATTTAATTCACGTTTCTTATAAATTGAGTTTGGTCCTCCAGCGGACTTTGCAATGGTACGCAAAAATATTTTGTGAATAAATATTTGATTGGCTCTTCATTTAAGGCGGTCTTGTTAATGTTCCAAGTTTTAGCGCTGCTAAGTTTTCCCTTGGCAACGCTAATTACGTTGGCATAAACTTCTTATAAGGTATTAAATATGAATGGCCTGCTATTTTTAGTTTGAAAAAATTGATATAATATATATAATAATAATTCGCCTTTTACTTCAATAATCTTCAGATTTTTTTTTACTGAAACCAAACGGACTTCGCGCTAAAAACTCACTAGACTTCTTGCTACATCTTAAGGCCGGAACTCCACCAAAGCGGGGACGAGACGAGCGGAGAGGAGAATGTTTTTTAAACAACCAATAGAATTGCGTTATTGAGACATCTCTTCTCCGCTCAGCTTCAGTGGAGATCGCTGTGCGGAGATATTATGTAATATTTTTATGGCGCGATGGAAGCGGAGATGTGAGCTGTGGCGGACGAAGCACGGTGGAGACGAGAGATGTGAGCGGCATGCAGTGATCGATGTCACCCTCCCCCCTTCCACCCGCCAGCATCCCGCAGAGGCCCAATCAATGCCTCGCACACTCGCAAGGCTAGCCAGCACACATCTCTGCTACACTACGCACTTCCGCACAGCTTCGGTGGATTCACTCGAGCTGAAAGACATCTCTTCCCGCACAGCACACCGCACACATCTCCGCTTTGGTGGAGTCCCGGCCTAAATGTTGTTGTTTGAATGAAGTCTGTGTCAGTGTTTAGATGAAATACCTTTTATTAAAACAACCTTCCTTCTTCTTTTGGAACACGGTTAAAAATTAAAAATAATGAAATTCGTGCGTCGTAATTTCTGAATGGTTCCTAAAGGAATATAACAAGAAAACCACGTTCAGGTGTCCCACTATAGAAGAACAGACAGTATACTCGCCACGCTTTTCCAAGACGGCTTGGCAGGTTTGACATATCGGATATCTCGATATGCAGACCACTTGTATCATCGTTGTTAGCACGTGGTGATTGTAACAACATGCACATAAGATCGAAAAATAGCCTAAGAGTGTATGCGTTCCGGCGAGGATTAGAATTCACGCCCTTTGAGTTTGCGACGCGTGCGCTAACCATTACCACGATTTTTGGAATTGCTTAAAGCCATTATTTAATAAGGATCCAGATAAGAAAGCATTAAAACAAAATTAGAAGTTAAAGCATGTCTTTGTTTCTTATCTCACACGTCTACACTTTGTGTATCATATTTTAACAGTGAATACCTTATTATGCGGATAAACATATTGCTTGAGACTTGAATAGGTACTTGTTTCATTTAAGAGCAACGATAACTTTTTAACCTTTAAACAAACGAGTAATAAAGTTTTTTATTAATGTATTTACGGCAAGTCCAAATGCTCAAATATATAAATACTACACAAAGGCTTGTTATAATGTTAATATTTGTATTTTGATACTAGTTATTATGCATAGGTATTGAAATGGTAAGCAACAGGTACCTAAATGATGTTTTTTTGTGCTCAGAACTCAAATATCATTCCTGCCTGTGAAGAAAAAAATTTGAAAGTATGTCATTGTTTTTGACGTTTGGTAGATACAGAAATGACCTAAGCTGCAAATTATTCTGAACTCATTCAATAACTTTTCGGTACAAGTTTTTGCCAGGTGGCAGGGCATTTGCCCGACTGCATGGCTACGATCCCTGATCTAAAATATGTCGCCATAACACCTTGAATTGTGTTCCGACGTTGTGACCAAGTTCCAGTCTCCCTTTAGCGACAGCGCATTTGTAGCACCGTTGGTGTTGCAAATGCCCATAGGCGATGGTAACCACTTTCCATCAAGTGGGCCGTCTGCCTGTCTGCTGAACTACTGCAATAAAAATAGAAGTATCTCCTATGTTTATCCTAATTACTAAAAGAATATATTTAATATATTAAAATACTAGCTGATACCGCCCGCTTCGCGTGCCGTAAAATCCGTTCTTATCTGACCTCCACTTGGGGAAATGAAGGTCCATTACAGATTTCAAGTCATTAAGTATAATAGTTTCTGATTTATCGTGATGTGTCACTATAAACGTGGATTTCAATTATATATATGAGACTTAAAGATTAAAAAAATGATATCGGTCCATTCCAAAGATTGTGAAGAAAGAACAGACAAACATACAAATACGTATCTACATAATATACTATCTAGGGACACTATTTTTAATCTACATTAATTTTAAATTAGACTTAAGTTGTATAATTTTGTAGTAAATTTGTTATTATTACCTACGTCTAGGTCAATAACCTAATTACTACATAGAACAAAAATAATTCTACATGTGGCATTACTAAATAATTAAATATAATGCTAATATTGTATAACTGCCGTGTCTGATATGTCAACCATAATTATTTTAAGGAATACCCAAAAGCGCGCAGTCAGGCACATTGAAGAGTTCCGTAGGCATCCACTGGCTTTGCGATAATTATAGTTACAAAATCTTAAAAAACATGACATCGAAAATAAATGTTATCCGTATACATTTTTGTCAATAAATTATTCAATTCTATTATAATAAATTATTTCCCTTATCTAAACAAATATGTACTTTGCTTTTGAACTTTTATGTACTGTGTTTATTTATCATTCATTGTTATTTATTAACTGCACCACCTTCATTATTAAAAATCTCTGCCTAAGGTTGCCTGGAAGGGATCGATTCTTAGCGATTAGGCCGCCCGTGGTACTATATACGCATTGGTGTACAATAAAAAGTTATTTATCTATCCACATAATTATATGTTTAAAAGTTTTCGTTAAAAGTATTGGATAATTTGATTAAAACGAGATGGTAGTGTACCTACCATCTCGTTTTCTTTCTTTATAACTCGAAATTTTATTGGCAGATTGACATCATTTTTACAAATCAAATATCTCGCTACCTATTGATAAAACAATAATTAAGGAATGTTGTTATGATTTTTCAAGATCTCGATCTATCGCTAAATTTAGAGAAAAATTCGAACCTTAGTTCCGTGTATGGTGGCCGAACCTAATATACTTTTTCCCAATTTCGTAATAACATTGTGCAACCGTAGGAAGATTATCTATCCATAGATAATCACATCATTGTAGACCCCTGTACAGTGGCGTAGCTTGCTTTAGACGGACCCTGTATCAAAAGTTGTTGGGCCGAAAGGAAGGGCAAAGTTTTTAATAGAAGAAACAAAAATTTCTCGAATTGAATTAAAATAATTATATGTTGTTACTTGTACTTTGTACTTAATGGTCCTAGGATCTAGCTTTTTTTCGGCAAGCTTATTTATCAAATCTATAGCTGAATATATTTCAGTTTTTCTGGATTTTCTGCCTGTATAGACAATAAAGATAAATTTGATAGCCGTTCCTGTTGGCCCAGTAGTTATTCTCAAATATGTTATAAATCTACAAAAGGTTATGACACTTTCGGGGCCCCTATAGCTTGGAGGCCCCGTATCATTGATACAGCTGATACGGCGGTAGCTACGCCCCTGCCCAGTAATTCTCAATAAAAATGACTGCGATATGCAGAGACAAAAGGAAAGACGGCCAAAAGAACGGAAAGACGGAAGGATGAATGAACAGACATAACGATTTTTTCCGGTCGACTATGGGTTCCGTTATCACCATAATGGTTAGATAGATTAGATTAGATAATTTACATTTAATTATATTCCTATTAAATGCGGTTTTATAAGTCTATGGTTCGTATATTTAAAATTTAGAGAGAGACAACAACAACACACAATATTTTCAATTTTTACATTACAATATTTTCTAGGCGATACAATAGGCGGCTTATCGCTCAAAGCGATCTCTTCCAGGCAAGGAGAAAAGCTATGGATACATGCATATTCAAACTAATTTAATAAATAAATATACAAACACACACACACATACATATTTATAAATATACACGTATACAATAATATATTACAAAATACATAAGTTATTACAATAAATGTATTAGCATGATTATATTGTGTTAATCAGACATAGCTATTTAAGCACAAATAGTGTTTTCTTAGTAAATTTCTAAATGTTGGTAAGGATTTGGCCTCTGTGACAGTAAGATGCAGCATATTCAAAGTTTGACAGCTGCACTGTAAAAGAATTATCATAATAGGATGAAGTGTGTGTATAAAATTTAGTGTTGGATCTAGCAGGATACGGCGTTATATATAAATAAAGCTTCTAATGATTATTTTCTCAGTTCACTATCGGTTCTATATATTATCACATCCTGTCCTTAAAAATTGTTTAAAAAAATAATCATCATGAAGATTTTCTTGGTGTACTAGGTATAGCTATTCTCTTCACAATGGCCACTGCCAAAATATGAAGAGTGGTAAGTGTTCAAATTATTTTTAAATTATTCTTATTAGTCGTTTTTATTTCAGCGGTGCCTGTGATGAATTCGGAAATAAAGAACATTAAGTTCGACCACGAGATATATACAATACACATCGATTAGAAGAAATAATGATTATACTTTTGTTCGATTCTCGACAAGACCATAGTAACTTTTTAAATCGTTTTGTGACCGCAACTGGCGTCAGAGAACTAGATTTGAGATGAAACCTGTAAAACCAGATTGCCGACTTGTCAAACCGAAAATCCTACCTAGTTAAGCAAGATACGTGATGTTTATTATTCTTCTAGAATTAAGGAATTTTAAAGCTGGAATACAGCAGACAAGCAGATGTCCACCTGATGGGAAGCGGTTACCGTTGCCTATGGACGTTTGCAACAGCAGAGATAATACCAACGTGCTGCCCGCTTCGAAAAAAATTAATGACACCATTGGTTAGTAGTATACATACATATATATATATTATATTTTTTTTTTTATATTATATATATAATATATATAATGAATAAAAGTGACCAAAATGACGAAAATGCCAGATCACAAAAATGTTGCTTACTTACAGGGATAACCTTTACATAAATATGTCCCAAAATCTTTCCCAGTATCTGGGATGAAAAGTATTCCTTGTCCATCCTCGGCATTAAGGTTTTATATATACCGAATTTCAGCCAAATTGGTTAGTTTTCCAACAAAACGAGGGACAAATGTATTTTTATCCCGGAAACTATCCCTAATTTCGGCATAAAAAGTATCCTCAACATGGACTTTATATGTACTGAGTTTCAGCCTAGTCTAGTCGTTTTTCCGTAGAAGCATAACAGACAGTCCAGTCCCTTAAGAGAGCAGCAGCATTTGTAGCACCTTTGATGTTCCAAATGTCCATAGGCGATGGTAACCGCTTTCCATCAAGTGGGCCGTCTGCCTGTCTGCTGAACTCCTGCAATAAAAAATAAATATAAAAAAGACAGATAGGCTACTTTCACATTTATAATATTATAAAGGATGTCTCTGTTTTCAGATTCGTTCACATGCGTGAATAACTGGTGCGACTTCACTTGTCAATTACTTGGCTTCAAGAGAGGCGTCTGTGTATCAGTTAATAATGATAATAATACTTGTCGTTGTAATAATGAATAAGATTAGTTATAAACTAGCTTTTGCCTACATACCTGCCTACGAAAATCAGAAAAATATCAGTGCCAACCTCATGTCCAAATTGCGGCGTACAGTTTTTGTATATTTTGCTATTTGTCTAGTATGTGTTGCAAAACGAAGAAAGAAAGAAAATGATGTATTTTAAGAGTAATAAATCTTTTTCTCATTCTTTATTACTACTTCATTTGCGAGGCTTGAACTTTATAGTAATATCTTCTGAACAAGATGTTGAAATGAAAAGCAAGAATTAACATTAAAATCCTGTTAGAATCCTTTTATATTTTCATTGAAATCCGTAAGATCTTTTGAAGCCTATTCGAGAGAAACTTTCAGACTCATAAACAGAATGTCTACATTACTTAAGCATTTGTATGAGTAGCAGTTTGATTTTTGGCATTTATATTGAAATTACAAACCGACCATATAGTTTTGTTTATAGGTAAAGAATGAAAATAGGTACCTGTATTTAAAATATAATTTATAATGGCTTCTAGTTTAAATTTGGGAAAAATTATATTCTTAAACTCCACTCCACTAATAATAGTTTTTTGTAAGAACTTTTCAAAACAACGTATCATAATAGTTTTCAAAATAAATGCAAAAGCTATACAATGCAAGTTGTTTTATTTTGGACCTATTTTTCAATCGTCAGATAAAAGTTTCAGTGGAATAAATTGTAATTGACTATATTTATGAACATACATAAAAAAATATAAAGATCCCGACGAATTGAGAACCTCCTCCTCCCTTTTTGAAGTCGGTTAAAAAGTAAAATAATTCGAGTGATCATTTACGCAACAGTCATTTTTAATTTTACCTGTACTTTATTGTATGAATAATTTTTACTGGTGATTGAACAATCGGCACTTCTAAACATCCGTCATGAAGATTATAATTAAATCTAATTTACACTTTCTGTTAGACTACTGTTGATATTACAGGAGACCGAGGCTGGAGATTACCTCACTCAAAGGATTACCCTCTGTATCCAGCGAGGTAATGCTACCAGCCTTCTAGGTACAATGCGACAATGGTCTGGTGGGGCTTTTTTATTTTTTTTATTGCGGGAGAACAGCAGACAGACAGACGACCCACGTAATGGAAAGTGGTTACCATCGCCTATGGACATTTGCAACACCAAAGGTGCTACAAATGCGCTGCTGCTCTCTTAAGGGAGACTGGAACCTGGTCGCTAATGCCGGAACACAACCCAAGGTTGTTATGGCGACATATTCTAGACCAGGGGTGGTAGCCATCCAGTCGGGCAAATGCCCTACCACCTGGCTGTGGGTTGTTTTGTCGCCTCTTACGACAGGTCGCCCGGCCGCAGGAAATTATATTCCTTCTCCGTTCCTGCACAGATAATTGGACTGGGACTGGGGCTGGACGGGTTTTAATATAGTTTTTTACAATTGTATATACCTATATGTTTAAGTTAAATTTATTTATAGGATATCTTAGTTTTATTTTAACTTGAATAATGTTAATTCTTGATTTGTTTTGTAGATAAATATTAAAATTTATAGAAAATAAATTGAATTTCATCTATCTATTATATTATGAAAATGCCGCCGTATCTGTAAATTACACTTTTAATCACTATCTTAAAGGTTAAAATTTCAATGCACTATACAATAAAAGAATATCCGCTCTTAAATCTGTACAGATAGAGCTAACATTCATTTGAAATATTTTAAATTTTGTGAAAAAAAATACTAACGTGTAATGTTAAGTGTAAAAGAAATGTTTTTTATTTCGGATTAAATAAGGTTGAATTTGATGTGTTAATCCGTTTTAGTGTTACTTGTTCGTTCCATCGATTTTCAAATATCAACGATTCTAAAGAAATTTAGCCCTGCGATAGCTGCGTCAGCTACCACAGCTGTGTCTAGAAGATGGGGCATAGCTAGTACCAATACACGTGGCGTCCCACAATAAGGATCGTAAACTAATTGTAACAGCCTTGCAGAGATTTGGATAAGAAAGTACCAAATATTGATTATTTGGGCAGGGTTTTTTTTTAATGCACGAGTCCAGCAGACAGGCAGACGGCCCATTCGATGGAAAGCGGTTACCATCGCCTATGGACATTTGCACCACCAAAGATGCCACAAATGCGCTGCTCTCTTAAGGGAGACTGCAACCTGGCCACTAATTCCGGAACACAGTTCAAGGTTGTTATGGCGACATACTCTAGACCAGGGGTGATAGCCATCCAGTCGGGCACGTGTCCTACTACCTGGCTGTGGGTTGTTTTATCGCCTCTTACGACAGGCCACCCGGCAGAAGGAATCTGTATTCTTTCTCCATTCCTGCACGGATAAAAGGGTTTCCCCTTTGTTGTGACTATTCACACTGCACAGTAAGCAACTCCTTTTAGAAGTCGATTAAAAAAATTAAGCAATCGTAGTCACGTGGGAAGCTTAAGCGACAAGTGGTGAGTAATGTTATTGTTATGAATAAGAAGTCGCTATCGCAGGCACTCATGAGTGGTGTAGATTTTGCCTACTAGGAAACTTTTGGTATATAAATAGAGGTTCTTACGATACTTCACTCATTCCTGCTTTTGTTCCCGTTGCAATTAAGTTGTTCATCTTGAAAAACTATAATATATTTCTACATAAATAAAAATGAAGTTCTTTTTGCTTTTGGTTGGAATTGTAAGCCTGTCCATGGTGGTTAATGCCAGTAAGCTCAATCTATATGAATTATTAAAAGCACGTGATGAGTTAGAGCAACAAAATAATGAGATTGGTGAGTGTTTCACATATTTTATTATTCATTAATATTTTTCAGCTCTCTTACGGTTTTTATCATAAAAATATTCGATAATGAAACTTACAGTAAATAATATTTTTATTATAATATTTATATTACTAAATATTTTTAAAAGTACTTGAAGAGTCCTTTTTGTATAATACTTAATGACATTGCTAAGCTTGTGTATAGATAGAGTGCGTCTTGGAGAAAGGTTTTGATATAAAGTTAAAATATTGGCCATGCACATATATTTTTAACGTCGTATTTAGTATAGAGTACTTAATTTTATTCGAGCGAATCTGCTTGCAAGTATATAAATATTGTATGTACGAGGAAAACAATATCGGACAATGCGTAGTAGCCGACGGACTGTAAAAGGTGCCGTGGCAAAGATAAACATCCATTGTCTCTGTTATTGGACTATGGAACAATAGAGAAATATTTAATTAATTATATCCTATATCTCAAAAAAATGACGGCTTTATTGAAATAAAATTTCATTAAAAGTCTCCTTGGAGATTTACGATCTCAATTTATTATTGACTGGAACTACTAAATCGATTTCGATATATATAAATCTTTCAGAAAAATACATTATTCCTGAGTGGCATAGGCTATTTTGATTTGATTGTGATTTAATATAAGTAAAAATAATATACGGCCAGCGAACTGGGCACGGATCAGCTAGTAAATTAATAATACCTAAACTACTATGTATTAAACTAAACAAATTAGACCTTCACTTTTATGTATGGAGACCACCATGTTTTGTTGTTTGCGGTTTTACTAGAATAGCTTCACAGAGAAATGGCTGTGACATACAATCGGACGGATGAATAGACAAAAACGTAATCGATTGTAGCTCGATATGACTGAGATGACCCATGCTTATATTGTTACAATTACTACGTTCTGACGTTGAAGGAAACATCGAGATACGTCAAGCCCGCCTGGGAGAAGCGTGGAGGGTATACTGTCCATTTCCCTCAACAAACGGAGAGTCCCGAGTCGCCCAGAAATGGATGTATAAGAAAGTCACGCTCAAACACATAAATAAAATTGTAAAATTTGTTTTCAGATTCATATTCTGTGCCAGTACCGACTGCAGTGGAAACGCATAACCTGTTCATTCCGACAACTATCGTAGCCTGTACGAATAGCCAATGCCAAGCCATTTGCGAGGCCCTGGGCTACCACCACGGCAATTGCGTTTCACCTTCTACTTGCCATTGTTATTAAATTTTCATTATAAAATTATCAAACTAATCTTTAGGACGCTAACACAAAAGATGAAACAATAGACGAGTTTCGCTTAATATATATTTTATATCCAATTTATGAACTATAAAAACGTACAGTATATAGCAGAGAAGTTAGTTTCCAAGAGAGTTAGAATAAATGTTCTTATATTTTATTTTTAGCGTATGTGCTTAAGTTTTTTAAGATGGCACCTGTTTAAAACTTGTTACTCGCTTTATAAAACTTTTATGTTACTATTGATGAAAATATTGAAATTATGAATCTTTTGTGCTATACCGCTGCGATGTAGTTGGTGAACTTTTTATATTAACAGTTCCCGTTACTACGTTTAAAGTTATATTTGTATTGTTTTTATATTTCATGTGACATTCCTACCGCTTTAGTATAAGATGAATTATTTTACTTAATAAATAAATTTATCATTAACTCTTGTACTTTTTTCATTATTTCGGTTTATATTATCACCACCCTAGTGTTAAATTTCGATTGATTTCGAAATGTGCAATTTGGAGTCCATGGTTTGGTTTCCAAAAGAAGACTACGATTTGGAGTTACTAAAACTCATATTATTTTTTGTTGTGATTAGATTAATAAAATATTAGGTCATCAACATATAGTACTGGGCTTGGACACTCCAATTGTACGTCGAGTATGTCCACAATCAGGTTTTATCTTGATCCTTAACAGTTAGGACATAACAACTATAATAAATAATCAACCAACCATCTGCCTGGAATCTAGCTACGTTAGTAACTAAGTTACATCAATAAGCAATGATGACGAAGATGCATGCTTCTGTGTGTGTGTTCAAGTGTTTGTGTTCAGTGTTTCAATTTAACCATAAGCAATGTAATGTAAGAATCTGCCATTATAATCTGTGTATAAGTAATTTTTGTTACTAAAAATAATTTATTCACCTATACCGATGAATAAGCAAACATACATTTTGTATGATACATATTACCTCTAAGTATATTTTCGAGACAAGCAAATTACACTTTTGTTAGGAGTGTTAAGCGTATGTTAGATGGTTCATGTCTTTATTTTTTGGATGAATTAACCTGAATGATTTATATAAACATAAAATTGAATCATTCAATGCCATTGAATACCGTCGTCGCCTTTCAACCAAAATGATTTTTGGTCGAATTTTTTAATATCAGCGTTATGTGTACGTTTGGCAAGAAACTCTGAAGCCCAATTTAGTGATGACTGAATTATGTGTGAAGGACGGAGAGGAGGAAAAAATACTAAGTGCCTGGGCGGCTTATTTGTAAGAGGCAACATAAAATCTCACAGCCAGGTGGTCAGGAATTTGCCGGTCTAGATGACGGTCACCCTTGGTCTAGAGTAAGTCACCATAATAAGTATAAGGTTTTTCCGACATTAGTGGCCCGTTACTAATGCTTATAAGCAAGGGTAACCACTTTCCATCAGGTAGATGCCGTAAGCCAGTCTGCTGTATTCATAAAATGAAGAAAGGTCCTGGGTCGGACCCGAGGAAAGGGACAGCCACTGGCGGATCCGTAAAAATGCCGAAATCGAAGAGCTGGCGGATGAGCAGTTAATATCACAGGTGAAAACAAAGCACATTGCTTGCTCTGGCTTGGTCACCTACAAAGAATGAAGAAGGATCATGGACTTAAAAGAGTTTACACCGGCCGACCGACGCTACGTCGATAAGTTGGTGGATCCAAATGTTGCTGGAGTTCCGTAGTGCAGGGCGATCTGGACGAGTTTCAAGCATAGACTAGTAGGAGACCACCTCGAATATTATCTGTGTAGGAACGGAGAAATAATACAATATCCTGCGTCCGGGCGGCCTGTCGTAAGAAGTGCCAAAACAACCCACAGCCCGGTGGTAGGGTGTTTGCCCGACTGGTTGGCTACCACCCCTGGTCTAGAGTCTAGTGACCAGGTTCCAGTCATCTTAAGAGAGCAGCAGCGCATTTGTAGCACTTTTGGTGTTGCAATTATCCATAGGCTATGGTAAACCTTTACCAACAAGTGGGCCGTCTGGCTGTCTGCTGAACTCGTGTGATAAAAAAAAGAATAGAAAAGTTTCTCCCCATCTAACAAACGAACTTCACAAACTATTGGCTAGCAAAACAAACAGTGGCTTCCCTATTTGCTCTGGTTACAAGTCTGTAATATCCCAATAGATGAACATTAAAGTTTCAGAGTGTACAGCTGGCAGCTAATACATCATGGCGCGATGTCTGCGCTTGTCCGGCGAAGGAAGTGGCTCGAGAGCCATCGGAAATTACGTTTTTAATCTCCTAACCTACGGCCCTTGTATTCACGAGTAGTATGTGTATACATTTCTGAAGGCGGAAATACATTACAGTGTTGTAACAAACATTTTTAGCGTTCCGTAGCCGTGGCAGCAATAAGAAAAACCTTATGAAATTTTGGAATTCATTTTGGAAACTACCGGACGTGGAATATGTAATCTAATTACAAATGCCACTACATAAAGCTGTACGATTTTGTGTTTATTTTACTTTGGCGCGTCTTAGTATTTTCTCAAGTTTTTATCCCTAGGACATATAATAAAACTACGTTTTACGTCTTGTTTAGGAATCGCTGCACTAGATCGCTAAAGCTGTCGAATATTGTTTCCTTCAGGACATAGCCTCGTAACTGCCTGTCCACACTTTCGGGCCCGGCAAAAAATCTGTTGTTCTAGTGGCAGAACATCTTATATAAAGCGGTCCAAGTGTCCACACTCACCCGACACCGTTTTGTAATCAAATACGGTACGACATCATTTAGTTTCAAGTGTTTACATTCATAACAATGTATCGTTGGTTCCCGCACGAGGTAAACAATCGAAAAGTGGTGGTTTTACGAGGGTAGATTAAACCCTTATCATAAAAGTTATAACAGGTTTAACGCCCCTAGTTAAAAAACTTTCGACAAGCGATATGCAAAATCGTATTAATAATGCGATATTTATTTATTTATTTGGAAAACAAAATAAATTACAAGATGATGTTAAATATAAATATGCATTGTACAATATCTATTATTTATTAAAAAGTAGAAAAGTATGAAATTGCGCAATCTTAATATTTATACAGAGAAGAAGCGACAAACGCGAATATTTTTAATAAAAATTCTTTTAAAAATACATTAATCAATAAAAACAACATTACACACACTACTATGTATTTGACACACGCACGCATATATATACTCTTTTGTTTATTATTGAAGTCAAATTAACAGTGCCTTGGCGAAATCTGTGATTATAGAAGTATATATAGTCTTTGATAACAAAGTATTATGGTCGAATTTCGACCAAGGGCAACTTCTAGTAATTATTATAAGGTCTAGGCTGAAACTCTAAATATGTGAGCACGTTAATGTAACATCATTGACAAAGTGTTAAAAGGTAAATGTAATTATATACGTTTTAACCACCTTATAAATCTTGTATATCTATTATGAATAATGGTGCAATAATTTAAAATACCTCTTTGGTTTGTAAACATATTTATTATGTAACGTTTCGAGATCTGTTTTACTGAACGACTTCGTTAAAATAGGACCCTGTTTTAGACAACGGCGCGTTTGGTGGCTGTTAACCTAGTATACTGTCAGGGCTGGCTCAGGCCTTTTTGCTACAGTAAGCAAACCCATGATTAAATAATCGCCCAAATGCGTGTAGTCCAAGCACAGTAGAGTTCTGTATTGATAACATATGCGATTTTTATAATTTAGTAATGGAAACATAAAACATATTTTTAATAAAAAATTGACTCAACGAATATAGTTTATATCAATTTCGTATAAAGTATATTCATATATAACCATCTCGAGTTTTTTTACTGCATTGTTCAAAAGTTAGTGCAGGGTAAGAACACTTTCATGATTTTGGGAGCGAATAAGACCCAAGTATTGATCACCTTCCTTTCAAATTTAATCGATAAAGACCAGTTTTTAAAGGAAAATGGCTGTGGCATGCTTTACTAGACCGACGAAAATGACGATTTTACTAGATATATATTATATAAAACGCAATAAAAATAATGCCTGCGACTTCGTCCTCGCTTGACTTGAAATTCCTGCGTGATTCACGGGACACAGAGTATTACAGAAATTTGGCCATTTTAAGTTATTTCCAGAAAAATTCTCGCGGGTTAAAGTAGCATAGAGTTTAAGTCACAGAATTAGCTTTTTTTTTATGAAAGTATAGGTTTATTTTTGACCACTGTCTCACCTGATGTTGAGTGATGACGCAGTCTGGGATGGAGCACGCTTACCTAGAAGATTCACTTCAAGATTGTATTTGTCAGGAAAAACAGACTCCGGCAAATTATTCCACTCTTTGGCAGTGCACACCAGAAAAGATGAAGCGAAACGCTTGGTTCTGACTGGTGGTGTTTCCACCATGTAACGGTGGCGCAAACCGGTCAAGCTGTTGATCAGCGAAAACCGCATCGAAATCGGCTCAGTAGTTTTTACGTGAATTCTGAACCGTCTGGATGGCTACCACCCCTGGTCTAGAATACGCCGACATAACAACCTTGAGTTGTGTTCCAGCATTAGTGACCAGTGCAGTCTCCCTGCAGAGAGTAAAGGCGCATTTGTAGCACCTTTCATGTTGGGAATGTAACTGCTTTCTACCAATGGGCCGTCTGTCTGTCAGCTGCGCAATCATTTTTTTAAATAAAAAGATGCTACTTAACATATGCCGATATTTTAGGAGAATTAGTGAACGCGGAAAGTTGAATGAAAGAAAAAGTTAAATTTGTAATGGAAGGCAGGTTACCATTTAGTATCAGGAATGCAAAACTCGGCTCACGAAGATTCTGTGTATATATAGAAGTATCGGATTTTTATTATAATTGTGATGTTAGTAATGTCAAACAGCGATTGAGTTAATATTTATTGCTTTGTCTGGCGATACCCGCCATCTTTTATAACTCCAAAAAGAACCAGACCAAGTTATCTTCATAAATTTCGTTAAAATGTGAAACAATTAGCAATGTTTAATTAATATAATTAAAGGTATTCCAAATTATCTTTTAAGTGTAAAATACTTTGATCATTTGTTTTTTATTCACAATTAATACAAGTGTCCTGGGCTGCCAGAACTTTCTATTAATTAATTGTTTAACTGCGCATTGCAGCCCTGTCCCGGCGATAGACGTGGGGCGGAACTTATGGTTCATTCATAAATAAGGAACGCGATCGAACAAAAGGTAGTTTTTGCTTCTTTTTAACATTTCAAGGGAAAATGATGGCACCGTTTGCCAAGTAAAAATATGCATAAAAAGCATTTACCATACATACTCTTCGATATCATTATAATAAATGTAGGTCTTGAATATTTTTTATAATTTACCCAAATAGTAGTTGTTTAGGGGAATTCCTGGTCCAGGAGAGCTACTACTATGGCTAGGGCTACGTTCCATTAGGAACTCAAAACGACCACATTTACAACAGCGATTTTTACTGTTTCACTTGCATGCCGGTTATCGACCGACCCAACTCTTGACGTGGAACGGTGTAAGCGTAGTGTGTTCGAAAATGGTGACATCATTAGTGACGTTTGCGCCACGACCACAATGACAGCGTCGCCTCGTGGAACGGCTAACGGAGCATTTTGGGCGTCGTGAGCTACTAATGGAAAGCGCTGTAGGTGAAAATAATTACAAACTGAAAAACTAAGAGTGATATGTTTGTTACAAAAAGGACTAAATACTAAGAAGGATTTAAAAAATAGTAATTCTAAGGTTTATTACTATATTACTTACATAGTTAACTTATGAAACTGGCGAGTTAGTTATCATGGTTGGCACAGAAATAAGTTGTTGATTAAGTAACTGTTGGACCAAATGATGACAAGCACTTATTCGGAACTATGCAAATGCAACTCATACTTTATAACATTAAGTTAATTTTTTTGAGGGTTGGATAATTTCTCTTAATATATAACTCATTAGAAAATAAACGATTGTTTATTAATATTACGATATAGAAAACTGTAAAATAAAGAAAACTATTCTAACTATAATCTCAATTCACATCGCTATAATTCTAGTTAATCCGATCAGAGATATTATGTTCGAGTAAATTTGAGACCGAAACGCATAAAGATAATGTTTAAGAATTCAGTCAAAAGTTATTTATAATAGTCCTATAAATATGAGATGGTATTTAAATATTGGAATTTATTTTGAAAATATTAGATAGAATAGAATATATGCATAGAAACTACAATTCTAATATTGTACAAATTATTGCATTTATTTTAAAACAAATAAAGATTATTTGTGCAAAATATATATGGGTTTAAATATTTTCGATTTAGTAGTAAAATTGGTATAACCAATACTTGAAACCAGCGGCCCATTCTTAAGGGCCATTTACATGGGGAGATTATTTCGCAGGTTTTGGGGCGAGAAATCGTATACAATCTTTGTAGGCGATATTCTTTACACAATAATAGCATTGACATGTTCAAATTCAATCTAAAAACAAAAACCCGTCTTAGGTATGCCACACAATAATCGTAAGGTAATTATCATCAAGAATTTGTTTATCACTAAGGCACAAATCGCATTGAAATTTTTCAAAACGATTTGTTTTTCGAATTTTTCAAGTTCATGCGAGTATCCTACAAATCAGTTTGAACCGATTTGAATGCTAGCATTCGTGCCAGTAGCTCGAGTACTTTGGTTACATAGGTACAACAATATTCCATGTCCAGGCGATTATCTCTCTGCCACGAACGATATTGTATGTAGTTACTTACACAATAATATTTTTGAAGTGATAATTTCTTATGGAAGGGTAAACCGCTTCGTTACGTAATGCGTTACGGCGCCTGTCTGTTTGGCTTCGCATTCTCTCAAGCATACGGCAGCAGTAGGCACGCTCCTCCTCTCTCACTCTAATCCACAGCGCTAGCCGAATTTCGATAATTAGATTAAATTATGATACTAATCATGTATGTACACAAAACTCTAATGTATGTACATATTCAAGAAATGTAACTAAGAATAAAGTATATTTTATAATCAACAGAAGATTTTATTAGTAAATAAACTTTCCTTACATTATCACAATCGTATACATGAAATTTAAGTAATAACCTAAGCTTTTCTCAAGTTAAACAATTTCAATATAGTTCAACTTAGATTAGTTTAAGTTATCACTTCTGCCGGGCGTCCGGAGACGTACAATATTTTTCTGGCTTTCGACAATTGTATCTTTGAGGCAAGACACTCTCCATGTGAATGACCCTTTAGGCAGTCGTGTAAAAAGAGACGAGTGACACGTGCCTTTCACGTCATCAGCGCGTTCAGGGAGTAGATTAATGACTACGTCACCTGCAGCCATTGCCGGACCTCCACGAAAGTAAGAAAGATTGCCATCGCTTTTTCCCACCCGTACATTAGGTATCATTTTGTCACCACACACCACTCCACGGGGATATTAACCGAGTGGTGGGATAAGTGGGCAGCTTAATTAATCTTTTGAGATATGCATATAAACAAAGAGGAAAGGATTGGATTAAATAAAGTGGCTTGGGCTAGTCTGGTTTGTTTTAATTTATTCTATTTGGGGTGAAATCAAGTAAGTAGCTAAATCATCCGATATTTTTTATTATCAATACAAAAATCAAAATTGATTATTATTGAATTGAATATTACTTATTATAACTTTTGTAACATCTTACATACATACATAACTTCACGCCAGGTCGCTTGCAGGGTAGGCAGGAACAACAGAGCGCCACACAGGCCCATTCTTACACACCTCACTTGCTTCTTTACATTCATAACTCTTGTCATGCACGCTCGTCTGTTCTTAAGGCTCCTGACATCACCTTCTGCTAATACATGATCAATTTGATCATGGAAGGTGTGTCGTGACCTTCCGCGACTTCTGCATCCATCCACTTTTGCATTGTATATCTGTTTAGTCATTCTTTCATCATACATCATTGTAACATCTTCTTGTTAATTATATCGTAGTTTCAGATAATATTAATAACAATAATAATTAGGTATTAAAATTTCAAGATGGAAATTGAAACGTCATATTTCCTGCCTCGGTTTTAAATAATTTGTTTCAAACATTTTGTTTACATTTGTCTTTTGGTTCCGGATTCACGTAAAAACTACTGGGTCGATTTTGATGGGATTTTCGCTGATCGATAGTAAATTTCCGGGTTTAAAAACTGCGGTACTTCATATCCCGAGAATCTTACGGTGATTTTCTTGGGAAACGTATAAACTGGCCAGGTCGAAAAAATTAATTCCAATGCAAAATCGTTACTGATGGATAGAACCATTAGAAAAAATTGTAGTTGTGTATGCCTTCAATTTCCCGTATTCATGTATTTTCATACTAAAACAACCATTATCCTGCTGAAAATTAACTATGATTTTATACTTAACAAAATAATTGTAATCTTTGTTATCTGTCCAACGTGAACAAAATCGCGGGTATTATCCCCGCAAATTGCTATTGCGCCTGGCCGGCATGTTGCTGACGTAACCGTAGCCGAATACTCAGTACTGTTAGCATCACTAGCCGGCGATGCAGATGAAGTCACGTGAATGTTAATTTGACATGGTTCCAGCGCATTACTAATTTGCCGGAATAATAAATGCTAGTTTATTTAGCATACAATCAAAAACTATTATTAACATTCTTCCCCGCGCCAATTAACTTATTCTAACCTAACAGAATATCGTATTAGGAATTTGGGCTTACGTAGTAACCTTGTAAAAAGCTTCCTAACGACACAGTCTTATCCACGCCCTTAAACTTGACCTTACAACTGAAAGCACTTACCCCCGACGATATACGCCCTAATATATCCCTCTCGACAACGGCGACACGTTAACTAATGACCCTTTATAGAAAAATATACTTTTGTTATAGTACTGGTATAGTGATGGGTCATTATTTTTTAGTTGATAAACAATGTTAAAGGGTGGTTGTTTATTAGGGTTCCGTGGCCTTTCTGGCAATAACAGATTGTTGCAACGTCAGCCTCCGTTTTTGTATGAAAATATGTCTTGGACAATCGTGTTCGTTTCCCTATAGTGGGAGGTTTAAGGTCAGCAATGGGACGTTTATGGGTTGATATTGTGGCGACCGAGGGTAGAACTTTCAGGCAGAGTAAGCCGGTCTCTAGAATCTTAGAAAAAGGTAGAAGATTCTGGAAGGTAAAGACGAGGATAGATACATTTTAGAAAGAGGTAGACGATGAACGAAAATTCTAGAATCTAGAAAGATATTCTAGAAAGGTTCGGGAAGGAAAAGACAGAGATAAATGTTTAGAAAGGGACAGATAGTGAATAAAAGAATAGCGAAATAATAGGTTCTAGAAGATTGTTCTGGGTATATAAGCAGCGTAAAGCGCGCCTACCGGGCAGTTTATAGAGTTGAGTTTAGTTCATAACAGCGAAGCAACAAGTGCGATACGGAAGAGTTGTAAGAGAAGTTTAATAGAAGACAGTGACGAGTTAAGTGGTGAATTTAATGATAAGTTCAGTGAAGGAGGTGTGTAGTGTAGTTTGATAGAAGAACCAGAAGCGAGCTTCACGCGGTAGCATCGGAGTGAGCACAGCAGTAGCAGGCAGTCTACGCAATATGGGCGACGGTATTGTGAGCGAGACAACTTATCATCGGGACAGTGCATCGTTAGTATAGGGGCAACCCTACGGAGAGGTATTACGCACGGCTGTGTAAGTCAATACAAGTTTTAGTTAAAAACTGGTGTTTTCTTCCAATCCTAAGTGCGTACCCCGCTCGCACGTAACAATATTATATGTTGTTACGATCTCAGAGCATGTAAAGAAGCCGCAATAGCGATATTCTATTTTCCTCTCATTATAAATAGCTCATCTGTAAAACTATTTATATGACACAAGAAATACTTTTATGGTTATTCCTGAGAAAATAAATCTACTTCCCTGTACGGAGTACCAATATCAGTAGTAACAACATCCTGTCAACGACGAGGTTAGATGTTCAAGGCTTTCATAATTGCTATAAAGGAATATGTTTTTTCTGTAAATATGTTCTGAACGTCCTGTTTCCCTGTTTACTCTTAAATATAAATAACCAATGATATATAACGGTTAACTGTAATACGTTATATAATTGTTTTATTTATTCGCAATTTTTTTACTTCTCCCGTGTGCTTTTTTTTTAATGAAACTTTTTAGAATAAAAAACATGGTAGTTTAAGTTTGTTTATTTATGAATTTTAAGTACAGTAAGTTAAGGGTTAATCATAAATAAACTACTTCCACTATAGTTAACTCTAAATAAATAACTTAATATTGTTACCGCACAGTGAATGCACATCTGCAGTTTATTACCTTTTCGGCATTTGGACTTTCTTTGTTTATTTTGTGTTGAAAATTTGTAATTAGAAAAAAAGTTTATTGTGTATTGCAATCCTTTATAGTAGGCATTAGCAAGATGTGATTCTCAAAAATAATTGTTATGCGGTCGAGTATTGTGTCGAGACATATTGTATTGGAGCAGTATAAAACAATGCCCTGACTGAGGGATGAGGCAGTCAAAGCGATAGCATAAGCGAGGCAAGACGTGTGTACATTTAGGAACGGACTTTGCGCGTGTTATTGAATTATGCATTACGTTTGGACTTATTGCGTCCGGTTATATTTGTACTTGTGTTATACGTGTTTGTATAGTTCTAATAAATTCTATAGTAATTCCAACGGCATTTTAATTCTAGTTTCGTAACTTGTAACAATATCATGGTTTTTATTCTAAAAATGTTATGGTATATCAATATCTAATGATCTGCCCCAACTACATCGCCAGGTTAGTAAGCTACCGCCGTCTCCCCTGCGACAAGTCATGGCGAAGGAGAGCGGAACGAGGCGTGAGCGTATTCCGCTCCGGAAAGGAGAGCGTCGGCGCCGAGTCTGATTAGACCGGCACCGTAGGAGGGCTCTAGGATAGAGGTCTCATCACCGCACATGGTCGAGATGCGAGCGCGAGTGCTCCGCGGCGTCATCTCTCGTGGGCGCGTTACAGACGCCACGCGAAAGACCCAGTCGCGGGGGAGTAGTCCGCATGGAGGTAGTGGCGGGGCCACGCCTGCAGGGTAGCGGAGTGGGAACCGCATACACGTAGGCGCAGGAGGGGTAGTGGTATCCTAAGTAGGAATAGCGTGGCACCGGTTCTGACCGGGCACGCTAGTGCCACCCCCGATTTGGCGCATCCCACACTGTCTCACTGGGTCGCGAGCATCCCCCAGGCTTCTGTGCCTGTCGCGGCTTAGTCCTCAAGCGGATTTCCCCTGGCCAAAAAAAAAGCTATTCCTTAAGTTAGGTTGCCTGGAAGAGGTTGCTTTAAGCGATAAGGCTGCCTATTGTCTCTACCATGACAATATTGTAATTGTGTATTTTGAAATTGTATATTTGGTGAGCAATACGAGTATAGTGTTATCTATCTACCTGTAGTACCAACCTATAAATGTTACAATGCTGGGCTCGGTCCCATTTGTAGGGGAACGACAGTAGACGAACGAACGACGAACCTGCCACGCTGGTCCCAGGCGACTTGGCAGATTTGGCACATAGGTTATATCGATGTGCAGGTTGCATCACAATGTCTTTCTTAACTGTTCTTAGTACGTGGTGATTGTAACAAAATGCACACTAGGTCAGAAAACTGGCTAAGTGGTCCATGCGTTCTGGTTAGG
This sequence comes from Dendrolimus punctatus, assembly GCA_012273795.1. Lineage (NCBI taxonomy): Eukaryota > Metazoa > Arthropoda > Insecta > Lepidoptera > Lasiocampidae > Dendrolimus > Dendrolimus punctatus. Next base: position 6,508,391 of record CM022529.1, on the reverse strand, counting down.
AATCGATCCCGCGCCCTTTGGGTTTGGAGCACGTGCGTTTACTATTACGCTACCATGACTTTTTATTGAAAAACACCAACAGCGCTAATTACAATAATACAAAGAAACAAAAACTACTTAAAATATAGGGCTAATAACCGATATAATAATAACAATAAATTGCTATAAAATTAAATTACGAAGAAACGAGCGAACTAGTGTAAAAATGCAATAAGTTAATAAGTGAAAGAAGTATATATATACTTATAAACATACATACATAATAAAAAAATACATAGGTATGCATACAGAGATATCTAAATAAAATACATTGATAGATACATGTAAAATTATATATAATATACAATAACATTTAAATATATATTTTTTTATATGGAGCTATCTTGCTCTCATTTACCCCTAACACAGTCACGGACCTTGTTTTCTTATATTATGTATCTTAATATTTATTAATTCTATACTTATTATACTATATACTATTACTTATTAATATTATATTATTAAAAAGATATACAAGTTTTAATTAAAAATATTACTTACGTGTATTCTTATTTTTTATATGGTGTATTTGTTTTAATAACTGATTTGAAGATTAAACTTTTGCACGCTTACAGTATAATATCACTAAATTTGGTGTTGTAAGTCTTGGCAATTCGAGGTCGGCGTGTTAAATCTAATTCTAGATAATATATCTAGACTATCTAACTTCGCATTTACAATAACATACAGTAGACACATGTCCACCATACTTCGTCTGTTTTTGGGCGTTAATAATCCGTGATTACAACAGCTGATCTCATATAGTGTATTATTTTTATGTAATCTATATTTAAGATGTTTTATAAACTATTTATGCATAAGTTACACTAGGTTTTTGTTTGTAATATATTGAGGTGAACAAACCTGGTAAGCATATTCAAGAATACATACATATTAAATTGTAACATCATTTTTAAATACTTTACAAGTTTACATGATCTCTAAATAAAACCTAAGTTTAGATATGGTTTTGAAATAACTGTATCTATGTGGTACGCATATATAGAAGGCATTGCGAACTGAAGCACATCAGAAATATCAAAAAGATATGCGTTGTACAACAATGGACCCCGATTTGAACCTCGAGGAACGCTTGATGGTTTTTTATTTAATTAGACCTGTGACCACCAACGAAAAACAGCTTGAGATCTAATTGTTAATAATGAGGTAAAAAATGGATAGTAATATACAAAAAACCAGCACTAAACTACTCTTGTGTATAGTTTTTTACAAAGATTATACTCAAACAATTTTTTATTTATAAATATAGGTATACACAATACTCATCCGTAAACCGTTAATGTGATATGATAATAGATTGAAAACGGGTACAATAAGGTTAGACTTTTTATATTGCTGGATATTCTTCTAAGTTTCTCTATATAACGAGTGAGTGTTGTTAAATAAGTACGTTTCAAAAAGCAAAAGCGGATGGCGAGTGGGGCTGAAACACCCTTACAGTATGACAGTACTATCGAGCTTTATTATCGAAGCGAGAGTGCCGTCGAGCCGTGTACTTTGGAAACAAATTAATGTTTCAAACGATGTGTTTACGGAGCACGGGGAAAATTTTAATTATATTGAATTTCAAAGTTTGCTTTTTATAGATGTTGGAGTGTGTATATAAAGTATATATAATATAAAGTTTCTAGAACTTGGACTAGACTTACGATACGCTCATTATTTATGTCGATATTTTCTTAAAAGTCAATAGCAACGTCAGTTTAATATATCTATGTAATTAATAGGGTAATTATATGATCATTGTTACCACATAAAACTTTTTCATAATCGCAGGCAAAGGTAGAAAAGAGAACAAAGGAAACGTCATTGATCAAATTAAGACAAAAATATGTACGAAACCACTGATCTACAATAGAGAAGTTTGGTCGAAGCGCAATGACTCCAATGTCCAATGCCGCCTTGCCAATGGGTAAGAGGTTAAATAACAGAAAAATATTAGAACAGTTACACTGCTTGAACATTCGTAGAACGAATTTTTGTAAAAGGAAAATGTCACGCATTTTATTTTTTTTTAACGAGGGAAAGCCGCTTGGGTAATCCACCGCGGTGAAATTGCGATGGGGAGAGTGTGAGATTCGCCACGTTGGGGCGACACTAGCACTGCAAGCAAGAAATGCTATTGCCAGGCCATGGTCGGGGATCCCCAATAAAACCCTCGGTGTTCTGTCTTCGGCTCAATGCCAAGGCCTTAGGCGGTATTTGTCTTTATATTCCGCAGGCCCTGGCATGTGGCAGCATTCCACTGTCGTGAGGAACCAAGACCGGTGACTTCGTTATCTTTTGAAGTGGGGTGGTTTGTAACGCGCCCCACGGTATGAGAGGTAAGCGCGCGCGGAAAACCAGCGCACTCCCGAGACGGGATTACCGGGACGGCATTAATTGCGGGTGAATTATTCTCCAAGGACCCACCCACTCGCGCGCGTACTTGACGACTAAATAAACTGATGTGTAATGATGAATTGGTCGAGTATGGACAGAGCTTAACTAGATGGATATGATTTGAAGACTTAGCTTGTATGAATTGGGAAATACAGATTTTAGTAACGCATTCTACGTCTCATCTATGTGCCGAGACCATTTGTTCACATTAATGATAATATTTTTTTATTTGTACAGGAACGAATAACGATATTGTCTACTGTGAGTGGCCTGTCATGAGAGGCTACAAAACAATCCAAAGCCAGTAAGTAGGGATTTGTTGTTGATGACTGGTCAGTCATCCAAACAAGCAAAATCCCGAAAATAAGAAAGCGGGTGGTCACCCGCCCTAACATATGCCGCCATAACAATCCTGAGGTGTGTTCTAGCTCCCCCGATGAGATAGATGCGTGTAATAGCATTCCTGAAATTTAACAAAAAAAAAAGAATGGCCAGGTTCCAGGCTACCCTTCGAGTTTAGCAGCACATTACCATTACACACCTTTGGTGAAGCCAAAGGTCCATAAGCTACGGTACTACTTTCCATCAAATAGATGGTTAGCCTGTCTGCTATGATTTATCTATTAAAAATTTATGTTATTACGATGGGTCCAATAAAAGTGTAATGAAAACAAGCGTCTCGACACAAATTACACTAGTAAGTTCTCGTACTTCGAGCAATAACCGAATTCACAGATTCGTCATCGGCATGCGACCACCGCAAACGCTATGATGCAAAACTGGCTGTTTGCATTTCTTTATCTATAACACGGGTCCGCAGGTTATCCATTACGTCCTTAATCCGATATAAACATGGGGTGTTTGCTACCCAGCGCCTTACCCGACGGATATTTGTTCTCCATTAGGTATATTAATTAGTGTACCAACGGGTAACGGCTGATGAAGTGGAATTCATTTAAACCGATTTGATTTGGGGCCGAGAGCGCCTATCGGCGGCTTTCCACCCAGACTAAGATAAATAAAACGGTGAAATGTTATTTTCAAAACGTTGATATGAACAGGAAGGATTCATTTTGCTATTTAACGTAACTTTTATGATATGGATAGCCTACTTGTTCGGAAACAGATATTGAACGCCGGTTTTCGATTGTTATGCGATACATACGACGGCACTTTTCGCGTCGAAAAGCGGGTATGCCGGCGGATTTGCTTGAAGACGCCCGTGTGCTTGCTCTCGCGTGATATAATTTAATATTTAATTATTTATTGAAAACTTACACATTTACCAGTGATTGGAACAATTTAATAGTTAATATACTCAGTGAGGAATTGGTTGTGATGAAAAACGACGAGGCGCGGGTGTATTAAAATACTTACAATTAGTGTTTCTCTCTGTCCTTGTACCCACCACCGCTAGCTGGAGTGCCAGTAAGTACCAGTAAGCACCTAAGTATCAAATATTATCTTATGCGTTTGTGCCGTCAGGTTACCGATCCTGCCGTGTACGGTACACTACTTATCAGTTATGTGAATATTGGGCAACGTAGCTGACTATAAGTGTAGGATTAGATCTCTGTAGGGATAGTTTAGAATGTTTGTTAGAACTGTGCCTTATGTATTGCCTTGTACAGTACACGCAAAACTTAGATGCTCTTCGAAGTTAGTTCCGTGAAATCAGGTCCAATCAAATGTTTATTATACGTTTATGATACCTTACGGTATGTTGTGCCAAAAGGAAACACTTGGGCTAGAGCGCTAAATTCTCTCCTCACAGCTTTGTCTGTAAACCTTTATAATTGTGTTCTGCCCAATGACGTGTACAAACTTCAAGGACGCATTCAAGTTTAAGTCTTTCTGTAGATAACATTGCCTATTTTGTAAATTATAGTAGTGGTAATTTATAAATCCTATCATTTAGGTATAAACTACTGTTTATAGATTATTTTCTGTTTGTCTGAAAGTTGGGTTGTTGGTTGAGTTGACCACTCAAAATTTTTTGAATTCTATTGGGTTCGGAGATAACTACATCTAGTAGGCAGTTTTAGGTCAGGCCTAAATTACGTATTAGTTTTAATTGTTTCATTACAAGTATTGTAATTTTAATATAGCATCTTTATTTGTTTAAAAATGTCAATTAGACTTTTGTTTTACGTTAATTGAACCGACTCCATTTTGTTCAATGTTTTGGATATTTCCAACGATCAGAAGATATTTAATTTTAAATGAAACTCTTTGATAGACCGCAGTTTACTTTAATTCGTGTTTATTTTATAGGGTAAATTAATATTTTAAGCTTGTGTATTTGCCGTTTTGTAAATAATTTTCTTCATACTTTTAGACTTTCAAAGGGTTTTAATGAGTTTATGAAAGGGTAAAGCTACATGTAATTAACTCATTTGGAATTCTATCAATCATACGAGGTTTTTGAATCGATAGAACAAATTCTTCAACAATTTTCGAGACCGATGATTAATAATTATCTTGTCCAATTGTCTCTTGTCTTGTAACCAATTTGGGAATACGGAGCCCGCATGAAATCCACATGTATCTCCGTTCATTTATCCCTGTTACAGACATTTTTCTTAGAAATTACTTGGTCCTTAAATAGATGTAATTTCACAAGAACATGTGGTCTTTGTATGTCCTTTGTCTGTGTATGGTGCTGCGAAGTTATATAATGAAATTGGAAGAAAATAGATATTAAGTCTAACTTTATACCTGCGGAAATTTGGGCTCAATACGCTCGCAATGTTTTTTAAATAACCTGTGACACACCAGCAGAGTTTCCGCCACGTTTCATCGTGTACAGATTAAGGCCGAAAATTTCGTCGCCGAACGTTCCGCACGTGTATCTACTGTAAGGCTGGCCACTATACGAAGTAAAAAAAAATTTAGCGCATCAAATCGTGAGGGGTATTGTTAGTTGCAATTAAGTGTTTGCCTGCCATATTATTATTATATATGATGCATGTCTCTCGAGACTACGGACCATACAACTTTGGAGGGCTTACGGACTTTGGAGGGCTTGCGTAAGGCCACGGGAAGGTCAATACATGGAGGGCCTTTGACAAATCTAATGTAAATCTGGCGTGACACTGGCCGTTGATTGGATAATTAACGGCCAGTGACAGACAGGGATCTGTTTACATCATATAAAAATGTACTCAAGGACAAGCCCCGGTCAGTGTAGGACTATTGTAGGAAATGAGAATAAAAAGTACCGGGCTATTGGGATGCTAGTGGAAATAGGGATCTGGGCTATGGGGACTATGGCGTTTGCCCGTCGCAATTTCCGGGCAACATGGACAAAATGGACAGAAAGTGACTCGCCACTCCTAGCATGGGCTCTAAAAAAATGCCCCGCAGCTTGGTGAGGGGCTACATGGGTACGAGTGGTTAAAAGGTGTGGAAAAGTTTATTTAGTTTGTGCAGGTTTATCGAAGCTTATTTCAACGGTATGCCGTTTATCACCTCCATCCCTGGAGCTTGAGCCTTAGCTCTAGTGATCTCCACTCTGTGTCAGCTGGCTAAGGTAAGCACGGAGGCGAGGGCCTTGTCTTGGTCCCTCGGAGACGGATACGAGGTGTCGATACTCACCTAAGGCTTCGTCACAAAGCCTTTCCTGCGGGTTTATTTTTATTAACTCTCAAATTCGACAAATTTCTTTACCTCTCCTTTTTAAGTTACGAAAAGGAAAAAGTTTGAAAACAGTTAAGTTTTAGCAACAAAAATTCAAAGCCAAACCAAAAAACCCGGGTACCATCTCCAGGTAAAGACTGCCCTTTTTTCAGAGTATGTGACAGTAATGCATACCATAATTCAAACTTGACGCGAACGAAATTTCACCAGTACAACCATATTTAATGATATATATATATGTTATATTATAAGCCACTTTTCAATATCTTTAGGCAGATTACCTTCCTCTGTACTTATTCTTGGATAAGATTGTTGAAACGGATGTCGTCGCCTCCAGGCTTGTCTTTGTTTGTAATGCCCCTTTTTATTTGTAGATTCCACAAAGATAATAAGAAGACAATGTCTGTGGATGCCTATTCAAAGATCTCTTGCTTGATTTGAGATTTATTCCCGTGTTTGATGTTATAATACAGGCTTTCTTAGTGGCGGAACTTTTTAATATTTCTTGATGTTCTCGAGTAGATTGTCTGTTGGATAATTTTCCACATGGATTTATAACTTTAAATTTATATTGCACATTTTCTCAGGAATTCGTTTATCTAGAATATATAATGATCACAATTCAAAACCCTTACTAATAAATAAATGCGAATAGGAGTTTGTGTTTGTAAAGCTTTCAGACCTTAATCCATTAATCCCTGCCAAGGGTTGTCTGGATGAGATCGCTTTTTAGCGATAAGACCGCCTGTTCTATTATCTCCTGTGCTTTTTTATTTCTGTTTATCTATGCCTTCATGTACAATAAAGAGCTATCAATCTATGCAACAGATGTTTTGAAATTTTGCATGTACATTGTCAGGCGTATAAAAAAAGACAAAGTACTTATCATGATGAAAAATAGTACTAACAGTACCAGTATAGACAAATATAGGCGAAAAGTTGGCTCTCCGACAGCATTTTATTGGTGCCACTGTTTCTTTTTTCTAATAAATATATCGTCAGGGGTAAAAAGAAGGATGATAATTTTAACATGTCATGTTCTGTACATGTGCCAAAATACACAACAACTAATAACACTTTACTGAACGAATGGACAACTTTACCGTTCATTGCTTTTACTGTTCCTAAACCTGATTTTTCTAAAGAATTTTGTAACTTTAATTAAAATATAATGAATATATATTTTTAAGCAAAGTTACAAAATTCTGTAATTTAGTAGATAACAGAATTTTGTTGCAAAACACAGTCCAGGACCGAAGAAAGTGGCGTGCTCTCGTTTCTGAGGCGAAGACACAGTTTGGGTCGTTGAGGCAACGAAGCGAGGTAGTTAAACTTACAAAATTTGTAATCTTACGGATTACATAATTTCATAACTTTTACTTAAAAAATCAAATATATACACAGTGTTTTAGAAAAACCAGGTTTAGGAACAGTGAACGCAATGAACGGTAAAGTTATCCATTCATTCAGTAAAATGTTATTGAAACACCTTGTCGAATGACTCTAATAAGTGTGATTCTGAAGTCGTAATTAAGGAGGATATTAATACGGAACTATTGAGCGAATTCCGCCGCGTGGGTATTCCGATATTGCGGCCTCCATGCTTTCAGTGTTGCTACATTATTCAGTAAAATGGTGGAATTCTGTGACGATATGTATAAATCACATCAAAGAACAATTTGCACTCAAGCAATAAAATAGAATTATAATATTTTATTCTTGAACTGAATATATAAAGCTGGTATCAACACAGGAGAGAAATAACAGCTTGCCAGATGAATATACGCCCATATTCCCATATAAAAATCGTACTTTAGACTGTAATCTGCTGTCCATGCAAATTTTTCATATCTATCTAATATATTATAAAATTCTAAACTTGCCTGCATGTGTCTGTAGTACATTAAATAAATTTAAAATAATGCAATTGGAATAGACTATATAAACGATGGAGATCTAAATGGATTTGTTTAGATTTATTGTGTGTTTGTCTGTTTGTTCGGGGTTCACGTAAAAACTACTGGGCCGATTTGGATGTGCTTTTCACTAATGAGTGGTACTTTTTATCACGGGAATTATCCTGGGAGCGGTTTGAAGTTTTTTAGGTGCAAAAAAATTGGCTCTTTTAAATACATTTTTTCTAAAACGATAGATTATTATTATTTTTTAAATGCCGTGGTACTTTGCGACGAACTTTACTTTATACTTTGTGTGACGAAGTCGAGCGCATCCTAGTTTTTATATATTACTCTGTTGCATAATAATTATAGATAAATCAAGAATTTCCTTTGCGGTGGCCAGGAAGAGATTGCTTTAAGCTATAATAAAGCCGTCTTATGTTTTACCAATTAACTATTGTCATATGCATTTTTGTAACTATTGTTGTACAATAAAGACAAAAATATTGTATTCTTTTCGGCATAAAGTCATGGCAAATGTTAATAAGTGTAATGAAATGAAATTTATTAGCATGTAAGTAAGTAGTACATGGTACATAAAAAATGTCTAAATTACAGAGAACAGTAAAATTGCGTCCCAAATAAACTCTGTTTCCCGCGCTAGGTCTCCTTAGAGCCTGTGTGGCGGGCCACAGTAGAATTCGCTTCGGTCATACAATTCAAATAATTGCTGATAGTACATTAATGCAATGTCTTTGTGTAGTCAAAATTTATATGTACAATAATTTCAATATATTTAGAAATAAAGAACGATGGGATTGATACTGAGATATAACATGTCTCTAGGCAGATTGATATCTACATGTATAAAAATCTATTGCTGTTAGTTAGTGTCGCTAAAACTCGAGAACGGCTGGACTGATTTGATTAATTTTGGTTCTGAATTATATGTGGGTGGGTGTCCAGCGAAGGTTTAAAAGGTGAGTAAATATGAAAAGACTACTTGAAATATAGTAAAAACAACAATTTCACTTTCCCTTAAAAACTATTCCTATCTGTCAAATATTTGATGTTCGTTCCGTCGTTTAGAAATCAATTAAATTTAAAAGTCGTTCAGAAATCAAAATTTTAAAAGGGAAGATTTATTCATCACCTTTTTATTTACTGTTTCTGAGGCGGTACGCAGTTTGCCAGGTCTAGTATTTTGATAAATAAAGAGAAACAAAACATAAATGCAGATGGCAACATTATTTTCGCCATTGGTGATCGTTCAAGTGATACGGAATATTCGGAATTGCTCTGACATAATTACGTGCCTTTATTTTCTTTGTTGATTATGTCGTTATATTTACCCAGACCCTAATAATAATGTCATATATTTATTGGAAATATTTATTTCTTTGCTAGTGTCTTACTTACAAATACGCAATTGTTCTATAGCGAGTGTGTGTGTATATTACACTATGTCTTTTTTTTCTTCAGTCCACTTTATATATAGTTTATTTATTTATTTTTTATTGCAGGAGTTCAGCCGACAGGCAGACGGCTCACTTGATGGAAAGCGGTTAACTTCGCCTATGGACATTTGCAATACTAAAGGTGCTACAAATGCGTTGCTGATCTTTTAAAGGTGACTGCGTGGAGCTTATGGTTTTTTTTAACTACTCTACGGACTCGAGTTCCGTACCTATTTTTAAAGCTTTATTTCTAGATTTAATTTTTAAAATTTTACACGCTTATTATTTTAATTCTTGTGTGTGCATTAATTAATTTGTGTTGAAGTGTAACTTATTATATTAATTATACTAATTTTAATACTAAACTTGTACTAGTGTAGAGTGTATCTGTTGGTGGTGTGAGGAAGTGCATCTGCAGTGTGGGCCTTATGTCTATACTTATATATTATCCTATCTAGTGCCACGTGTATTGTGTTTTGCTTTCTGTGTCTGGGTTATTAATTTTTAGGCTCTTTGTGTGTGGGAGCTTATGGTTAAAACTTATAAAATTTAATTTTTAACCGACTTCTATTATGTGTATTAGTCGCGAGAACTTAAGAAAATACTACAAGATTAAAAGTTAGGCATTAGTAGGCAGATTTTTACAAACTATTCTAGGTAAGGGCAAACATATTTTATATTAATAGTTGCATTTAGAAATTATTGACTGCATTAGTAAATGATGACTGATACACAAATAAGAAAAAAAAACTAAAGAGTGAACTAATTGCAAATAAACATCATGTGTGTGCAGGATGTTTAAAAGAATGAATACGCTTAGATGGTGTAGGATTGCAGACATTGCGTCAACACGTTTTTAGACATAACAAACCGTATAAGAGTTCAAGGACTTTAACTCAGGTGTGTTATATTCAAATTGGGTAAGGGCTTTGCATTTCGCGCACAACGACGGCTTCCGTAAAGGTGTCAAACGTTGTCTATTTTCATTACTAAAATATATTTTTGTAGAATGGAACCCCATATCGTAAGAACTGCTTAAGGAACAATATTCAAAACCATTTTTGTTGCAAGTATATTTTGAGAATCTTTCACATCATAGTTTAAGAGTTACGGGCGGAGGGGCAACTTTCACAACTTTGGAAGCTAATATCTCGCCACATACTCGTATTAACGTTAGTTAAAGTGTAATCAAGAAACGCTCTATGGAGGAGGACATTTTTTCGATTTGTTTTGAAACAAAAAATATTCATATTGTTACGAGTTGCAGGACTCGAATTAAAATGCCGTTGGAATTATTATAGAATTTATTAGAACTATACAAACAAGTTTAACACCGGTACAAATATAACTGTACACAACCAGTCCCAACGTAATGCACGATTCAATCACACGCGCAAATTCTGTGACTAACATCTTGCTTCGCTAGTGGCTATCGCTAGACTGACGATCTCTCTCCCAATGGAGAGATCATCAGTCTAGCGATTTGCATTGCTTTATACTGCACAAATACAATATGTCTCTCAGCCGCGTGGTCTGAATTTCTTATAATCACACCTGGCTAATGACTACCATAAAAGATCGCAATACACAATGGGCTATTTTTTCTAAGTACAAATTTTAAACAAAGTAAATAAAAGAAGTCCAAATACCAAAAAGGTAATAAAATGTGTTTCTACAGACACAGGTGTGAATTCGTTTTTTGTAGGCATTCAGGTCGTAACAATATGTTAGATTAGATTCTTGAATACGTAATATGTTATAAATCAAACAAAATATATAAATAAACTAAAATTAAAAGAAAGATGTTTATATATTTTTTCAAAATCTGACTATCAGGTCAACATACATACGCTGTTTAGTTTGTCACCTTTAGTTACATATTAGTTACAGGATTTATATTTTTTCGCGATTTCTATCTTTATAGTGCTAAATAGAACATACTTTCTTATCAAATTTTACTTACGTGGACTCGGTACTTTGTAAGAAAATGACTGTAATTTTCATGGACACTTGGCCAGTTCAATTTTTGCTAAAACGGCTATGGAACCCTAGAAATCGAGAGTGCGTGGGTGTACAACCTTTGAAGGATTCTCGTAAGGACTCGGTACTTTGTAAGAAAATGACTGTAATTTTCATGGACACTTGGCCAGTTCAATTTTTGCTAAAACGGCTATGGAACCCTAGAAATCTAGAGTGCGTGGGTGTACAACCTTTGAAGGATTCTCGTAAAGGTGAGAACCGTCCATTTATAAACTCAACAAACCGTGTATAAAATTAAATGTTTTTTAACATAGGTATGGGAAGCCATTTTTACTTACCCCTCTCTATCTCGTCGGTGACCAATCGTACTATATACCAAGATAAAGATCCCCCCCCCGCCATTTAATTTTCCCGTAGTAATTCAAAAATGTTTTTAAATTACATACAGAAAGTTAAAAAAAATGTATGTGGCACATATTTTGTCTTCATTAATATGACTTGCCACGTGACGTCGAAAGTGCGTGCATACCTATAAATACAAGTGAAAAAACCTATTATCAGTAAGAAGAAAAAAACAAAAGTCTTTTAGGGTTAAGCTCGCCTTTGTCACCACTTTTTTATAATTGTGTATGTAACTTTTTGTGTACAATAAAGAAGTATAACGAATAATTTTTTTTATTATCTGGTGATCGGTAAAACATAAGCTGTTTAGAAAGTGCTAAATGCTCCGCGCCATATTTTAGTAGCTTGAAAAAAGATATTGACAACGTGACGAAAACCCTTTTTTACCAGGGGAAAATACGATTGAGGACTAAGCTGTAACAAGGGCAGAACCTTGGGGGGATAATTCGCGACCTAGTGTGGGATTCGCCAGACCGGGGTGGCACTTGCATGTCCAGAACTGGTGCTATGCTATTGCCAATCCCCAGTTAGGGATACCCACTAAAACCTTTAGGGGTTTGTGTTCCTTCGCTTTATGCTAGGGCTACGGGTAACGTGGCGAAAACGTAAGTTAACCCCCCGCCGCTCCTGTGAGTAAGAGTGGTATTTTGAAGATCTTCCCTTCAAACAGGTCACGTAGTAAGTTCCTTATTACAAACAAAAATGTTTAACATTTCTGGGATACGTAAATAGACTAGGTTACCTTAGAGGAGGCACACAAGCAAACGCTGATCAAACACTTGAAAACCATTTCGATTACACGGCTCATCGTAAATAACCATCGAGTGGGTTGGTCTGAATTTACTGAGGCCCAATAAATACGGATTATGCTTGTACCGAAAACGCCGCATCAGCGTTGTTTCGTAATATTAAAAAGGTATTTTGCAATAAAAAGTATCGTGGATAAATACAACAAAGACTTTGCTGATTATGTGATATGTATTTGTTAGGTATTTATCCTAAAGATAGTGTAGACAGCACCTTTGACTCACGTCCAACACACCGCCACCGCGCACCACCGTGATACTACTATTCTGTGAATTTCTATCACTTAACTGAGAAAGTGTGGCGGTAATGCCGTCGTGGTGTCGTATGCACTACAAAAACAAAGAAAAAAGATAGCATGGACCTCAGACACAAAAACAAATAAGGACAAGTGGATGATACAATCCAGATTATTATGTTACTAATTTAAATTTAAAATTTCTTCGGTTGTATTTTTTTTGTGCATCAATAAATTTAAAAAAATTGGTACAGTCGTAACTCCTTCATCTTTTGAACCGCTTTTGGCAAAGTACTAATATTGAAAAGGAGTTATCTCGTCGAACACAAGGTGACGTAAGCGACACCATTATGTATGTAAATACGTATTTCCTGTGGCCCGTACGCGGTGCATCCCAAGGGAAGCGTTTTCGTCCCGCCAGCGATTTTTCTCCCGTTTTATTTATTACGGTACAGTCGGCCCTTAGCAGGGCGAGTTTATCTGTCAGCTCCATATAATAGATATTAATGCGCCTTTGAACAGAACTATGGGGATATATAACGCGTTATAGGGTTAAGGGTTTCAGTGTCTGCAAACTAGAATAAATTATTTAGTTATTTTTAAACAAAATTATACTAATAAAATGAAGTAAAGATATGAATTAATCCAAATAAGTTAGTTATTATCCGTGGAGGAAGAGAGAAAGAAAACAATTACCTGCGGCCGGGTGGCCTGTTGTAAGAGGCGAAAGAATAACCCACAGCCAGGTGGTCGGGTATTTACCCATCTCGATGGCTACCACCCCTGATCTAGAATATGTCGCTATAAAAACCTGGAGTTATATTTCGGCATTACTGGTCAGATTCCAGACTCCCTTAAGAGAGCAGCAGCGCATTTGTAGCACCTTTGGTGTTGTAAATGTCCATAGGCGATGGTAACTGCTTTCCATTAGGTTGGCCGGCCGTCTGCCTGTCTGCTGAACTCATACAATAAAAGGTTAGTAGTAATAAGGAGTTTCTTAGTTCGTTTCTACCATCCTATTTGCGAACGTAAGCCTTGCGTTATGACGTTATGGTAATGATAACAAAACTTAAAATTTTAGACAAGACATTGAATGATATTGTTTGAAGTAATTTTATTATAATTAAGAATAGTATTTTTTTTTAAATTGCAGTATTCAGTTCATCACTGAAAAACACGTCGAAACTACATCCTTCAAATAAAGATCTTTATAAAAATTTAAAAGTATTTATTGATTTACAATGAAGAAAAAAAAAAACATAATACCTCTTTTTTTTATAAACAATATTCTTTAATAAAAAAACATCCAAAAATACGATATTTAATAAAAAAATATAAAATTTTGTAGTCTGCTGCCAGCAGAGTATCAGGTCCTGATTGCGGTAATTTGGACCCTAGACCCTATGTTAAGCCTCCAGAGACAGGAACCTTATCACAATACGTTCTGCGTCCAAGAGTGCTGCCTTCTGTTTTGGCTCTTCAACCAACACCCTAGCGAAAACCTCTCTAGGTAACTGTCGAGACTCTTCGCTATAATACCGTTAACGATGTTAATATTATTATTTATAGAATCAGGCAAGTTAAAAATTTTCTGCCTGATAAAACCAGTAATGCTGCGAACAGCAAATAAAATATATAAACATCTGTACCGAAGGAAGTAACATTCAACAGCTCCCTAAGATATTTTAATATGTAGATAAGTGTTACCGTCCTTTATTTTTGCAATATTCAAGTAAGGTAACTGCATGGTATTCATGTTTAATTGGTTTTTATATTTTAATATACTTGAATATTATGTTTAACCCGTGTTAAGGCATATGAATGGAGAGTAATATATAGGAACCAGTCAATAGTCATACAACCTGAGTCGCGGCTAGATGTCTTTTTAAAAAGCACGATTTTTCAAATTAAAATATATATGAATAGAATTTCGAAATGTGTTAAATAGTATAATTATTTTGTTTTATAACAAATACAGCTAATAATGATTAAAAAGAAGTAAAACTTTGTTTTTACTCTCGTTGTTTAAATATATAACAAGTAAAAGAGTTTCCGATTTAGATTCGTTAAATATCACACAATATTTTCTTTTTTTTAAAGTTTTTGCGATCAGTAGATACATATATCTATATAATAAAACTAAGTTTTAACGGTATTGGGTGTGCTGTTTAATTTGATTATTATTTTCGTTCCGACGTTTTGGCCACTTTTCAGTAGCTGTGATTAGGAAGACCATAGTGGTCGATACGTCAAAATAAAAATAAATTTTAATACCGTGTTTAGAACCATTAAAACGTTGTTTTATTATGAATGTTGCATCATAGTTTAAAATATGCATAAATAACTTTGCTGTTTTTAAGGCTTTGTAACCATATTGGCAAAAACTAAACATGCATCTAACGTCATGTCTGACTGTCCGTCTGTTTGTGTATGTCACAGTCATTGCGCGAACTGCCAAGCACTTTTAAAAATTTTACTGTACCGATGTAGGCGTTTGACGCGTCCATCTATAAAATGTCATAGACAATTCCTGTTCTTAGCACCAACCCCTACTATTATCGGCAGTACCTAATGGTTATCGAGGATATTCAATCGTATAATTTTATTCGGTTTTCGTCATTCTTTTTACTTTTTTTTTTAATAATGTATTCCAGCACTTTAAAAGATTTCTTTGTAGCCGTCTTCAGCTTCATCGTTTTTGCTAGTCTTTTAGAATGTTTTGCTTATTAAGTTTCCAGCCATTTTTGTAAAACGGTATCCATATAAAATCGTTATATTTAGCCTTCTGTGTGTGTTTGTATATTATATTCACATTTCTCAGAAATACAGGGTCTTTGTTCGCTCCGTAAATTGAATAATATATTTTTATACATATAACATATGCGTTGATCAGGTTGGTGTTCAGGAATTAATTAATTTTTATGTTTCTATAAGGCTGTATGGATTGGTTCCTTTGCCGGCTTTGTTGTGACTTAGTTTTTTAGCCCGGTTGTAAGCTGTGTTCATACAGTTGGCAATTGTAATTATGATGATAATTATTTTCTAATACATTTTTAAATTCTCTGTTCAAATCTGACGGCGTGCTCTTTTCTTCGCACGAAAGTCAAAATAATTCATTGTCATTGACATCATAAAATAAATCGCCCTCCCCGCAAATATACATGTAAAATAAAATAACTTAATATTAAAACATATTATAATAAAATAATATATAATAAAGCGCTTTACACACGCTTATATATACAGTTGTAAAAAAAGATACACAAAATATAACTTGTCATCTCCACCTTGTAAATAAATGACATATATTAAAAAAAAAACAATTAGGAATTTGTGAAGTGTGAGTAATGTGCAACGACGAGCAGAGGAGTCGCTGGTATCATTGCTTCATCAAACCAGTACGCACGTGCTTTTATCCAGTACTCCCTTCTAAATTATCCCTGCTTTTACTCTATTTGATATAGTCCACAATTATGTATAAAACCCAGCGCCTCCGCATCACCATACATATGATTGCGTCACTATTACTATAAAGAACCGCAGCGTGTCTCCGACAGGGCTTTCGGTGGAAGTCTGTTGGAGATGCTGGAGGGATACGCCGGTGGAAATAATACACGAGTCACTCTTAAGGTTCACGTCGCTTATTGGAACGCTACTGAGTTATATTTACAATAAAATAACCATTGGCTATATTAAAACCGTAATCGGTATATTCGTACACTAACTAAGTACCACTGAGTACGTAACACTTTAACCCGCTGACTTCTACGTGCACATTGTCTCCAGACAGACACTAACCAGCTCTCTAATATACTCCAACTAACACGCAACTAGAACTTTTAATACACTGCCTTTACTTTGGTAGATCAACGTCTACTTATAGGAAAAATACTTTAAAAAAACTAACATTTTGCGGAAGCGTACAACGATTTCTTTGGCCTGGACCCAACCCTTCTGGGAAAATGCGACCCCTGTCTATAAACTAAAAAAATGTTTTCTCACTGAATTAAAACGAAGCATGCAGATAAATTACAAAACTATTTTCAGGATCAACTTTCTTTGATTCGAATGGTGTCACAAAGAGGGTTACCCATTTGAAACTATTACTGAAATACTCGAAAATATAAAACAATGGAGGACATTACGTGGGACATCATAAATTATTCCATTAATTATAAATTATACCCAGCATGTAGATCGAACAAATAAAAAAGCAAAATATTTTTAACAAAAACTAGCGGCAGCCGAACGTACGTAGGCAACTAAAAAACACATATGGCACAGCGCGACGCGGAACGCAGACTCCCATATGGATGCGCGGGCGACGATCGACGCCACCCACCCCCGCAACCTGCTCAACCCCCTCTGGTGTCCTACGCACGCCCTCTGCCGCCCGTCTTCGCCATTTATTTGTAATAAATAAATATTATATGAACTAAATATTATAATGCGTCGCTAACACACCCCACCCCAGTGCGAACGCACTCATTTTCCGTCGGTATCAAAGCGACGCGTGTTGCTGACCGCTGCAACAACCCTGATTTCGTTCTAACGTCCACAACTCTTACACGTCCGTCTTGTCCAGGCATCACTTTCTCTATCTTTCCCCGTGGCCAGACGTTACGTGGGGAATTAGGATCCACAATAAGTACAAGGTCTCCCACTTGTAAGGGCCTGTGATCTTGCTGCCATTTGGTACGTGGACGCATATCTGGCAGCACCTCTCGAACCCACCGCTTCCAGAATAAGTCCGATAACCTCTGAGATATTCTCCACTGCTTGCGTAAGTATGTATCTGATTCATCAAACACGCCGATGCAAGGTGAGTTTGAAGAAGAGTGGAGAAGAAAATGATTCGGCGTGAGCGACTCATCAGTGTGTGGTTCAACACTTACATGAGTTAAGGGCCGGCTGTTGACCATCTGTTCCACTTCCGCCATCAGGGTAGTCAAGACTTCATCACGCGGTGCTCTTTCTTTCAGTACGACTTTCAACGATTCCTTGACGCTGCGAATCAGTCTTTCCCACGCCCCACCCCAATGCGGGCTTGCAGGGGGAGAGAAGATCCACGTGGTGTGGTAGTTAGCAGCCTCTTGTTTCAGCACGGCCTCATCTAACTGTTTAACTGATCTTTTCAGCTCGTTGTCAGCGCCCCTTAGGTTTGTGCCATTGTCGGAGTACAAGTACTGCGGCCAGCCTCGCCTGGCAGCCATCCGTCGTAATGCCATTATAAAGGCGTCCGTACTCAAATCTGACACAAGTTCTATGTGTATCGCTCTTATGGTCATACAGGTAAATAATACCCCATACCTCCTTTCTCGTCGACGGCCCACAGCTACCTCCATAGGTCCAAATAGGTCCACTCCACAGTACGTGAATGGCCTCTGATGATGCGCCATCCTTGCACTCGGTAAGTCGCCCATCCTTGGCGGTTGTGGTCGAGTCTTTTTTATTCTACAATACATACATTGTGAAGTGATATGCTTTATTGTTGGCCTCATCCGTATAACCCAGTATTTTTGTTTTAGGTTATTTACAACAGTTTCCCGGTTCCCATGAGCAGCCTTCACATGGTAGTATCGCACTATTAATTTAGTAATATGGTTTCTACCATCTAGTATAGCTGGGTTTTTTGTTTCAGACGATATTCCCAAGGCGGAGTCGATGCGGCCACCGACTCGAAGAATTCCATACTCATCAACATATGGAGATAAGGTAAGTAGTTTACTTTTACTTTCTAATCTTTTCTTCTTTTTCAGGTGCTGCAAGTCTTCAGCGAATGACTGACTCTGCGAGTACACAATCAATAGGCGCTCTGCCCTCCTCATCATGTCGCCATCAATATCACCTGAAAGTTTCTTACACTTATCTATGAATGACAGTACCACACAGGTGGTTTTCAGCAAACGTAACCACGATGAAAATCTTTCAGCATCGGGTATTGATGGTGAAGAGTCGCACAGAAGAGTCACCCGTTCCAGAATCTCACTGCAAACTTCCCCAGGAATATCCTCGGGCCAGGTATGGCTTTCTCGATATAAAAACTCGGGGCCGTATAACCATTCATTTTGCAGGATTTTTACGTCGCAACTGTCTCGGGTGGCGATGTCGGCGACGTTCATACTGGTAGGTATATAATGCCAATCCGTAGTAGACGACAACTCATCTATTTCACCTAGTCTATGCGCAACATAAGGTTTATAATCGCGTGCATGATTTCTTATCCAATGCAACACTGTAGATGAGTCACTCCAATAATATTTTTCATGTGGACCAATTTTGTGTTCCTTCACAACAGTCTCAGCTAATCTTGCGCCTAAAACTGCGGCCTGTAGTTCCAAGCGGGGCACTGAAGTGTGTTTAATAGGTGCTACTCTGCATTTGCTTGAAATAAACGCAATTTGTATTTTTCCCGCTGTATTTACCCAACGCCAATATGCTACGGCGCACATCGCTTGAGTTGATGCATCGCAAAATATGTGCAGCTGTAGGTTTGTATATAAGCCATGACTTGAAGCGTATGCGCTTACGTTGTGTCGATTTTCGGTGACAGTCGTGCTCGATCGGTGTCCGCTCGGCCTCTCACTATTCGGTGCAACTGCTGCCATCTCGCTCCCTGTAACACTCGCATGGTAACAGCGCGGCAGGCGAACATTGTTTACATACTTTAATTGTTGCAACCAATTTGTCCATTTTGCATGCACGGTGTCCGGTATTTCATGGTCCCAATCTAGGTTCGTTTTCCATATTTCTTGAAGCATTATTTTTGCTTTCACCGTAAATGGAGATAAAAATCCGTAGACATCAAATATAGACATAATTAAACGTAACATTTCTCGCTTGTTAGGGCGTTTCTGTCCATTAATTATATTTTCCGGGATACGTTTAAAGGAAACATCAAATCCTAGTTCATCATCTTTTGGGTACCAAATAAGTCCAAGTGTCCGTTCACCCACATCTTGTTGTCCAACTTTGAACCTTACAGCGTTTGAACATAAGGTCTGTTTTGGCAAACTATTTAATACTTCCTCACAGTTGCTTGTCCAATTCCTTATTTCAAATCCACCTTGTTTGTGTATGTGTGCTATATCTTTTATTAATTGTATTGCTGTAGTGCTATCTTCCAAACTGTCTATATAATCGTCAGCGTAGTGTTGTTTACAAATTGCTTGCACCGCTCGGGGTTTCGATGACTCATACAGCTTAGCGTTTTTGTTTTTTATGAATTGTGCAATGAATGGGGAACAATTCGCGCCAAATATAAGTGATGACATTGCATATGTTTTAACATCACCCTGTGAGCCCCCGGGACGTTTC
Organism: Dendrolimus punctatus; assembly: GCA_012273795.1. Lineage (NCBI taxonomy): Eukaryota > Metazoa > Arthropoda > Insecta > Lepidoptera > Lasiocampidae > Dendrolimus > Dendrolimus punctatus. The sequence continues at coordinate 6,488,214 of CM022529.1, read as the reverse complement.
CATAAGAAGCGTAAAGCATGTTGGTCCTCGGGTATAATTTTTATACGTAAAAACATATCGCGGATGTCTCCCGTCACGGCTATTTTATTTTCTCGAAATCTCAACATAATGCCGTATAGTGATGTAAGTAGGTCAGGTCCCGTCATTAAGTAATCGTTAAGGGAGTACCCATAGCTCTTAGCGGCTGCATCAAAGACCAGACGTAGCTTATTTTTATTTGGGTTATCAACGCCAAAATGTGGGAGATACCATGTCTTTGAGGTGACCTTATCATCTTTAAGCTCGTATGCGTAATCATTTTCCAGGAGATGGTTTATTCTCTCTGTGTACCTCACTGCATAACTCGGGTTTGCTTTGCACTTTTTCTCCACGCCCTTCAGCCTATTGCATGCATTTTTAAATGACTCTGGCATTTTACAGGAGCTGTCTTTCCATGGCAAGCCTACGTGCCATCTGCCATCCTTCAACATGGACGTACGCTCGAGATGTTCAATGGCTTTCACATGCTCAGAGTTCTGGCGCGGCTTCCCGGAGACACCCATGGCTTCAATGGAGAAGGATTGCCGTACGGTTTCATGTAAATCATGTAAGGATTCTTTTTCAGATTCTCGTGAATCCCCGTCGACACCTGAGCCTGACAAGAAGAGCATAGAGTGAGGCCCATCCTGCAATGTGGATACACAACCATGCACACACCATCCCAACGGAGTACGCGTCAGGTATGGTCCATTTGGTGTGCCTTGTGTGATTTGTAATGGCACTAATAAATTATAATTGTCCTGACCAATTAGTATTTCAGGTTTACACAGTCCGTTACACAATAAATGTCTTATATTTTCAAAAATTTCACTACACAAAAGTTCATCTAAAGATACACATTGAGAAGGTAAGTTAAGTCCATTTGTACTACGTAATTGCAAGTTAAACATTGTCCCTTCTATATTAGATATAGTTAAATTGACTAATTCACTATTACATACCAGATCGCTGCATTCCCAGGCGCCTCGTACACGTAATATTTGTTTACATCCGTGCACTCCTAGACGCTTTACAAGATTCTCACTTACTATTGACACCGTAGATCCGTCATCCAATAATGCCACAGTATTTATTACACCATTAGGTCCGTGAACACATATTGGCACTGTTTTTAACAACACTTTCCGATTTTTCATTTGCACGTGCATAACAGTTTCATTTCGCGATTCGTCCGAGCGGACGTTCAAAGGCACAGGTGTGTTTTCACTAAGTTGCAAACCGGTTTGTTGTTTGGGCGCGTACACATAATGCAGCAACCTATGATGCGACTGTCCACAATTATCCTTGTCGCACACGGGTGCTGAACACGATTCTCGATTATGACGTGACACCAAACACCTATAACACAAACCTGCCCGTTTCACAAACTGCCACTTGTCCTTTTGTAACGCTTTTTTAAACTTCTTACAGTCCGGTAAGTTATGACAAGACGCGCGACAATAACGGCACTTCTCACTCTCACCACTGTTTTGCACCAACACTGTATGCGTACGATTTGCGATATTATAGTTACTTAGTTTACGTTTATAGTCACTGGGATTGTAATATGAAATATTTACTGACGTTTTTGATATTTTAATGGCCTCTTCGTTCAAAAACTCAGACAACAAAATTAATTTTGGCTTACTACCTTCTTGTATTAATTTAAAACTATAATCTGCCCATTTTGAAATTAATACCGTTGGCAATTTAGACAGAATTATTGATGTTACATTTGTTCCTTTCAGGTACTCTTCTTGACCAATTGCAAGAACAGCTGCAACGTAATTCTTGATCTTTATTGAGAATGAAATAATATCTTTGTGATATTCTGGAGATACAGGTGGAAGCTTTTTAATCTCATACATGATTTTCATTATGATTATGTCCGGATTTCCAAACTGCAGCTCCAGAGTAGACATCACAACCGTAGGTGACGTTGCACTTATTAGCAAAGCCGTCACAGCGTCTTTTGCTGGACCAAGCAAACACTTTCTTAGCCTCCATAAATTTTCTTGGTCGCTGAAGTTACAGACTCTCGTCGATTCTTCGAACGCTTGTTTGAACTGCAACCATTCAAGTGGATCACCGGAATACGCCGGCAGGTCCCTTGGTGTACATAAGCGGCTGAGCATCTGGGCGTTTGAATTATTACTGCTGGAAGCGGCGGCAAGATCTTTCAGCGCGGAAGCCAATATATGAACTGTCCCATCTTTGTAGTCGGTGCCTGTTGCCTGAGGTACAGGCGGTGGCAGCGGCTGGTCCAGCTGTCCCGTTTTTATACCATCTCGTGGGTCAGCTTGGGCCTCCAGTTCGTGCTGGCTCCGTTCTAGCCATTCTTCCACATTATCGTGTTGAGAATGGTTTCTTCCCTCTGAGTGTGAACTGTATTTTTCATCTTCCAAATCTGCGATATCTGCGGCTAACCGTTTTTCAATTAAATCCATATCAATTCGCGCTTTCGCCTCTGCGGCTTGTAATTCAAGCCTTTTTCTGCGTGCCTCTATTGAAGAAGACGATTTTCTAGATAGTGAAGCACATTGTCGTGAGACATTCATTTTATTACCCACAGGTATCTCCGACTTTATGCTTCCACTATCCAACGGCCTGCTGTGCACATCGACAGTTACAATATTTTTCGCAGTAGCTGACGGTACTTTTGGTAAATTAATTTCGTCTTTTACACTCGCGTTTCTCCTTGTTTGGACCATTTTTTGGGCTGAAGGCGTTCTGTACATAATGATCCGGCTCGAAGGACCACTTTGTAGATCGAACAAATAAAAAAGCAAAATATTTTTAACAAAAACTAGCGGCAGCCGAACGTACGTAGGCAACTAAAAAACACATATGGCACAGCGCGACGCGGAACGCAGACTCCCATATGGATGCGCGGGCGACGATCGACGCCACCCACCCCCGCAACCTGCTCAACCCCCTCTGGTGTCCTACGCACGCCCTCTGCCGCCCGCCTTCGCCATTTATTTGTAATAAATAAATATTATATGAACTAAATATTATAATGCGTCGCTAACACAGCATCTGCATTGCCTCCGTGAGAAACAACTTTCTAAAAACTATCTACAAACTATTTTGGTATCGTTAACAATTACCTATAATATTGCAGTTAGGTATACTACCTACAGATACTATTGCCGATATTATAACAAGCCTAATACCAGCTCATTAGTTTTGGAACCGGCTTTGGATAAATTGCACGTCTAGGCTCTAATCAGCGACTAGGGTGGGATGAGGCACATTTCACGACTCTGCGTCAGTCGCGTCACGGAAAATTATTTCCCTAACGTTAATTGCGGAACGAAGGGAACTCGTATAAAACATGAACGCAATCGTAAGCATGCGGCTTATACTTTTACCCTTTAATGGTTGCGATGGTGGTCCGTGCGTGGGTTCCATCCGCAAACCATAATTTTGACTTGTGTTACCGTGGTGTAAATAAAAATGTTTTCTACATATAAAACATATATGAAATACATTCGAAATCTAAAATATTATAAAGTTGGTAAAAGTCGGTCTTGCGTGGAATACTGGTCTGATCTTTGGGATAGCTCAGCTAAATACTAGTTAAGAGACACTCGAGTCAATAGAGAAAAGAGTCTGTTATTGCCTCTCAGTTATCTAGTAACTGAGAGGCAATAACCGACTATTCGACGAGAGGCTTCAGAGCCTCAATTATCGACGTAAACTCGCTAGTTGTCGGTATTCTATAGGATACACTTCGAGGAGTGTGCCACGGAAATGCATGAATTGGTTCCTCCCTCACCATTCTACCACCGGACAAGCAGACGTAGACACTCACGCTACCGATATATGGTGGAAATACCAACAAAGCGGACGAAACGAAACGCTATGCTTTCACTTTTATCATACGCACCGCTGAAAAGTGGAACTCTTTACCGTCGTCTGTTTTTCTTGAAAAATACAATCTAGGTGTCTTTAAGTCTTGGGTGAACGCAAGCCTATTCATTATAAAAAAAGTTGTAAAAGTGTAGTCTTTTGTTTCTTAAATTTTTTGTGTTTGTTTGTTCGGGACTGGGCCGATTTCTACGCAGATGTCGTTGATCGATAGTAAATTTCCGGACTTAAATCTGCGGGAATCGTGGAGCGGATTAGGAAATAACGTAGGTGGTGGAAAACAGCATAGTCATTTAGAAATATACAAGAGGTCTTCGGTGGACTGATTGTCGAGAGTTTGTAAGAAGCTAGTCATTTTTACATTGTAATGGGAGTGTATGTTTAATAAATTATTGATTTTATTATAAAGGTCACCCAGAAATCAAAAGAAATTTTGTGTGCGACTGGTACGGAATAAAGGAGTTATCACACATATATACGTCGTAGAGATAGGTGCTCAGTAAGCTTTCAGTATCGAGTATATCGAGTGAACCGATTCCGCACCGCTGGTTCATCGGCAAATCACAAAGCAGCCTAAGAAGATTACTGTGTACAAAAAATTGATGAGTTTGACAAAGTTTATTTAACATTTCCGTAACGTTGTCCGTGTCTAGCGGGCTTTATTTATTTTATGTAAATTCTTTTTTCGCGTTGTCAAAGTGAATTAGGCATGCCGCCCACGTGGGCGTGAGAACGTTAATAAATGAAGCGCTCCGCAATGGCGGACAGCAGTGTACGCTGGTCCTACCGCCTGTAATTAAATTTACCAAGGTAAATTATTCATAACAACACCTATATTATATAATATATTATGTACAATAATGTTCCGCATCTCTTTAATCCTATACAGATCCTATTATTGAGGTCAATTTAAACGTGAATTTATGGCAATAATTATTTTGGTACCGAGCAAATTTTACCCGAATGTTCCATGGTATAAATTCTTCTTATTTGACGCTTCATTTGCTGAACACGGTAGGTATTGATATTTTGCTAACAATTTACAGGAAGGTTTCTACAACGCGTTGATAAACATTTTTTGAATAAGCTAAGTGTTTAGGGGCGAATTATTTCTGGATTAATTTTCATTAATGAACGATAATCTTTAGTTAAATTGTGTATAGACGGTTAATTTAAAATATTTACTAATTTAATATCTAACTTTAGATGTTACTCAAGTTCACTAAGGACCGATTTTTCAATCATTAGACAAAAGTTATCAATTAAATAAATTATGTTGACATAGATTTGTTTGTGGATAGTCTTGCATCTGTAAATGCGAGTTTAATCAAAGCCTATTTTAATAGTAATTAGTTTTCTGGTCACAAAATTTCTGTATTAATCTTTTTCTAAAATGACTGTATTTCATACTTTATTTTTATTTTCCTGCCATCTGTGGAGGTTTATGAATAGCTGTTTTTTAGCTATCTCTGTAACGTTAGTTTGTAAGACTACAGCTGTTAACCCCCCAAATAAAATAAAATAATAGAATAACCTGAATAAATTCAAAAATGAAACAATTCAACTGTACTCACGCATTAAAAACAAAGTAAGATACCTGATGTGATGAAAACCTCTAATATATAAGGACAATTGTTAAACCTATGAAATAGCAAGCTGTAGGTTTTAGTTGAGTCTAGGGATCAACTTTTTGTTACTCAGCAAGTATAAACAATTTTTATGAGCTATTACTGTCAAAATACAGGCAGGGTCGTCTTTACCCGGGGATGAAAGGGATGCGTTATTACGCCCGGTGCTAGAGAAGCGCAAGTTGATCAAGTTTTTAAAAGTGCTCAAAAGATGTTCTTTAGCACATCGTCATAGTTTTTTAAGATTTGACTAACGGCAAGTCAATTATGTACATGCATTTAAAAAAAACTCAATTCTCAGTTAAAATTATTACACCAATGTGTAACGCCATATAGACAGAGGCGATTCTAGCCTATTTAGCGCCCGTGTGCAATTTATACCATGGCGCCCTCTATCATGGTCAAAATAGAATATTTACAGTTATATTTTCACCAGTTAATGGAAATTTCGGTATAAATGTTGCAATTGCTAATTTAAATAATGACGGGAAACAATAGGTACACATTCAGAATAAGAACTCGCATAGAATCCGTGCGGAAATAGCATGAACATGTATACTGTTGTTTAATTATCACTTATGATACATTTTGGTGTGTGGTAGAGAGGGATATATAGGGATAAGTTGGCCTATAGTGAGTGAAACAAAAATATGGTAACGAACCATTCATTTTCCTTACTTATTTATATCTATGGGAGTTTCTTATTCTGAGGCTAAAAGAGTAAAATGTATTGATTAGGAAGGAAGGGGTTAGAAAAATAATGCGACAATACGCTAAGTTAATCTTGAATTGTCTGTTTTAAGTCGAATTTCATGTTAAAACAAAGTTATTGCATAAAGGTTTAAAGTTCGCGGTACGCCATGTTTTGCGACCGCGCTCGGTGTCAGCCATAACACGAGCGCAGGGTCTTTGGAGCGCTGTCGCAGCAAGCGACGCATGCATTTTGGAAGTGTCGCGAGCGGCGCTCGGCGCCCCCTAAGCCCCCTAAGACCCTGTGTCCGCGTGCGCTGCACACCTTGCACTATAGGTAAAGTCGGCACTGCATATAGACTAGATCTTGTCAAATTTTGTAAAAAAAAACCTTGAAGTTGCCGAGAAAAATAACTGCTACATATAGAAACAGACGGACAGAGTATTTTTTTCTACAAAATGACCAGGGAACCTGAAAAGGAAACATATAATTTAAGTGCCATGTTTATCGATGGTAAAAGAATCGCAAGCTGATTTTTTTACCCTAGCGCTCAGTTTTCTTAAGACGGCCCTGCATATAAGTATAAGACTTCCAGACAGTTTTGCTCAGCATTCTCATCTGATAGGTTATTCCATTTAATTTAATACCGCGTAATAAAGAATTACTATAGAATTTATTCAAACTAGACAAACACGTATAACACAGGTACAAATATAATTGGACACAACCAGTACAAACTGCACGATTTAATAACACGCGCAAAGTCCGTCACTATATAGCTTATCGAATGTACACATGTCTTGCCTTGCTTGCGATCAGCGCTTGACTGCGTCTCCCTTCCGTTCGGGCATTGTTTGATACTATACTATACAAAATGTCTCAACACAATACTCGACCGCATAACCATAGTTTCTAAGAATCACACCGGCTAATACTACCATAAAATATTACAATACACAATAGGCTGTTTCTAATTACAAATTTTAAACGCAAATAAACAAAAGAAATCTAAAAGCGGAAAAAGTAATAAATTGGATAAAGTCTGGATTGCTACCAACCCTGATCTAGCACTTGCCGCGATAACATTCTAGAATTTTGTTCCAGCATTAGTCACCAGGTTGTATCTGCGAGTTCGGCAGCATATCGGTAGTACTTTTGGTGTTGCAAATGTCCATAGGCGATGGTAACCGCTTTCCATCAAGTAGGCCGTGTGCCTGTCTGCTGAACTCCTGCAATCAAAAATAAAAAAGTTTTTGATAAGTGCTTTAGTTATTTTGGTTTTTGATAAATGCTTAAGCAAATAGAGAGCACGTATAACATAAATAAAAACATAACAGAACTTCACAAGAGACTAAAGTACATTTAAAGAAGAAGGTTCCCATCAAAGAGCTACTTCGAAAATTATTCATCAATTATAATTTCACTACACAGCCTCTCTTATTGTCTGTAAACACAGTTAGTTCTTCGGAACAAACTTAATTAACTCAGTTGCAAGTACTTTCAAAATTTGGGCCCTTACTCATTAAAACTTAAATTAATATGCGTCACGCGCGGTTGTTTTGCGGCTATGAACGAACGTCTATGTTATTCGTATTCTCTGAAAATAGGGATGTCCGGTTATCTATCATCATCTTCTTATATATAAAAAACGAATGTTTGTCTGTATGTCCTTTATAGAATCGTAAACTATACATTTGATCATGTGATGATGTTTAGCAAAGTTGTTGTGGCAAAGAAGATTTCTGAGTTGGTTCACAATTGTACACGGTAGGTGGCGCTACTGTCGGCATATCGAGTGAAGCTTTTCCGGGCAGGACGACGTCTACCGGGACAGCTATCTTCTTAAATAGAAAAAATGAATGTTTGTTTGTATGTTTTTTATAGAATCGTAAACTATACACTTGATCGTGTGACGATGTTTAGCAAAGTTGTAGTGCATGAGCCAGAGAAGGTTTCTGAGTTGGTTCACAATTGGACCCGGAAGGTGGCGCTGCTGTCGGTATATCGATTGAAGCATTTCCGGGCAGGACGACGTCTGCCGGGACAGCTAGTCTGCTATAATAATATAATTAGGTACACGATTTATTTCAACTGCCTTTTGAAGCTTATCTTGAAGAATGGAACCTGGGACTTAAGAAATGAGAACAAAGGGTTCCGGGCTATTGGGATGAACTGCTAGTGTAACTAGGTGTCTGGTCTATGGGAACTATGGCGTCTGCCCGTCGCAATATTCGGGGAACATGGAAAAATGGGCAGACGGTGACTCGCTATTACCTGTATGGGCCCCTAAAAATACTGTACAAGGATGGCCAATGGCAACATGGGTATTATGAGTGGCTAAAGGGTGTCAAAAGGTGTCGACTGCAGGTTCACCGAAGCTACTTCCGACGTTAGGCCATTTATCACTTCCACCCCGTAGCTTGAGTCTTAGCTCTAGCGATCTCCACTCCGTGCCGGCAGGCCAAGACAAGCACGGAGGCCCGGGTCTTGCCTTAGTCTTCGGACTCGAGTACGAGGTGTCGCTTCTCACAAAAGGATTCGCCACAAAGTCCCCTGCGGGTAATTACATTCGTAATATTATTGTGGAGATTCGTAGAATATAGATTACTGCCGTAAGTAAAATTTTGTTAATTTATGTTTTAAAGTCCATTTAGGTAGCTTCTTAATATAGCTTTTCAATTGTTTGGAAGCATGGGTTAACCCTAAATCGTACGTGAAAGGTAATTTATGTAATGTTTCTTAAACGGGTGTGCGTTTAACGTAGTTCTCTTGACTGACTTCCAATTTAGGTCTAACACTCATAATACGATATCTAGGCTTTAGTTGGAATCTTGGAAAATTAGTTTACAATTACAATTATATGAGACGTACTATAATAGACTGAGGTTTAATCAAATGACTGTATATCAGTGGCGCGGGGTGGAAGTTAGCCTAGGGTAAGTCGGTCGATCCCGCGGACTTCCCCTCTTGTCGGTGAAGAGGGTACCCTCCCCCGGGGGTACCAGATACCCAGGCGTCGGGGTGTCACAGATGTAGGTAGTACCTATGGTCTAGCTTCTGTGGCACTCCATAAAAGCGCATAGGATAGGTTTAGTGGGTAGTTTGACGGCCGACCACCCCCTTTCTCTCCGCTCGGAGGTCACGGTGGGCATACGGCCGATCAAGAGTTTCACACATCCCTCGGTGTAAAGCCTTCCGCCAGGCCCGAGGATGATTTCCCAAGAAAAGACATTCCCCCTACGCCATAAAAAAAGGGCAAGTCGGTTGAAAAAACGTACGTGTGATGTAAGCGCCGACTACATCGCTGCTGAAAATAACGTATAACTTGCCATGTATTGTTATAAGAATTTGTATTTTTAATTTTTCAATTCTACCGCATATTTTGACACAATGATGAGAGTGAGATTAGGAGTTGCTATACTATCCAATACGTGTCGAAAGCCGCTGAACGTAAGAGACAGTAATAATATTTACACAAATGAACAACGTAAGCGCCAGTAAATTTATGGCGCTGTCGACCTTTTGGTCGCTAGTCGCTGCTTTCTTAAAGTTGAGCCTATGGGGAATAATTTTGTATGAAGTAAATTTGATCTACGTATGTATATTTATTACAATTTTTATTCATCAATTTTTTTTCATAACTAAAGACAGCGTCGCACATATTCTCTGCTTGATTGACGTTTAATTATTTAAAACAATCTAGACACAAATAAAAGAAATTATTGAAATTCTCAACTTCTGATTGATTTCATAAAAATATTCTTTTTAAATAATAAATTGCTATATCCCGTCCAAACTATACCATTTTCTAGAATATAAAGTATCTTACACTTACGATCAGTATAGAAAGTAGGTACATGCGCACCAATACCTTTGTTCATAATCAACTGCACCTGCGCCCCACTCTGTTGTGTGGGTTTGAATTCAGTCCGGGAAGCATGTACTACAAGCTTAGGTGTTTCTACTAACCTAATATCCATATTGCATTTTTTTATTACATTAGTTCAGCAGACAGGCAGACAGCCCACTTGATGGAAAGCGGTTCCCATCACCTATGGACATTTGTAACACCAAAGATGATTCAAATGCGTTGATGCTCTCTTAAGGGAGACTGGAATCTGGTCACTAATGTCGGAACACAACTCAAGGTGGTAGCTATCCAGACTGGTAATTATCCTACATACCTGTGCTGAATATATGTGCAGAGTTAATATAATTGAGACACTGAGTATTACATGGCATAACAATATATTACCAATAACAAGTGTCTAGGAATAAAAACCTTTATTGGTCGTAAATAGAAAATTATAGCGTCCGGGGTCATTTTCACTGTACATTCACTGTTGCTATCGAACGTTTCACGGGAAACGTTTGTCCTAAAACTACAAGTTTACACCCGGGAGAATGTCGACAAACTGCTACTTTTTACTAAGGATTAGCTCGGATTGTTACGTTTTGTCGTTTTACTTCTAAAAATGAAAGTCAACTATTCAATAGATAGCTCAAAAAAAGACTGATAATATTCTTGAACACCTGTAATGTTAATTATTATGAGGGATGATTGATGATGAAATTTGGTATGAATATTTCTTTTGCCAAGTAGAGATCAGCTAAGAAAGGGTTTTACGAAATTCCACCCCCAAAGGGGATTGCCGGGGCGTAAATAATGGAAAAATGATATTTCCGAACTACAACAAACTCCAACCAACCTAAAATTTTGTAGGAATATCTCTATTTGAACAAAAAACACATTTTATGAAATTTAATTTCCAAAGCCGATTGTGGTCTTAATCTGTAATATAAAAATGAATCGCAAAATGTTTTGGTAAGCGCATAACTTGAGAACGACTTTACCGATTTCGATGAAATTTTGTGTGTGTATTTTTTGAGTGGGTTCCGGGATGGTTTATATCCACAATTGGAACCAGTAGGTAGCGCTGAGATCGGGTTCTACAATCCTCCTAATCACCTGGAGCGATTTTGGGTGATTTTGTTTTTGTGTGTTTGAGTGGGTTCCTGGATGGTTTAGATTCGCAATTAGAACCGGTAAGTGGCGCTGAGGTCGGGTTCTAGAATCCTCCTAATCACCTAGAGCAATTATGGTGATTTTTTTATGTCGTGAAACAAAGTCTTTTAGGAATTCAGAAAATATGGCGGTACGAAGTTCGCCGGGTCAGTTAGTTAAAGAATATAGTGAAAAGTAATTTATAAGTATAAAATGATGTAACAAAATTATTGCTGTTGTTTTATTACAATTTCTGCCTCGATTCAACAGCGACTGTAACCAAAGTTGGAGCATGAGTCGCATGTATTATCTATTAGACTAAGATCCAAGTCACACCAGACTTATATGTTTATTCGTGCTTCTTTATCTTTTTTAAATATTATAAAAAAGTCGCTTTCCACATCTGTTTGTATGTATATCCGTTAAATCTTCTTCACGCAACGCATTTTTAAGCGATTTTCATCATCAATCAATTATTAGATAAGTTTAAAAAAAAAAAAATTATTGCAGGAGTTCAGCAGACAGGTAGACGGCCCATTTGATGGAAATCGGTTACCATCGCCTATGGACATTTGCAACACCAAAGGTGCTACAAATGCGCTGCTGCTCTCTTAAGGAAGACTGGAACCTGGTCACTAATGCTGCAACACAACTCAACGTTGTTATGGCGACATACTTTAGACCAGGGGTGGTAGCCATCCAGTCGGGCAAATGCCCTACCACGTGGCTGTGGGTTGTTTTGTCGCCTCTTTCGACAGGCCGCCCGGCCGCAGGAAATTGTATTCTTTCTTCGTTCCTGCACGGATAAATTTCACTGACGGTTTAGATATATGAAATCAAGTTTTATGTAAGTAAAATAAAGTTACTGCCCAAGGTTAACTCACGGCGCAGCCGTGGGGTAAACGGTAAAAAAATATAAAATCGTAGGGTTTCCATTTTAATAAAGCCTCATGAATAAAATTTTAGACTGTTATTTTAGTGATAATTGAAATATCTCTTTGTGTTTTTCATATTCTGTCTTTTGGTCCTTTAGTTGTTGAATTGTATTTTTTACTGGCTCCAATATTAATAATTTTCTAGTGAACGCTACGTTGTAATATAATAAATATTCGGGCGATTTAAAAATATTCAAGGTATCAAGAATATTATTTATGCATACAATTCTTATTTAGGTAAACCATATTATTATGTTTTGTACCTACTATTAAATTCATCCTTACTTATTAATATACATTACATATAGAGTATTATACCCGCAAATTGCTAATGCGCTGGAACCTTGTCAAATTAATATTCACGTGACGTCATCCGCAACTCGATATATACGCGTACTCGCCGGCCAGTGGTGCTAACAGTACTGAGTGTTTGGCCACCAAAATGGCGGCCAGGCGCAATAAAAACTTGCGGGGATAATACTGTTTTCAACTGGGCCTTCAGAGTCAAATCCTAACATAATATACGAACAGCGTAAAACACTCGAAAGAGTCTCGAAGCGGACTTTGACGAAAAAGAAATTAGAAACATTAAATAAAAAGAGTGGTTTCGTAAAAATAAACAACCTGCATTATTACCAAATGATAGTGTAGTGACTGATATACAGCTTGTAAGGATCATTTTCTGTGAAGGAATATCTGGAAGGAAATCTGATAGGAATCCTAATTTTAACACGGAAAGTCACCTAACACTAGAGAACACTTTTTGAAAGTCATACATATAACTAAAAATTTAATTTTACTTCATATTCTATGTACACCGCTTTGCAACGTGTTATTGCTGTTAAGAAGAAGAAGCGGCAAGAAACTCCGCAGCAACACGTATAGCTAAAAAATGTTCTGCTTCTTATCAAAATTTCTTTTTAATAATTTTTATACAGAAATATGTTACACAAGTACTTATCGAATATAAATAAATATAAAACGATTTCCGATTTTGCCGATACACATTTCTCATGAATTTCATACAATTGAGTCGCATCAATGAATCTGAGTAAGTTTGCGAGAGGCGGATCTCTCAACTATGGCCATTGGAAAAAGTAGAACGATCTTCCTTATTTAATTTTAAACTTTATATTCGCATTCGTTTAGCATAAAATACTTAAATAAATTTGGAGCAACTTTGTAGTTTCTGTTAAAACTGAAACTCTTGAATTATTGTGCGCTGGTCCTCTACTGTATTTAAAACCAATAAAGTTACATTGAGAGATTTTAGTAATATAATTAAAAATGAAATTAATTGATAAGACTATATGCATGAAGTTATAATTTCTATCTTATCTATATTTATATATATTGCAGTCGATAATGTATTCATATCTGCAGTGCTTATTATATATTGTATGTATTACTTTAATGTATTATGAGTTAAGCAAACTTATGTTGTTAAATCACTTTGTAACACAAGCTAGTATTAAGGTTATTATATCAACTCGTCAGGGTCTCCAGATTGCGTTTGAATTTATTACGGCAGTAGTAATATGATATATAGACCGTAGTTGAAACATTTTAGTGCTTGAATCCAATGTTTATCAAAGTGACAAATTTTATATCTACGCCAAAGATTTTTGATCGCAAACAAAAATGTTAGGGAGAAATCCCTAATCTGTATCTTCTGTTAATGACCAAGAAATCAAATGTAGAATCAGGGAATAATGTGGCATAAAATCAATAATCTCATTAATGAACCCAAATTAACGTTAAAATCGGAGTCAGGAACGCCTAATCTCAACAATTGAAATTAGGAACATAAATCTATCTTTTGATAAGTGCCCATCGAAGTGGAATGAAAAGAAAATTCGTCTTGACAATGTCAAAGAATGAAGCGAACATCTCTTAAGGCGTTGAGGAGGTACTTATTCGAGGCCTCTCGCCCTTTGTATAAGTTCTCACAATTAACTTGAAGGACAGTGCCGTCCTGACTTTACTGATTGTTATCTGGAACTTTGGAGGCTTTCGGGGATCGAACATTGCCTACTAACGTATGCTGACGTTTCTACTTAAATTTTCTTCTTTGTCTAAATGTTTGCTCTGTTTGTGAATTAATTATTAAATCGTATAAATTAGTTTTTGAAGAATTGCAACACCGAGTTGCTTCATTAAAAATTACTAACATGCAGATGTTTTAAGTATTGTTGTGATATACGTGATAAAGAAAAAGTTAGTTCTGATTTCCTTTGTGAGTAAAAATGGAATAAGATCTCGTCATTGTTATTGGAGAAAAGGTCGGTTGAATTTAAATTTTCTTACAAAAATATTTTCATGGAAAAAGTTTCTCTCAAACTGTTAGTAATGATATAAAAAGAGAAATATTTAATGTATTGGAAGAAATACACATACATAATTATGTGAACTACATTTTGTGATATAACAATATTTTAGTTAAAATTTATTTAGTAATTCAATAAATTAGTTGGTACAATAAGTTTTATATCTCACGTTTATACGTTTATATCTTTTAAGTTACAATTTATTAGGCGCAGAGAGACAACAACAAATGTGTTTTAAGAAAACATCTGAAAAAATGTCGAAAACAAAATAAGAAAAGTAAACAAAACAAGGAAAAAAGAAAACAAAAAAAATGATGAAATCTTTTTTTCTTTATTTAAGGCTAGCACTACCTGCTTGAAAAGATTATGGAAAGGATTACTGTTACATTGGAGAATGGGATGCATGCAAAGTGAAAGGCAATTATTAGCAAACTGAAGTGAGACGTTTATTATTAGCAATTATATAATACTTCCTCCTTTCAGCTTTTTAAATGAAATAAAAAATTTCGTTGTGATACCGGATGTATGGCAATAAAGGAGTATAGAAGGAAAATATATTATGTATTGAACCCAAGTGATTCGAAAAAGTGAAAAGAAACAATAATAGGTACATGTTTAATTATATGTTACAAGTATATATAGTATTTTCTATGATTTAGTAGCATTCACAAGAGTCTCCCCTGCACGTCCCGCCGGCGTAATTCAAACGATGACACATATCGTCGCATTGCACTATGCCACATTTGATCAACATATTCAGAAGACCTGAAAATAATCAAGAAACAATCAATAGTGAGGCGAACACGTTGCAATAGATTCTAACATTATTTGTACATAAGAACACACCTCAAAATACCATCTTATCATATTACTTTCAAAATATCACGATAGGACTAATTTTCATTACAATTACGGATGGAATGACTAATTCCCTGGCAGCGTGGCAAGACTTTGGTGAGAATGCAACTTGCGTAGACACGTTGGCCGCATCCCATTTAACAAACACGACTTGATCGGCCGGTTGGGAAGCGGAAACTCTCAGTGAGAGTTATATGTTTGTGCCGTTTGCTGTCGAGACGCTTGGACCGTGGGGTCCTGAGGCCATGAGCCTCTACCAAAATTTATCGAAACGACTCATTGACTCTTCAGGTGATCAGAACCAACGCAGGCCAACGAATCAGTATGGCGATCCAGCAAGAAAACGTAGTCAGCCTTCTAGTTACTTTACCCAATGAAGACCGTGATCTGGGCTCAGTACTTACTTATAGTCTTGAGGGACTATGGGTAGAATACAATACAAATAAGTTAAGTTTCCTTACATTGTATACAATTGTACGTAATTTTATAATTGTTCTTTAAAACAAGTATTTTCATTATTGTGCAATTAACAATTAAAGCGCTATTTGGCTCCTTTTATCTGTACAAACCTATTACGTCATACGTTTGCACACTCATACGAAATCTATAAAGCTGCGATGTTTTGTTAGATGGCAAAAATGTCTCAGTATATTTGATTATCCGCTTCCATATTGGATGAGTAAGATTAGGCTTTGATTGAGAAAGATGTGTAATGTCCGAAACTCTAATACAGTACTCTGATAGGTACAGGTTCCTACATAATCTATAATATTGTTACATACCGACAAAGAAGTGCGCACCTGGTTTATTACCCTTCCCGCATACGGAGTTATTTTGTTTACTTCGTGTTTAAAATTTTCAATTAGACAATAGCCTATAGTTATTGTTTTCGATTTTGTTGGCCGTTCGCAGGAATAATTAACCAGGTGTGCAGATTACGGTTTTTCGAAAACCCCTGTCCACGCGGTAGATTTTTGTTTTGTATAGTGTATAGTTAGTATAAAACAATGCCCGAACGGAGGGGTGAGGAGTCAAGCAACGATTACGATACTAGCAAGACGTGTATACATTCGACAAGTTATATAGTGAGTGACGGACTTTGCGCGTGTTCTTGAATCGTGCAGTTTGTACTGGTAGTGTCTTAGTTATATTTGTACCTATGTTATACGTGTTTGTATAGTTCTAATAAATTCTATAGTAATTTCAAGGGAATTTTAATTCAAGTCCTGCGTAACTCGTAACTATATGATAAAATTCTGAATATGCCGTGAGAAGCTCTTTGAAAAAACAAACGGAATAGACTATATAAACTGTGGAGAACACTATACAATTGTTTTAAATTTCTTCTGTTTGTTCGAGACTCTTAAAAAAAACTACTGAGATGATTTCGATACGATTTTCGTTGATCGACAGCAAATTAGTAGATTTCAAACCTGCGCTACTTTTTATATTAGGAATCCCGTGAGAATTTTTCTGGGAATAATATAAAATAACCAGATTGAAAAGAAATCGAATTCAATGCGATTTTTTTACTGGTCTGTAGCAAATTTTATGTAATAAAATGTGCGATGTTTTTTATTCCGGGAACCCCGCGAGCATTTTTCCGGGAGCGGTTAGTAGTTTTTCGGGTACACAAAAATTTGCTTATTCCGGTACAGTTTTTATTATAACAATAGCTTACATTCTTTTTTTAATGGTGTGGTCCTTTGTGACCCGGGAAACCTGCGGGATCTTCAAGACAATCATGGACCAAGTTGCAGGCATATCCAAGTTGTTAATATGTTTCTTAATATTTCAGTTAGTAATTTTGATTATCAGTCACTGTCTTGCGCTTAAGAGAGCGAATTAGTGAAGTCCAAAAGCAGCCAAAGGTTCCGCACTATCGTTATTGTTGAATAGAATGCTGAAAGTCTAAGATTTGATTCTCAGCAGGGTAAGTTTTGTAAAAGAACTTCTCGCTATTTACTCTGCCTTGGTTGTCTGAGTTCGGCCCTAGAATTGTTCGTTATAGAATACATGAGTGTGTTTGTCTGTCGATAAATAAAACTAACAGCAAAGTATGAAAAATTAAACAATATGTGTACCGCGTTTCGATTTGGGATTGCATTGACAATAGTCGCCCAAGCACGCTCCACCAGGGAATCCCATGCTGCGACATAGTTCATAGCAAATCTCGAAGTTGCAGTCTTCTATTGGTGTTTGTGGTATACGGATTTTGGGTACCTTCGTTTCAGATACTTCTGTAAAAAAATATGTGGATATTAGGAAATAAAATTGAAGAACTCGTCAGTGCATATATTTTTATTAAAGAATAGAAGTAAAAAAGGAATTCAAATCTTAAGTATAATATTGCTGCGATGTTTCTTATAATTTATTCTTCTTAAGGCTCCTATTGCTGCAAAAGATGGAAAGTGAAAGAAACAAACTTTTCGTTGGTATTTATTGTTCAACAGTTAACCAAAAAAAAAAAGGAATCTTTACTATATGACACGTAACGTGGTTTTTAGTAACTTTTCTATAGCAATTTTAAGTTAAAAAAAAAATTCACCAAATTGTTGACACGATTTTACTCCAATTTTTATCAAAACGGATAATAAATATCTAAATGTTTATAAGAGAGATAAAGAATGTGTTTTTTTTATATAGTAGATACTTTATTTATAATAAAATAATAACGCACTTAAAAACGATCGCGTCTATGAAATCCCTGCTATAATCCGAAAAATTAGTAATCCTCAAGGTCGGTCGGTGGCGTTGACACAAACGATAGTGCCCTTACTCCACCTGCGGTAGTGTTAATGACTGAGACCAAATGCGACTTACATATAGAGTTAAAAACCAACACCGTTAATTATTAGCTGCATAAGTGTATATATATGAGTTATCTCACAATGATTAACATCTCTAAATTAACGCATTAAGCCCTTGGCTTCAACTGCGTGACACAGTCACTTATACTAACACTATCCCAGGTGTAAGAGAGGCATAATAAAGCAATACCACGTTACGAACAGTACATAGAATTATAAGTAGTGTATTTTATGCCTGTTTTGCGAATGGATACATCATTGTGGGATTTTGATTTGTATACATAATAAAACTACGTTTTAACGGTTTTAAGCGCAGTTATTTATTCGATTTGTTTTATTCAGACATTTCGGCCACTTTTCAAGTGTTAATGAGTATTGTTAAAGTTTTCTTTAGCCTACTGCCAACTTGTTCATATTTATTATTTATTTTTAATTTTGTTTATGGTTATTATTTACTCTATGAGTGCCTTATCTAATTTATCACCGCTTTGCAACATGTTGTGGCTAAATAAATAAAGAGACGACGCGCCACAAGAAACGTTGGAATAATAAAAAACAAATAAATTACCGGCTTAAACAGTTTAAACGTAGTTTTATTATAATTATGGAAGTTGGATATTTACATAGTTTTTCAGCGTCTCTCTGTATATCCACTAACTTTTCTTAAGCCATGCAACGTTTTTTTCAGCAGTTCTCACCATCATTTTTCAAATTTTCAAGGAACGTTTATATATAATACCTCGCAATATATAAAAACCTAATTAAATTTTATGTAAGTAAAATAGAACTGCTTGACGGGTTTGACCCGAAAACGCGAAAACTTTAGTTTTTAAATATAGAGAGATATTGGAAAAATAGAGAACGTGAAAGAAGAGAAATATTCCATAATATGCGCGTGAAACGGCGAGAAATGTTCAGTATAGTGTAAGCTGTAAATCATAATAGTATATTTATTACCTTCTAATTCGTTCTTCATTATATCGCATTTACAGCGATCTCCCACGCAGATTCCACCTGGGAATCCAATTCTTCGGCAAGTTTGATCACAGCCTATGTTGTCACAATCTTTAGTGTCTGGCTGTCAGACAGTTTCTTTTCTCCTTTGAAATGAAAGGATGTTATGTACCAAATTGTTGTGGCGAGAAATAATAGGCAAAATAAGCATTCAAACGGACCCCGATAACAAGAAAAAGTAAATAAAACAAAATACTTCAGTAGCAGGCATTGCGATAGAAGAAAGTTTAAGATAAATATACATATATCATTAAAAAATTATTATAGTAAATAACGGAGAAAGTTCCTTTCCGAAATTTACTATACCAGGTCTCGAATCGCGATCTGTACGTTGGGTGAGGTAAGCCGGCAAAGGCTTAGCTAACTCAACCATAGAGGCCGTCACTAATAATATAATTTAAATATTTTACGTAGTCAGCCATTCGCAGTCCACTGCTGGACGTAGGCCTCCCCAAGATGGCGCTACTCATCCCTGTCCTCCGATTTCCTCATCCACCGCCTTCCGGCGACTTTGCGTAGATCGTCAGTCCATCGGGCTGGAGGGCGTCCGACACTACGTTTACCGAGACGCGGTCTCCACTCTAGGACTCGTTTGTTCCATCGGCCATCGCTCCTGCGGCAAACGTGACCAGCCCACTGCCACTTCAACTTGCTAGTTTTGCGAGCTATGTTGGTTACCTTGATTCTCCTACGAATATCCTCATTTCTAATTCTATCCATAAAGAAACACCCAACGTAGCTCGCTCCATAGCCCGTTGAGCGACTTGGAACTTGTGGACCAATCCTGCCGTCAGTGTACATGTGTCGGCCCCGTAGGTCAGGACGCAATAATTAATAAATACAAAATTTAATTTTCTACCGTCAAATCAATTTTCCACTAGAGCACTTTTATTTATCAATATTTCAAAAATGTGTTAGACGTGAACATGACATTATTTCAATATTATAATACAGTATATGAAAATACTAAAATGTTTATAAGATAAAATGTAAAATCTAATTAATCGTAAGGAATTGAAAGTTGACAATTTAACACACAAATATTACCGTCATAGATATTAATAGAGATAATAGAAGCGTTAACCACAGAAAGAATTCCAATTAATATCAAAATAGTGTTCGCGGCCATCTTAATAATCTGCAACGAACACCTTCGAAAATCAAATACTGTAAAATAATACAGTCTAAATGGGACGACAATAAAAACGAACTAACAGGAAAGAAGTGGAGCGTAGCTACTTATAGGGAACGCTTCGAAGGCGGGACTTAACCTCGGACACAGAGGCAGTGAGTCAATAAGTATGATACATAACGAGTATATTTTTCCCGTTTTTTCATTATTCGAATAATAACACGTTTTTAAAATAAGATGCAAAATATGTGGAACTATCTAACATAATGAAGAACACTAACTTGCATACTTGCATTTTACTGCTGGAAATGCAATACAAAAACGTAACAGCTTACCTAAGAGCAGTTGCCATCGCTTAAGGACAAATATAAAATATAAAAAATTCTAAAGATGCCGTGTCTATACATTGAAGTTATTAAAAAAATCGAATATACTACCATAAAAATATAAACGACGGAAAATGCATCGTGCATATGAGTTTAGATTTCTTATCTGATAGTCTGTTTGTTCAGTATTCACATAAAAACTGCGGGGCTGATTTCGATGTAGTTTACGCTGGCCGATAGCAAATTCTTCAACTTGAAATCTGCGCTACTTCTTATCCTGGTTATACCACGTAAATTTTGTGAGTGATTAGTAGTTGTTCGGGTGTATAAAAAATTACTCATTCTGTCACGCTTTTCACTAAAACGATAGCTTACATTCTTTTTAAAAGTTGCCATATTTTGTGTCCTGGGAATCCCGTGAGAATTTCAAATCAAACGTGGATGAAGTCGCGGGAATTTTCTAGTATTTATGAGCGAGTATGAGCGCAAACCTGTTAAACAATGTACATATTGTAGTGCTCAGGTAAATACTTTAGCTCTTTCTAAATCCCTAACATTTATAAATGTTATTGAGAAGCGCTGCGTACACAAAGGCATTGATTCAAGGAAGTGTGTTTGTTGTTCAAATTCTTTAAGCTAAGCAAGCGATGCTGCTGTACGAGTACGTGTTTATTTATTAATATTAAATGTGTCCATATTCGCAGCAAATACATTAAATTTCACCAATTACTAGCACACTAGTATTTTTTATGGTAGGGTGAAATGGAATATATTTTATTTATTTTAATTTTATTGCAGGAGTTCAGAAGACAGGCAGACGACCCACTTGGTGGAAAGCGGTTACCATAGCCTATGAACATTTGCAACACCACAGGTGCTACAAATTCGCTGCTACTCTCTTAAGGGAGACTGGATCCTGGTTACTAATGCCGGAACTCAACACAAGGTTGTTATAGCGGCATACTCTATACCAAGGGTGATCGAAATCTAGTCGAGCAAATACCCTCCTACCACCAGGTAAAATATATAGAATCGAGACAGCTACTCTATGGTAGACAATTAATAATGGGCATTTATTTATTAAATAGATGGATGTACACTAGTACGTGCACTTATTTATATTTTTTAAGGAATGTGCAGTTTACACTTGAGTTTATAACTAACTAATAGTTGGGTATATAATGCCATAAGGATATTGGGTAATGAGACTCAAATTTGCCAAACAAACAGGTGACATGAAGCTTTTTGTTTAATGTAAAAGTAAAAATGAGTTTCTTCGATTTTCTTTTTCCTCATATTTTCGGAATTGTTTATTTTAAGTTTTGCTTTTAGAAACTAGACATGAAATGTTGTTATTTGTAACCCAGAAAAATACAATGATTACTGTGGGTCACAGAACTAAAATTAAAGCCAAGTAAAGAAATAATTAAACTCTCCCTCCAGTTTTATAGACAAGCTTGATAAATCCTTTAAATTAGGTGCCTTATTTCTCAAAAAATATAAGAGCAAAAAGATGCCTGTAGAAATGTTTTAATAACAGTTTTAAAGGAGTAAAGTATAGAAATAGTTCAGTTATAGCAATTCTGTCACTGAATAATAGATGGCGTTGTAATTAATAGCATGCAGGAACAGGTTTTAAACAAACAGCTGGTGGTCGTAGAAAGGCACTTGCACATCATAAAAACAAATATTTTAATATTTAATAATAAAGTACATGCTGTGTATACAATTCAAGATTAAAATAATGCACTTAATTTTACGGTTTCAATCTATTTTACATTGGGACAGGAATATATGATTCGATTAGTTTCGTAGTGACTTCACAGTAGATGCTTCAGTGAATAAACCAATTGTGCTAAGAAAATGAATTTTAATACAGTAATGATTTTGTTTATTTTCTTCACTATGTTTGCGGTTCATGGTAAATAGACATTTATTTTTTAACTTTTTGGTCACTCTAATATGGTTTTTGTAGAAAACAAAACGTCATTTAAACAATGCACAAAGCATTTTACTTATCAGATAATTAAACATGTTTGTTTAATATATTGATAAGTCTACAAAAATGCTAAAACTAAAATGTATGTTCTTCATAACATCGATATTTAAAATTTCGTTGTTCTTGTATTTTAAAGACTAAAATAAAAACTTAGTAACCTGTTTTTTTATAGAAAAGAATTGGTTTATTGAAAACAATATTTCCTAAAAATACACGCATTTTTAATTGTGAGTTTATTTGACTCATTTGATCTTAACAAATCTTTTTTAAATATTAAAACGTCAATGTTATCAACATTGATGATTTAGGAGCTTCTGTGAGTTACATTTTTATAGGGAGGTGCTTTGAAAAAAATTATAATACTGTAATATCATCTACCGGGTTCAATTGCGAACCTTAACCATCCAGGGACCCAAATATATATCTAATATATAAAATTCTCGTGTCACAGTTTTCGTTGCCATACTCCTCCGAAACGGCTTGACCGATTTTGATGAAATTTTTTGTGCTTATCCGGTATCTATGAGAATCGGCCAACATCTATTTTTCATCCCCCTAAATGTTAGGGGTAGTCCACCCCTAAATTTTTTTAAAATTTTTTTAGACAAAATATTTAATTTATATTTTTTTATGATACAACATACAAAAATACATACAAACCTAGATTTTCAACCCTCTGCGATCAACCCCTATTTTTACCGGGCATTACGACGTCTGCCGGGACAGCTAGTGATATATAATAATATCAGCTTATAAATGTCCCACAGCTAGGCTTGGCCCTCCCATTATAGGAGAACGGACAGTACACTCGCCAGGCTTATCCAAGCTAGCTTGGCAGGTTTGACACATTGGCTATCTCGATGTGCAGGTTGCATCACGATGTTTTAATTCACCGTTGTTAGCACGTGGTAATTATACATTAGGTCAGAAAAATGCATTCAAAGAAAATTATTACAATCGGTCCAGCGGTTTATGCTAAATTCAGTGACATACACATGTACAATATATATATATATATATATATATATATATATATATGTGTATGTGTGTCTAAAGATTGTCGTTCCTAGTATTGTTCTATGACTATATTCATGTTAGTAGTAAAAGCAGTTAGCTGATAGTGACATAACATACCGGTCTATTCTAATAGGTTAAATGATTAGCACGACGGTGCATTAATTAGAAGGAAGGTAATAATTAAGAAATGTCATCATTGAATAAATTAGTATTATCTTTAGGATTACGTAACCATTTTGGTAAAATCGGATGCCTTATGAAATCGTCATGTCTGTTTGTTTTTGTTAGAACTCTTAAAATTATTGGATCTACAAGATGAAAATTGACACCAAGGTGAAGTCTGTGTGATAGTATAAAGTGTAGTGAAAATGAAAAAAAAGAAAGTTTAAAAAATGGCTGCTAAACATGTATCTATTATTGAAACACTGTTTTCTAAGCAAACTATATTAATACAATATAGTTTGCTTAATTAGATACTCAATTAGAATTCATGTATTACAGTATTATTAGACTATTATATATATTAATTATGACGATTGCTTACTTGACAGATTCAATCATCATTGCTGTGACGTTTTAGAAATATACTACTGTTATTTTCAAAACAATGTTCATAATGTTACAAGTTGCGAGACACGAATTAAAATGCCGTTTGAATTATTCTGGAGTTTATTAGAACTTTATAAACACGTATAACACAGGTACAAATATAACCGAACACAACAAAATCCAAACGATAGGTAGTTGACCTAACCGCCACACCTGGCTAATAACTCGAAAAAATACATAGATAACTTCACGCCAGGTCCCTTGCGGGGTAGGCACGAACAACAGAGCGCCATTCAGGCTTATTCTTACACACCTCACTTGCTTCTTTGACATTTATAGCTCTTGTCATGCACGCTCGTCTCTTCTTAATGCTCCTGACATCACCTTATATAAAACAATGGGCTGTTTTCTACAAAACGTTTGCCAATCAATAAGTAAGCAAAAGCAGACGATCATAAAAATTTTATAATGAATTTAAATGCCGACAGGTAATAAAATGTGTTTTGTTTCAGATATGCAGGTGGATTTTGTTTTTGTCGGGACCTGAGTTGTAACAATAATATGAGGCTATAAAGATAATACATTCACATTAGAGAGGTGGTATTCTAATCAATGCTACTACATATTAATGTTGTTTCAATGCAAGTTAACACTATGGGTCCGATCTTTTTCAATGTGCATGATCTTGTGTTATATCATTAGCTAGATCTTGAAACAACGTAAGGTTTGATAACTTTTATGAAGTCAAAGGTTGCGTCGGTGGCGGAATATCAATTAGCTCTTCACGTCGTAAATATTGTGTTTTCTTTAACTTTTAAATTGTGAGGTGGAATCCTAGAAAAATAAAACAAAGTCGCAGTTTGAAAAGTATTTTCACGTTAATTTTTGAGATCGGTCGAAAATCGGGGTATTACCCCAAATTTTGGATATTCGTCCGGATGTTCTGTTTTTACCAAAATGAATATGGAACCTTAAAATTGTCTATCTTTTGTTTTTTTTACCTTTTTATATTCCTCTATTTAGCATATGTTACGTCCTGCCACATTGTATTTTAGGATTGGGAGAAAACACCAGTTTTTTTTTGTTTTATTTTGTGATTTTTTCCTGCTGGGTTGCCGTAACCGACACACTGCCCCTACGATGCTTACTTACAATACCGTCTGCCGATATTGCGTAGACCACTTCCTGCTACTGCAGTACTCACTCTACATTAATCGTGCGTAGCTTGCTTCTGGATCTTCTCTTAAACTGGACTAAACTTCTTCTTCACTGAACTGCCCACTTCACTCTTCACTAAACTCTCCCCTGTCTTCTACTAAACTTCTCTTTCAACTCTCTCGTATCGCACTTGTCACTTCGCTGTCTTCAGCTGAACTACTCTGTAGGCACACCTTGCGGCACTTATATACCCGGAAGAATCATCTGGAACCCATAATTTCGATCTTCTTTTCGTCAATATTTATTTTAAGTATATCCCTTTCTAAGTAACTATGTCTGTCTTTTCCTTCCTCAACCTTCTATTCTAGAATTTCGACCTTTATTTTATTATTCTTTTGTTTACCATCTACAATGTTCAAGAACATTGTAGATGGTCTTTGTCTTTTTCTTCTGAAATCTCCTTCATTCTGTGTGAAAGTCCTTAAACTACCTAGATCATTCTACCATCGCTCGCCACAGTATTTTAGATACGTTCTCTGCCACATCGTACTTCAGATGTTATAAATAGTAACCGTTCATCCCCTCTACGGAACTATTAAACATGCGTGGTCCGATATACACTTCATCGATTTATTTATCATTGTTTCATTAGCTGGAATAGATAATTTAATAAGTGATATTATTTCTTAAAAACAATAAATATTCTATTTTAATATTTCAGACGTGTGTCGCTATTCCCGAAAGATATATGGTACATTAAATAATTTTAATGGCACAGTTCATATTTCACTTACGATAAATTAATTTACGAATGTTGTTTAAAATGCTCATTCAATGGGAAATGTGGACGAGTTTGCTGTATTAATTTGAATATAGACGTAATAATGCAGTATCGTTAAAATTGCAAATAAATATTTTTTGTGTAAAAAATGTCATTTTTTTAACACGAGAAATGTGTTCAATCTATTAATAATATTATTAGAGGGCCAAAGATGGTACAGTTTACCCTACCTACTAAATAAATCATTTTTCTTATATATATCGAGGCTTCATAACAAATGGGCGTACAGACAAAAGTGTAGTTTTACGCAATGGACAAAATTATGAATAAAACAAAACTCTTTGATTGTATAAGGTTGATATTACCCTTCTATTTAGGTATACTTGCATACTGGTAAGACTTGCTAAATTGTACCATGCATACATTTTAGTGAAGAACAAAATATGTCATTTTTGCGTATACGGCCATTTGTTATGAAGCCCTCGATATATGTGACTGTTGGTAGTGTTAGCCAATACAGGTTTGGTGCTAGGTATCGTCCTGAGCATCTACAACCGGATGTCTATACATTGCTATACATATTTTACTTTACCATTGGTAGAAAATTGACATCGCAACATTTCAAGTTAAAGTTAACGTAAAACTTCAAGTAAAAATTTTGTTGCGTTTCTTTTTTCCACTTGCCCGTTGCGATTCGTTTTTCGACTCATCCGTTGCTATTCGTTTTTCCTCTTGTCCGTTGCATTCGTTTTTCCTCTTGTCCGTTGAAGTTTCACTTCTACTATGTGTACCAGCACACATTTCGATTTTGTGTTTATTAATTACATATTATAATGAAAGTTAGAGAAGAATTATGTGTGAGTATATTATCTGAAGTTTCACTTGTACTGTGTGTGAACTGCGCACACACAAACACACACACTTTTTTTTCGTTAAAAGTTCGTGATCAAGGCCCCTCCCACCCCTTGTCACACTTCGTCAATCCCCTCCACCTCTCAACGTGTGACGTAATTTATAAATGGCCTTTTTCACAGTTTTGGGTTTGAAAACTGCTTTATTAGGATGGTTATTTCTTGCAAATTTTTAATTATATCTCAAGAAATAAAAATATGAATAATGACTAATGGCTTATATATAATCCTTTTATTTCATACCTCTTCAGCAGTTTTTCAGAATAACTATTGTAATATGTATATATAAATGGACGGAAATGTAAAATTTCCCTAGAATAATAGACGCCCTTTTTCATCCGTGCAGGAACGGAGAAAGAATACAATTTCTTGCGGCCCGGCGGCCTGTCGTACGAGGCGACAAAACAAACCACAGCCAGTTGGTAGGACATTTGCTCTACTGGATGGTTACCACCCCTGGTTTAAAGGATGTCGCCATAACAACCTTGAGTGGTGTTCCGGCATTAGTGACGAGGTTCTATTCTCCTTTAAAAGATCAGCAGCGCGTTTGTAGTACTTTTGGTTTTGCAAATGTCCATAGGAGATGGTAACCGCTTTTAATCAAGTGGGCCGTCTGCTTGTCTGCTGAACTCCTGCCATAAAAATAATAATAACCTGTTGTGGTACTTATAACGTGTGATACAATATGTAATTAAATGTGTGTTGTTATTTCTACAAAATTTTATCAGTATGTGTCATGTTAACATAACTCGACTCCGCGGGATGCCCCTCGGCCAGCCGGCGAATGACCTTAGCTGCGCGGATAAGGATACAGCGTTTAAATTATGCATACGAGTATTATTATTGGCAATAAGAATGTGTTGTTTTAGAGCGATATTGAGGAAAGTTTTAAAGCAACGCGGTCAAAGCAAGGTGTACTTTCTTCTAATTTTGAATTATTCTTAATTGAGATTACTGGTTATATCAAAACGACTGTCACAGTTATACGGTCTTATTCATTTTGAGTTAAGACTCAATATGAATAAAAACGAAAATCTACAATTCAATTAGTCATAATTATAATTTATTCGGTTCTAAATTTGTGTAATATTAGCATTTTTCCGCAACTTTGTCCATGTTAGACTGATAAGAAAGATTACAGCCATTTTGATTAATATATAATGAAATGTTATTTTCCACAGGATGACCAATTTTCGCATCGGAATAAATTTTTTGACCGACATCGGCGACCTTGCCATTTTAAACTTCTACCAAAAAAAATTCTCGTAAGATTCCCGGGATAAAAGTACCGCAGATTTTAAGTCCGACAATTTACTAATGATTAGTGAAAATTGTTCACTGAAAATGTGGCAATCAAATTCTCAATTTATGCTCTGTGTATAATAAACATGTATAAAGAATGTAATTACGTCACTATTTCTTCAAATAAAGTTTTTCCTTTCTTTAAACTCCGGCAGTGGGTTCCTCCTTTGCGGTGCGCACAATGAAGGTGGACTTAATGCGCTTTTTCGCATGTCCACCATATAGCGGTGCCACAGGCCAGTGCGTCTGGTTGTCCGATAATACAAGGGAGACGGCGGGATAAGTTGAAAATTCCAATGCACACTATCCAAAATTTATCCGACGAATATAAAGCTTCTTTTAATAGAGTGAATTATTCTTTCACAGATGCAGGTGCTGTCTTTAAAAGAAAGAGAGACGACGGCTGTAAACTTGATTGCGTGGAGTATTGTCAAACCACAGGCAAAAGTTCGGGATACTGTATGTCTAATGTTTGCAAGTGCACATCATCGATTGGGCCGTAGTATTAAGCAACAAATTTAATGATAATCATTTAATAAATTGTTTTAGTCTATACATGTTTTTGTTGATTTAGTTATTTGTATTATACCGCTTCATATTACATTAGAGATGTAGAGATTAAATTAGAGGTGTCTTAATGAATGACCAGGTTACACGTTCGCTATAGGTACTTTTTAGTACCTATAGTAAACGTGTAAGTATGAATAATTTAATGTAGATGAAGCAAGAGATGAAAATCAAAATTATAGCAATTAGAAATTTATCGTCTCTGCCTACTTCTATGCGAAACCGGCGGGGTAATATGCATATATGTAATGTTACGACTGTAGTCTCTGATATGCCTATATTTTAATGATACAGTAGGTATATATTAATGCATTAAGCATTAAAATAGATAACATTAAAATTATTAAAAAAGAACAACAATTCCGCAATAAAAAATTAGTTCATTATTGAAATCTAGTTTCGCTATAATAATTGTATCTTGGAAAACGAATATATAATTGGTTCAGTCATTTAACTACTGCAGGGTCATATAGTGCTCCTAAGTTATTTGTGGAATGACGAGCGTTGCTGCGTTCGTTTCGGAGCTCGCAATCTATGAAGAATCATCAAAGACATTTGAATATATTAATCTAAGATAATAATATATTATAATGCTCGGGTTCCATCTGGGATACTGTTAAAGTTATTGATACGGTTAAATGTGTCTTATTAATAACGCTAAAAATAACGTCGTTTGGGAATAAGCTTTTTAAGAACTGAGAGCCTTAATCGCATATAACATGACGATTGTAGTTCCATATTTACCATTACATAAATCCGGGCTATAAAAACTGCTTCTTTATCCTAACAATTACACAAATTCCTACATGGTATACGAGAAACGTAAATACTATCCTTATTTACAAGCTGATAATAAGTAATCGGGAATATCGAGTAATTTTCACCGAGTTTTCGAGGTGTGTGGTGCATCTCGAATACTAAATACGAGCGAACGCGAGTATCCAATCCACCCAATTTAGGCCAGCCCGAGGCTAGCTTAGAAGCTCGCGAAACTTTTCATATCTATTCGAAGGTGTCTGTAGGGCATACTAATTTGGACAGGAAGTTATTTACAAATTAAAATCCTTTGTTATAAAACTTTGTTTGTTTTAAATAAAAACAATTTTAAAACTAACTTATCCTAGTAATTAAACTAACTTATCCTAGTAAAGTAGGTTAAGTCTTTGGCGGCCTAACTGATTATAATACCGCAGAGACTCGGGGTTCGATTTCTGACATGGTAAATTTCATAAACGAACTTTTCATTATTTGCTATTGTCTAGGATCTAGGTGATCGGCCCAGTGTGATACGTTGTATATTAACTGTATGTAACACAAGCGTAGTGTGTGACTTGGGGATACACAATGTGTGTGTTTGTATGCAAATGATTATAAACGAGAAAGTCTATGGAAATGAGTGGTTTATATACACGTTCACGCAAAAACTACAGAATAGATTTTGATAAAATTTTACCGTAATATAGCCTATACAACATGATAATACATGGGCTATAATTTATAAATATATTGTTTGAATTGGTGACTGTATAACGATGATTCAATCTCACGTGCGCAAAGTCTCAAGCACAACTGGTTTTTTTATAGATATGTATAAATTTGTTAAATACTTAAAACTAACACTTAAAATATACAAGAGGGGCGAAATTTAGTGGTTAACGGTCCTGAGACTTATCAATTGTATTGAGGTGGGATCCGAAACAGTTCGAATTTTGGCATAGGGCTTGTCCACATCATCACCTCACGACGTGGTCAATGTGGAACGGTGCGGTGTCGCGGCGCGGTGCTAATGCACTCTACAGCAAATTCGCCGCGGAACGACGCGTCGGACGTCGTCGGAAGCGGTACATGCCTACGATGCGCTCGCTCAGTTCAAAGAGTACATTGTATATTTAGGAATCAGAAGTGGAAAATAATAATAAAAAGTAGAATCGTAAATAATTTAGAGATCAGGAGTGGAAAATGATAATAAAAAGTATAAAAAGGGGGATCGTAAATAATTGTTTAAGTTTTAGAGCAAAACTGATAGTTTGATTATGAAGAAACAATGGAAAATGCGTCCCAATACCGTGGGCGCTCCATTTTGTACGAGTACTCCAAGCGTAGTGAAAGGTGGGCGGGGCGATGTCGCTGCCGCTGTACTTTAAAAAAATAGTCAACTACCGACATTATGGCTTATTGTATATATAAGTTTGATGTTTCATTGTCCTAGTTATTAGTTTAAATTATTAATTATATCTTAATAATAGTAGGAGCAAAATATTTCTTTTGAGATACATATCTATAAAGAGACTACTAATTTGCAGGTTCGTGAGTGAAACATACATCGGAATTTTAAAAGACAACATGTAGTGTTGCAGAATCGTGACGTCCACTTTTACGATACGGTAACGTACAATTCCATGTCACGTTAACGTGCCGCACCGCGAAACCGCACCAATTCACGTTAACGACGTCGTGCCGTGGTGATGTGGACAAGCCTATTCTGTAGAGGAAAATATAGCGAGCAAACTTGAACTTGGAAATAACCGAATCAAACCGCCAATCCGCAGCGGATGAGCGTTACCATACCATACCAAATGGGGAAGGTAATGCCCAGCAGATACCACTGCTGGGTATGGCTTTTTAATTAATATTAAGCCAAAAAATAATGAACTCTGATTAAAAATTTCAATCCTTTCTTTCAATTATGTTTCGCCACAGCTAATCCTTATTTTGTGATTTTAACACATCATTTTATTGTAGCATATGGAAAGCAGATTCCTTCTACCTTTTAATCATAGGCTCAGTAATGTTCAAGAGAAATGATAATGATATATATACAAAAGACACGGACAAGACCATTTCATAAGGTATTACTTTCCCAAAATGGCTACAGAATTTACAAAGTAGACTTGAAACGTTATTTAATTAATATTCATACTGTATTTTAATAAATGTAGTAGTAATGTTTATGAACGAACCCAACTCTTACATGGCAGTTGTTTTAGAATTAAACATAAGTCTTGTACAATTAATGTTGAACTAAACTGTCCCAATTAGAACAAAGCTACTACAAACCAATGACATCACGTACGATAAGACTATATACGTCTTATCCAGACACATTGACATTGAAAGGATAAACTCATCATAGTTTCATGAAATCGACCAATGCTCTTATCTTCAGGACATCCCCCTGTTCTAACAATGTTTGTGATTGTCATTTCATTATAACTTACACAATTTTTGATATAAATACAAGTTTCAGTTAATGAGGAATTGTAATTGATACATCTCTTGATATGAAGACTGCTCAGGAAGTTGGGAGACCTCTGTTAATCCTACTGCTGTTAGGATACCAGGGAGTCAGCTGCAACGCTGTACAATATGGTAAGATAAATATATCGACTAGATTAAACACAGTTCTGATATTGTTTATTTTTATAGAAAAACTTTGAGATACTATTTGTAAACAATCGCAATGATTCAGTAACTAAGCAATCGGCTTGTTATTCTAATAACAGGGTTCGAATCCTGACCGAATTACTTAATTTGTTTTTCTAGCCAAAAAGATACCCTCCAATAAGTTTTGAGATGACCCTGATTTACAAATGCTCAAGACCCTATAAATTGAAATCAATTCAACAAAATCATTTGATTATTAGTTATTAATATTTCATAATCTACAAGGGGTTTACCTACATCATATCTCGCATGCAAACTTCTTGCAAAATTTTCATCCATATAAAAATACGTCCAGCTCGAAGGACCATTAAATGTACAATTTGTACACTTGCTCTGGGTTGTAGTGGTGAATGCTGGTAGTAGTTGGTGGAGTGCTGGTGCTTTCTTGGGTAGAGTGAAGGTAGTACACCTTCTTGCTTTCAGGGATTTATTGTCGTACTATTAGCTCTTGGATGCTGATCCTTGGGTTCAACTTAGTGATAGTTGAAGTTGTATGTTACGACTAATAGCAGCTCGTAGCGACTTGACAGCCACTTGATTGCAACTAAATCACAGAGTATTTGTGAGCATTATTTATACTGATGTTATTATATTAAAGTAGCCTAAAGTAGGCCGCAGCGTCAGCAAAACGCTGTACTTTGAACCGTATATTGTTTTTTTTTCAATTGATTGACTGAGCACAGATATATGTGTTTATATTAGCTTGAGGCCATACTGTTGTAAAATTAATTATATTATTGGAAAGTTGTATCGCACTTTTCGTTTGTTAATTCCCAGAGCGAATGATATATAACAGTAGGTAGCCACGCTAATCTGTCCGTTTTCGTGACAAATTGAGCAGAATGTTCTGAACAATTACAATCAAATAAAGCGACGTGTAATTTATTGTTTTCAGACGAAAATAACGCTCCGACGAACGAGACCGCTTATAAAGCTTACAGGATCGGCGTCGACATGGGAATAATCAATCCCCAAAAATATCCATTGGATTCATTCGAGAGAGACGAGCGGAACGTCTTCAGAGATTTGTACGGCGAATACAAATCAATGAATGGTAGCGTACCGATTAATTACGCGGAGTGGCTCGTTATGAACCACTTCGGGATATTGCCCGACACACAGGAATCGCTGTTCCAGAGGAAAATCACTAAAAGGAGCACCGCCGACAATAAGCGGAGATTTATTAATACTGTGAAGAAAGGCGATATTTTGATCACGGGCCGCGGTATTGGCGGCTTGGTTGGCCACGCGGCGATAATGACCTCGGATTATTGGGTGTTGGAAATGCCCGGGGGAGGTGGCTGGGAGAACGGGATAAGGGACAATAACCGACAAATCGGGAAGGACAAATGGTTCGATGAACACGCATCCGACTGGACCACCGTTTATCGTTGTCCGGACGGCGCTGCAGCGAAAGAAGCCGCTGGTTGGGCAGACAGGACTTATTACAACCCATCAGGGGGCGCGAAAAAGTTAAAACATATCACTTATAAAATCACAACGGACATTTGGAAAACGAACCCAAGTTATTGCTCTAAGCTTGTTGTCCAGGCGTATTACTTTGGAACCGGATCTAAAAAAGTAATCAAAGATTTGTCTCTGATTGGCAGGATTATTGTTCCATCGACAATACCATCTTACTTCTTACATCCTTACCAGCTTGTTAATAAAGGAAAATATTAGGATTATGACTTAAAACCAAAGTCATGACTCATCATGTAAATTGCGTATATCAATTTATAAATAGATTTTTCAGTTCCCTTATTTAACTTGTAACATTATATTGGTTTATTATTTGGGTTGTTTTTTAGCAGTATTATTTAGATGCTGTATATTACAAATAAAAATGGTTTTTTAATGATTTATGATGCATATTTATGAATGTTTAGATTCGAGTTAATGTAGACTTTAGCATTTACCAGAAATTTTCACTATTTTAAATAATATTAGGACAAAACACAATATTTTTTATTTTTAAGACTATACTATATATTAAGTAAATCGACGTTTGACTTTGTTTTAAGTAATTAATACTAAAATACTCGTAACTGAAAGATCCGTTACTTCTATCCATTACAAGTAGGATACCACATAAATGTGGGAAGAAAATTTTTTGAAAAACCTTTTGAAATGAGAAAATTTATTTGTTTTCATAAGGTGTATTACCTCCACGTGCCCTTATTACGGATTCTAATCGGTTCCGCATAGATTTTATTAGGGTTATTAAAAGATCTTGCGGAATATTGTCCCATTCTTCTGAAAGTGCTGTTCTTAGTGCTGCCACTGTCGTGGGCAAAGGGTTTCTCGCATATACAGCTCTTTTTAAATTGTCCCAAACATGCTCAATGGGCTTTAGATCCGGGCTGCGTGCTGGCCAATTCATTGTACGTATCCCAACCTCTTCGCAATATTGTCGAACTTGTGCAGCAGCGTGCGGCCGGGCATTATCCTGCATTAAAGTAAAATTTTCGCCTATGAATCCCATGTAAGGCACCACGTGATCTTCTAAGATCTCTGTTATGTAGCGATGTGCAGTCAAACCCCCTCTATTAGCGTTTTGACGGACCATGTCTATGAACACAAGTTCTGTTCGCCCGTTCATCGATATGCCACCCCAGACCATACACGAACCGCCTCCAAAAGGAACACGCTCCTCAATGCAACTTTGAGCATATCGCTCCCCACCTCGACGATAGACTCTTTTGCGACCATGTGCACCATATAAACATGTCCTACACTCGTCCGTGAACAATACGGAGGTCCATTGCTCTTCTGTCCAATTCAGGTGATCACGCGCAAATCTTAAGCGAGCTTGTCTGTGAGCTACAGACAACTTTGGACCATTTGCTGGTCTAAAAAGGGTGATATCCGCTTCCTTTAACCTTATTCTTATTGTTCGTGCACTCACGTTTACTCCACGCATTTAATTAAGCTCTATTTTGATGTTAACAGACGTGAGGAAACGATTTCGCAGGGAAGTTGTAACAATAAATCGGTCATCATGACCGGTGGTTGCTCGAGTCCTGCCTGTACCACGTCTCCTTCTGTAAGAACCTGTCTCCACAAACCTTCTGTATATTCTAGAAACCGTAGACTGGTTTAAATTAAATTTCTACCAATCGTTCGTTGATCCAAGCCCTCCCGCATCAATGCTACAACTTGAGCCGCTTGTTCGGACGAAGTATCTATATTATGGTTCAAAAACTCTCGATGAGTTAAAAAACTAATTACCAACAATTCTGCTGGTAACAATAATTCAATTGACAAAGGAATAATAAATCAATGAGAATCAATTTAAAACTTTGCTATAAATAACACGCAAATCTGATACTACGAGTAAATTTTCTTTTCCCGGCTATAATCATTTGTTTTACTGCAGTTCTATTTTTGAATTTTCCTTTTTTTGAGATTAAGAGCCAGTCTCTCCATATTTATATAATTTAATCTAAAAAGTTTGCATACTTATTTAAAAAAAATCATTTCAAAGTAATCCTGAACTTTGATGCAGTTTATGAGTCCGTCAGTTTATATAATTTATACTCAGCTGTACAAACAAATTTTAGCGCCAACAGTGGTAGGTTTATTTATTCAATAGCATGTTGGTGCCAAGAATCAAGAATTTTGGTGTTCGTTACTTGTGCTAAGACACTTTATTTCTAACTTGGTTTCAAACCCAAAGGGCTCGGTTTCGAATCCTGACCGGAAAGCGTGTATCACTTAGGCAATTTTCTCAGTTAATATGCGCATATTGTTACAATTACCACGCAGTAACTGTGAACAAACATCGTGATAAAGCTTGCACAACGAGATAACCGATGTGTGAAACCCCCTAATGCGCCTTTGACAGGCATGATGGGTAAACTTTCAGTTCTCCCACTACAAAAATAGACGGCAAGCCGAGCCCAGCTGTGGGACTTTTACGGGCTGTTATAATAAAGGAAATAATTTAAATAAAATTTTCAGAAAAAGGAGAAACATACTATTTGACTGTAAAATTAAATTAATATATATGACATAAATATTTTATTTTAGAAATATTCGAAATAAGTACTTTTTACAAAACATAATAATTGCGGGATAGTTTTAAAATGATACAAAACAATTAAGTTTTACTCCAACATAGCAGTGGTTTTAACTCAAACACTGACATCCGTTGATGGTACATATTCCTCCACTTTTATGTCCTTTCTGTCTACAATTACCCATGCACTCGTAAAATATACAACCATTTGGATGTTTCACGTATATTGTGTCCCTTTTATGCAATAGATGTGTTGGTTCTGAAAAAGAAGTCAACAAATTGTTAAACTGAATACTGCATATAGAAATATACCTCATTTTGCTTACAAGTTCTAGTTAAATTGCGTAATATCTATTCTTCTATCCCCTATTCCTATCTCTATCTCATCCCTGCAATTTTATTCCTGTTCTTCGAGCCCTCTATCCCATCTGTCTATTATAACAGTCTAAAGATGACGTGTGTGTGAAGTTTTTTTTTTCATCATGATATTATCGTATCATATTTTTTTGGAATAGACTAAACGATAGAGAACATAATGCATTTTTGTCTGTTTGTTCGGTATTCACGTAAAAACTTCTGGACCGATTTCGATGAGGTTTTAACTGGTCGATAGCACATTCTTAGACTTAAAATCTGCGCAACTTTTTATACCTGGGGATTTTTTCTGTGAATAATTAAAAAAGCTCAAATTAAATAAAACGATTTTCAATGCAAATTTTTCACTGATCGATAACATATTTTATTTAATAAAATGTGCGATACTTTTCATCACGGGCATCCCCGCGGGAATTTTCCCGTAGTTGTTCGGGTGCATAAAAATTTGCTTATTCTGACAAGAGTTTTCACTAAAACTGTTTTAGGTATTAGGTATTGATAGTCTGACATTTACGAATTGGTGATATGATATGATATAGCAGACCCCGCTGACTTTGTCCTGCCCTAACTAAAAAAAAATTAGAACCCGTTCGCAGCGCCATCTATCAGGTCCAATTGTGAATCTAAACTAGGCCGACTTGAATGTACAAAAAAAATTACTAAAATCAGTTCGACCGTTTAGAAGGCGTTCAGTGACATACACGAACAAAAGAAATTTATATATATTAAATATGTATTATATGATATACGTATAAGGGCTCCTTGCGTAATGTTCCGTAAATTTATTTAAGAAACACTAAACGCATTTAACACCCTTAAATACGATTAGCGTCTTGCACAACGCAAAATAATTTTATATGATTAACTAATTTTATATAAAAGCGATTGGTATACCAGTGACCCTAAGAAATAATTATATGCTATATGTATATGTAAAAAATGATATTTACTCACCATCATTACAATTATTACAAACGGTACTATCTTTATTTTCAGCTTTAGCTACAAGAGCTAAAATTACGACGAAAGCAGCAACAATAATAACAGTCTTCATTGTCGAAGCCTCCAGGATTCTGTGAGGCATTAAGAAACAGGACAACTTATTTATACAAACTCATCCCCGCATTCGACCTGTATTATCAACGTAACCAATTATTGTATAAATCATTAATAACAAGTTTATACCTTTCCATTTCTGCGCGACTGATACATTATGAAATTAGAACCAGTTATAAAACGCCAGTGTACGACCGAGCATGAGTTTGTGTGGATGTTTGCCAAGCATAATACAATGGAACGAGTAAATAAATATTGAACGTACAGGGAATACCCGTTCTAAGTTTCACCAGCACAGAATTGCAAGAGAAGTATCTTACTGTATGCCATTGTAATTTAGATTTAAAGAACTCGGTTTTAAAGTTGAAATTTGATTGTTATTTTTATAGTATTGTGTTGTTGATAAGGTATCGTTTTATAGCTGTCAGCTTACTCCATTTCTGTGAAATCTCTTAGTGTTTAATAGATAATCTCGTGGAACAATTGGTTTAGCAACTTAATTGCATTTTCCTGTCTTTATAGCAGAGCTGTTTGAAAATTGTTGCGGTTTAAATTCTTTTCATTAACCAGTCTTTGTATTTATTAGTAAGGAATCAGTTTCACCTTACTTGACGGTGACAGAAGAGTTTTATGAAATCGTTATGTTTGAAGTTTCTTTAAGGGTCGCTTGCATAAGGTTGCTTAAATTTATTTTAAAAACACAAAACGTATTTAACACCTTTAAATACAATTAGCGCCTTGAACAACGCAAAACTTCCCGCTAAATATGTTTAAAGAGCTATCAATACGTTTTGTGTAAAGCGTATTTAGGCAGTTTCATATGATTATTTAATTTTATTTAAAGGTGATCATTACGCAAGCGGGCCTAAGTCTAATTTAATTATAATGTTGAATGATATAAGAGTTTTGTTATTAAGAGCGTAAATATATGCAGGCAAAGTAGCGGGAAATTTTGAGCATAAAGTTAATATGAAATATCGCTGAATGAATTAAATAGTAATCCAAATTCAATTCTCATATTCTGAGAAATCGTAAATGAAACTATTCTGAGGAGCGTTTAATACTTTACTTATTAATTTTAATATCAATACTTAATTTTAATATAAATCTTTGTTATAAATAGCGTAAGTAATGCAAAATATAAATCCATCACAAAATAAGAAAGAATTAATATGCTACTTTTGCTAATAATATTTTAAAATCTTCAATAACTTGGCGATTTATCACAAAGTAATCTATTTATTATATTTATTCGGATCTGGGCGTAAAACGATTGGTGATTTCGGAGATTGAGTATCGTTCGAGCTTTGTTTTATGGTGTATATGTTATTTTCTCAAAAGGTTGTACTGGGCCTATATGGATAAAATTATCTAGGAAGAAGCTATAATATAAACGGCAAAAATGTTATAGTAAAATTGCAATATTACGTAAAATTAGGAGTGACCTCTATACAACTCAGAGATCGAAAGAAAAATAGTGAATATAGCTGTAGGATAACCTTGGAATTTTTTCAAAAATCCTAACGATCATGTATGTATGTCATAAGATATTTATTTTCAAACTCTTATAAAGTTTGTTTGCTACTTTTTGACGTACAGATCGAGATGAGGGAGAGAGATGATCTTAAGAAAACCAAGGTAGTGTCTAAAAAGTGCTTTATTACTCTTTTTTGTTTGGACGATATAATTTTTGAGTGCTTTTTGGGTGCGTAGCTGAATGATAACATTTGGACATTCATAGTATATACGAAACTTATATAAGTTACCACATGATTGCACTGATACTGAAGATTTTCATTAAAAAAAACCATGAAAGATTTTGTTTTAAATTTTTTTTTAATTAAAATACAATAGGACTGCGCTCCGAATAAATACCGGCAGGCCTAAAACAATATTTTGGTAAGAGCCATGTTTGTATACTCTAATTTCATTTTACGCATCTTCTAATCGAAATACTGTATGTAAATAATAATTATACAAATATGATAAGTCGATAATGTATTTTGTATAATTTGCACATCTATACTTATATCATATACAGGTAAAGTTTGTGAGTTTTTTTTGTAGGAAGTATTCCTTTAAACTACTGAACCGATTTTGGAAACTCTTTCACCAGTGGAAAGCTATATTAATCTTGAGTGACATGGGCTATATTTCATTGTGTTTAATAATAATTTTAATGACATCAGGTAACCTGAAGCGCCTGTCAAATATTTATATATTTTACGTTATTGTTGTTATCAACAATAACGTTTCAAGCGAGAATTGCGCACATCCTCGTACGAGGCACTACGATTACTTTCTAACAATGAAATTAATTAGCGTCTATTATCCTCTGACACGCGTTTGTAAACTAAAGATTGTAAAGCTTAATTATACCTTGATTTGCGTGCGTGTGGTAATACAATCTATTATAAATAATGAACCAATATTAAATTTTAAAAAATAAGATCATAATTATAAAATCCATGTCCACGAATAATAAATTTGATCCGTCACATACAGAAATCAAGTTGTAGAATGACGTAGAAGTAATTAACTTATTCAATTATTTTTCTGAATCTATCCACAAAGAATACCTTCTAAGGTACTATTATCGTTTTTATACTCCTGAAAATGTTTGTAAAGTTTGTATATAATCGATTTCGTATTCAAAGTGTGAAAGCGGAAAGAACAAGCTTGCATTCGCATTTATACTATTAAGATATATTATTACTTCATTTTTGTTATAATCACTATCTTAAAAATAATATAATGTAGTTTTAAACGAAAAAAAGAAAAGGTTTATTAGCTAAAAGCGACACAGGAAAATATATAAATAGATACAATAAAATACATTTAGACATCTATGGCCCATTCGACAAATGAGATGAGAGTATTGATATGCCGAAACTTATTCAACACAACACAGATTTTCAGTGCCTACCTTTTAGTGGATATGTATTTTCATGAGACCTGTATAAAAATATTATTATATGCGGGATTTATATAACAAACCCAAAAAAACTTGAGAATTGTTTTATTTGGCTTCCAAACAAAGAGTGTCGATCGAAAGTATAATTAATTTTAAGAAACAACTGCCGCGCAATTATTGGCCACCATAGAGAGTTACTAGGACATGTGTATCTGACAAAATCGAAGTTAGAATTATATTTCGTCATCACTCCCTCTCGCTTTTATATCCGTGTAGTAAAACACAATTATCCGCAAATATAACAATAGTACAATAAATAATAGGACTTGAAAAAATGTTCTTAATATCATTTAATTTTAGTCAGTGCAATAAATAAACACACAGATTTAAAGTGCATATGAAAATAATATTCGTTCAATCTCCAAGTACCGCTTAATCGGATGTCAGTTTAAATTCCCCTGTCACAGCTCACTTAACGCATCGGCCACTGGAACCCGATAAATTATAGATGATATTCGACCCAGAAATATGGTGATCCGCCAAGGTCTTCACCCGCAAATATTTTACTGTCAAATTCGAAAGGACCACGATATTTTTGTGTACCTATTTATGCCTAGAAAGGAAAAGAATATTCTTTATTGCACACAAGAAA
This sequence comes from Dendrolimus punctatus, assembly GCA_012273795.1. Lineage (NCBI taxonomy): Eukaryota > Metazoa > Arthropoda > Insecta > Lepidoptera > Lasiocampidae > Dendrolimus > Dendrolimus punctatus. The sequence goes on along the minus strand of CM022529.1, from coordinate 6,446,851 downwards.
GCAATACACGTCAGAATTAATAATATAGCGATAATAGCGATTTCTTCCAGAGAACCTTCTGGAAATAATTTTGCATAACTAAAAGTGGGTTGACATTGCATAGTTTAATATATATTACTAGTTTTATATATTTTAAAACAATCTAATATATAAAATTCTCGTGTCACAGTTTTCGTTGCCATACTCCTCCGAAACGACTGGACCGATTCTCATGAAATTTTGTGTGCACATTGGGCAGGTCTGAGAATCGGCCAACATCTATTTTTCATCCCCCTAAATGTTAGGGGTAGTCCACCCTTAAATTTTTATATTTATTTTTTAGACAACATTTTTAATTTCTATTTTTTAATGATACAGCATTAAAAAATACATACAACCCTAAATTTTGAACCCTCTATGATCAATCCCTATTTTTTAGGGCAGGACGACGTCTGCCGGGACAGCTAGTAGTTATATATATTTGAATAAACACTCAAAAACATGAACTTTCTCCCTAGTTTTCATAGTATGTGACAGGAATCATACATTTCTCACGCTTTGTCCCGTACTAGTTATTCTATTAAGGATTAATATAATATTATATTTAGGAGTATACATGCGTTTATATGTACCTTAAATGTTTGTTGTATTTCACGAATTTTCGCTAGTAAAGGGGTTACACACCCATTTTTTCCATTATAATTACGGAACCTTAAAATTTTCTACATTTCTTTGAAAATAGAAAGCACTATTTTTATGTTGACTAACTTACAAAGCATTGACATATATAATAATAATAATAATATACCCACAGGGGGGCTTTGTGGCGAAGCCTTAGGTGAGTGGCGACACCTCGTACCTGACTCCGGGGGCCAAGACAAGGCCCCCGCCTCCGTGCTTGCCTTAAACAGCCGGCACGGAGTGGAGATCGCTAGAGCTAAGACTCAAGCTCCAGGGGTGGAAGTGATAAATGGCCTAACGTCGGAAGTAGCTTCGGTGAAACTGCAGCCCACCTCTCTACACCCCTTAGCCACTCACACCCATGTTGCCCCTGCCTTTTATGGCATTTTTAGGGGCCCATGCAGGGAGTGGCGAGTCACCGTCTGCCAATTTTTCCATGTTTCCTGAACATTGCGACGGGCAGACGCCATAGTCCCCATATTCCCAGAGCGCCTAGTACCACAAACAGTTCACCCCAATAGCCCGGTACTTTCTCTTCTCATTTCCCGCAATATTCCTACACTGGCCGGGGCTTGTCCTTGGGTGCATTATTATATGGTGTAGACAGAGATAAGTGCCGGTCAGTGTCACGCCACATTTACATTAAATTTGTCAAGGGGCCTCTACGTGTTGGCCTCCCCATGGCCCCACGCAAGCCCTCCAAAAGTCCGGGCCATTTTTATGGCCCGTGGTCTTGAAAGACATACAAAAATAATAATATTAATATTTTTATGGCCCGTGGTTTTGAAAGACATACATATAATAATAATAAAGCCTTTATTTCCAAAATCTTTTTTTTTTTTTACATTAACAGTTTCGTGTGCATAAATATAGCTTGTTAGTAGTTTGTTAGATGTTAGTCGTAGTATGTTTGTAGTTAATTAATTTAGTATTATGTTAGTAATTTTTTGGTTAATCTTGATTTTGGACCCCTCTTCGGGTGAAGGCCTCCTCCATCTTCTTCCAGATTTCCTTGTTCTGGCTTAGGATCATCCAATCCTTGCCTGCTGTTTCCGATATATCATCAGCCCACCGTTTTACCGGTCTTCCCACTTTTCGTTTTCCTACTGGACCTTTCCATCTTGTAGTTTTTATTGTCCATCTTTTATCTAGTAGCCGAGCAACATGTCCGCACCATTGCCACTTTAATTTTAAAGCCTTGTTAAGTGCATCGGTTACTTTTGTTATCTGCCTGATAGTGTCACTCCTCTTTTTGTGAATTTTTCTGATTTTCAACATACTTCTTTCCATTGCTCTTTGTGTTGTTAATATTCTTTTCATAGCTTTCCTTGTAAAAGTCCATGTTTGACATCCATAGAGCAGGCTTGGCAAGATGCATGTATCAAAAACAACTCTTTTCAAGTCGATTGTGTAGTCACCTTTAAAGATTTCTTTAAGTGACCAGAATTTCCTCCAAGATATGTTAATTCTTTTATCTACTTCTTCTTCATTGTTGAATTTGCTGAATGAAACTTGTTTTCCTAAGTAGATATAGTTGTCCACATATTCTATGTTGTTGTTTCCATTGATATGAATGGGTGTTTTTTGACTATTGGTCATGACTTTAGTTTTGTTTGCATTCATCTCTAAACCTACTTTGGAGCTTTCACTGCCCAAGGTCTGAATCATGGTCTCTAAGTTGCTTGGTGTTTCAGCTAGTAGGACAATGTCGTCTGCAAATCTGAGGTGACTTAGAAATGAATCATTTATTTTTATGCCTTCATTTTTCCAATCAATTTCTTTAAATATATTATCCAGAACAGCAATAAATAATTTTGGGGACAAAGGGTCTCCCTGTCTCACTCCTCTCTCTATTTTTATTTCTTCACCTCTCTTTTCTAGTTTGACCTTACTTGTACTATTACTATATATATATTTTAGGATATTTATAAGTTGATGGTTAATATTTAATGTATTTAATGCTTCCCAAATAGAGGTGTGGCTAATACTGTCAAAAGCTTTACTGTAATCAATGAATGCAATGTAAAGAGGCCTGTTGTATTCATTGTATTTTTCTATTACTTGTTCTAGGGCTTGAATATGGTCTACTGTGCTGAATCCCGAACGGAATCCTGCTTGTTCTATTGGCTGTGCGTTGTCTATTTCTTTTGATATATAATTTAGGATTATTGAGGCAAATAGTTTATATGTGCTTGCTAGTAAGCTGATGGGTCTGTAATTTGCTATGTCCTTTGGGTTACCTTTTTTGTATAAGAGTATTATGTCCGATGTGCACCACTGTCTTGGAACAATTCCTGATTGTATAGCCATATTAAAAAGGTGTGTGAGGTGATGCAATATTGTAGGTGCACCCAGCTTTATGGCCTCATTGCTTATACCATCAGCACCTGGGCACTTTTCAGATTTGAGTTGTTTAATGTGATCATACACTTCTCTCTCTTTCAGTTGTAAAGTTTCTTGTGTATAGTAGACTTCTCGAATTTTGTTATCTTTTTCATTTTCCCCATTACAGCTGTACAGTTGTGCATAGAAGGTTGTAGCTTGCTTTAACACATCATTCCTTGTTTTAGTTTCGACATTGTTATTTTCCAATTTGTGTATCCATGATTTATGGTCCTTTAGTTTGTTAAATGCTCTCTTTGTACTTCTGAATGTTACCAGATTATTTGATATTATCTCATGTCTATATTTTTTGTAATCCCTTTTAATTGCTTTTTTTGTTTCTTTAAATAATTTACTTAGCCTTTTCTTCGTTTCCTTGTCTTTATTTCTTTTAAAAATTAATTCTCTTCGTTTGTGTATGAGGTTTAGTGTGGTTTGACTGAATATTTTATGTGGTTTTTCATTAGCAGATGTTCCAGAGGTTAGTAGGCTATCGCATATGGCTTTCTCAAGTGAATCATATAAGGTTTGAACATTTACAGAGGCATTAGTTATATTATCTTCATTCTGTTTTAGACAATCCATATACTTTTTTATTTGGTCTTCTGTTTTCAGAGGATTTATATTATTCCTGAAGGCTTTTCTGCTTTTCTTTGAGTGCTGTAGGAGAAATGTTGCTCGTACTAGACGGTGATCTGATGAGAATGAGGTATTTAGAACGTCACAATTTGTTAATAATTTTGGTTTGTTTGACATAATAAAATCTATTTCATTTCGAACTTTTTTGTCGGGTGATTCCCAGGTCCACCTTTTCTTGACAGGTTTTTTGAAAAATGTGTTCATTATTGACAGGTTATGTTCAAGAGCGTATGTCAGTAATTTTACCCCTCTTTCATTTCTCGTTCCAAATCCGTATGTCCCCATGATACGCTCTTCCTGTTTTCTTGGCTGCCCTACTTTTGCGTTGAAGTCACCAATCACTAGAGTATGTTTATCAGCTAGTGATTGTGCTTTATGAAGATTGGAGTAAAATTCTGCAACTTCTGCTTCACTTGCACTGTCTGTTGGAGCATATGCCTGGATTATTGTGAGGTTTGAACTGTCAAAATCTAGTTGGAGCATATGCCTGGATTATTGTGAGGTTTGAACTGTCAAAATCTAGTTGAAGAATGGCAACTCTTTCTGAGATTCCAATAAAGTTAGATATATTATCTTTGATTGTTTTTTGTATTAAGAATCCTACACCATATAGACCTTTTGTTGACATTGACATATACGTACACATATAATTCAAGGGTAGCAAATAGCAGTACTCTAAAGTCCTAAGAGAAAAAGTTATCACATAAATAACATTTATCTAATATTTTCATTTTGGTTGCCCTTACCTCAAAGCAACTTTATAGAAAGTGGAAACAAACGCTACGTTCCCTTAGGGCTAGCCGGCCGGGTTTGCCGACATGAGATGAAATTATTTTATTCCCGTCATGAGCGTGGGTGGGCGAAATCTGACCTTACAAACATGGGAACTCATAGTAAAGGTAACTATTTGCTTCGTTCCAGATGTTAAACGGTATTCTTGTAATTTATAAAATTTATCTTGTTATTTATAACTAAGGGCCGCTTGCATAACGTTCCTTAAATTTATCCAAGAAACACTAAGGGCATTTAACACCCTTAAATACAATTAGCGTCTTGCATAACGTAAAATGTGACGCTAAATATGTTTAAAGAACTCTCAAAGTTCATCGCACAAAAGTGGGTAATTTAACTGCTATAAATGCATTAAAGAACAAAAATAGATCGGCATTCTGTTTTTAATAATAGAATTGACAGATGTGTTCGGATTTTACCTGAAGCTAGTTAATTTAGTACAGCGACGACGCTACAGAATTCAGATATATGTGGCCCAAATTTTGTGATATAATTATTTTAATTATTAAGATGAATTTGCACTTTGATTTGTATTCCGTCGAATGTGTGAAAATACGATCGGAAATGTATGTAGATATGACAGGTAAAAATGAAAATAATACGGAATTAATAATGAATATAAATTATAATAAATTTCAAAGTACAATTCCAACCCGTTGTTCATAATGGAGAAAACTATTTTTTAGTAAAATATATATTGGTCATTATGATTTGTGTATGTAGCCAAGGTCATGTTAGAATTTGGTTGAGGTTTGATATGAATGTATGATAATCCACACTCTTAATAGAGCTTGTAGATACCTGCTGCCCGGTTTGAGATATTGCATTTCACAAATCTCAAAAACTGGGTAATTTTTTATACGGCTTGAAATATGTTTTCATTGGAGCTTGTCTGCAGATATGACTAATTTTGTTTGTGACCCTCTTGATGTAGGGTAGAGTAGCAGGGCACCGCTCACCTGAAGGTGGTACGGAGCCTTGTGACGCTGGCGTGGAGTCTTCAGCTGATTGCATTGTAGGACTCGTTTGACGTGCTGAATAATTATTTATTAACAAGACTTTATTACGATATTTCAACAAAACTAAAAACTGAAATTCTAATAAGTAATAATATCACAGTGTAATAAGTTAGTGTGCGATCAAAACATTTTCTCAGAAAAAATATTTGAAAGGCATATTTCTAATAACGCAGTGTTTGTCTGATGAGAGTACATTAAATATTGCATTTATTTTTGATGAATTTCAATTTAAATTTATCTTTATTAAACTTTCGTAGCCATTTTGGAAAAAAGAAAGTCATACAAAATCATGATATCCATATTTCTATGCATGTGTGTTGCACACAAGTAATGTAATGAAATGAAAATTTCTAATTTGTATAATAATGAAAATTTATTGTGGAGACGTATATTCTATAATAATAACAAATGAAGAAGAAGATTAAAAACATGTATAGCACAGACTAATAATGTATATATTATTATATAGATAAAAGAGAATGCTATGTCTTGAACAGTTACTTTTCTCAAAAACAAGTTAAAATGTAGAATACTGTGTATATAGAAAGAAAATCTCTTTCACGAATTATCATATCTCTGTCAGAAATTCTGATTCAGGATTCTAGGCAGTTTAGTGGCTAGTATAGTTGCATCTCAAACTCTTATTTCAAATAACCTGAGTTCGAATCCTAGCTAGGAAGCATACACCACTTAGTCGTGCAAACCTGCACACCGAGATGACCGATGTTTTATCCACCTGGGATAAGTGGGTTTATTGCCTGACCTTCCCAGAAAATAGAGAGTAATGGAAAGTTTATGGTCTGGTATAATGTTATATAGCCGTTGAATTGGGATTTGGTGCTTTGATCTAAGGCGGCAACTGCTTTTATTAGGACTAAGGATTTCAGTTTAATTCCGAGAAGACAGGTTGAACTGACAGGTTACTGGAGGTAAAGGGGTATTGTATATATATATATATATATATATATAGACACTCTTTCATCTTATTTTTGTTTCACCTTACACTAAAAACCTATGAATTTTTTTTTACGAGTATAGCGGCACTCGAATTAAAATGCCGTTGGGATTATTATAGAGTTTATTGAAAATATACAAACACGTATAACACAATTACAAATATAACCGAATACAACAAGTCCAAATGTAATGCAGAAGGTCGTAATTCAATAAAACACACAAAGTCCGTCACTAATAGATATTCTCGAATGTACACACGTCGCGCTTTAATCGTGGTTCTCGCTAGACTGCCACCTCCCTGCATCGGGCCATTGTTTTGTACTGCACAAATGCAATATGTCCGCCCGGCAACGTGGATAAAATTTCCTACAATCAGCTTGTATTTTCATGTCAGTAACACCTGGTTCATAACCACAGCCGCAAACGGCTGTAAACGATTACAATAGAACAATGGACTGTTCACTAGAATAATTAGTAAACGCATGCCAATAAATAAGTTAACAAAAAAAGAGACGAACATAAAAGAATTAGTTCAAACGCCGACAGGTAATAAAATGTTTTAACAGATATACAGATGTGAATTTGTTTTTATCTGTGCCTAGGTTGTAACAATATATATTAGGCATAGGCATCGAAAATGTGAAGTGCTTACAACTCGGTAATCACAAGTACTATCCTGATATAATCTCATATAAACCACTACGTGTACACGTGGAAACGTTCGGTATCGTGTAGGCATTTATTCGTCATAAGCACGTACGAACAATTTCCCGTTTCACCTGGATGGAAGTCACGTGTTCCCGAGAGAACATCGCCTAATTTCACGTAAAGGGCCTCTTCACATTTAGTGCGGCAGTATTGATGGTAAGGGTTGTACACGATTTGTTTGTTCCAATCATCGAAGAAGAATACAAAGGAATGACAGCTATAGGGATGCGAACACATTACTGTGGTACCCTATATAGCGTATGGATACCAATGAAGTGTGTTTATTATTCGAATATATCTTAATTAATATTAATTATTAATATCTGAGCTCTTCGATCAAATCTCGCCATCTCCCTTCCATCATCAGACAACCAGACGAACCGGCATGCGGCATCGATATATGGTGGATATTCCACCTATAAGAACGAAGCGCTTTGCATCCAGCTTCATAATATGCATCGCAAAGGAATGGAACTCATTGCCGGAGTCTGTCTTTCCCGATACTTCTCACCTGGGTGTCTTCAAGTCCCGTGTAAATAGGTACCTTCTAGGTAAGCATGCTACATCCTAGACCACATCTTTACTCCACATAGGGCAAGATTGTAGTGAAACGCGAACCTATACTACAATTTTTAAAAAATTATATAGATGCCTACTTACAATATAGTGATTTCATAGCTTACATCTATAAGATGTGCGACAGTGGCGTAGATTTCATATAATTCGATTCCCCATATCCTATCTGAAACTAGCAACTAGCGACCAGTCGTAAGTGCCAAGAATTTACAAGCGCTTTCGTTGTTTATTCATACATATTGTTAAGGCCAAAGCCTTACAGCAAAAAAAAATATAAACCGCAGTGACAGTGACGTGTCACATTAATGCCGTATTGGCGTCCCCGCCCCCTCCTTGGTTCTTCCCGCGCCCGCGCTGATATTGCTCTGCGCTGCCCGCTCCCGCAAAATTTATAATCTTTCATAAAAAGTCTAATCCAGAGTGTTGTATCAAGTTATTCAAGTTGTATGTGGTGAAAAATTCAAGAAGATTCGAAGAAAGAACACGGGCCGGCCCAAGAAGCTTAAAACATAAAAATTCAAGTGAGTGATAAGAAAGTTTCCCAACCAATTACCTAAAGTCCATTATTTTCATTCATTTTGTGGTCAATTCGAGCCAAATTCCGCATATTTCGGTTACTTAATAACCTACATAAGCATATTTCATATCCCCGTGTTCCTTTGTTCGTACCAAGCCCCGCCATCTTAAGTTCGCGTCCCGCATTCTATTATCGATTTAAATCAGTAATCTCCGCTTTCATATTTCATATATTTAACCGCGCCGCATATTTGCAATATATTCATTTGCAATATTTTAAAACCGCACTGTATTTTCTTTATTTCACATAAAATAACATACCTCCGCTTTGGGTCATATATTTTATGTATGTAGGTACCTTGATTTACAAGGTGCATATTACAATACACAAACCTGTGTTATATTTCTTTAAATTGAATATCTGTATACACTATACATAAATACTATATATTGATACATACTTTATAACTAAACAAAAATTCATAACTATAATTTGGTATAAACTATATTTGTTACATTTTGTTATTGCATTATAATTATATAATAATACCACAGTCAAACAAGTGTTTTGTATTGTGTTTACTTGTTGTTTCCACTATATTTTACACAAGAATTGTGAGTAATTGTTTATATAATTTAATTTCAACATGGCAACTACTGGCACAAGTAAAAGAACTGAAACTAAGATGGATTGTTCAGATCCTAAGTTAAAGATGTTATTGGAAATAGCATTAGCTAAACGTGAGTCTTTATTTAGCCGTATACAAACCATTTATGACCGCTCTCAGTTAATAGACAGTTTGGAGAATAGAGAGAGGTTTCTTTCTGGTGCGCTATTAGTTGATACTCTTCGCAGTGATTTTGAAAAAGCCCTTTATGACTATAACTTGTACAATATGCAGGTGAATGTAGGATCAAGGGTAGACTACCAGTCCTGGGAAGCCTTTGAAGAATTGTATTGTCACATTAAAAGAGTTTTATCTAATATTGAAAATAAAGATAAATTTGAAAGGTCAGTGAACCCTAATAGGTCACGCCCATCTTTGCCTCCAATTGAACTTTTGTCTTTTGATGGAGATATCCGCTCATGGCCTATATTTTATTCAAGTTTTGTGTCTATTGTCCATGATAATCCTTGTTTGTCAGACTCTGATAAGTTATATTATTTGTTAGGCAAACTGACAACAAAGGCAAAGTCAGTTTTGGCTGGCATTACACCTTGTGCTGAAAATTATGCACTTATTATTGATTGTCTTAAAGAGAAATATGATGATAAACGCATGCTAGCGTCCGCTTATATTAATCAAATTTTTGAATATAAATCTATTTCTACAGCATCTGCTTCAAATCTAGAAACATTTTTAGATAAGTTTGTTACTTCTGTAAATGCATTAAAAAACTTAAAATTACCAGATTTAACAGATTTTATTATTTTACATACCGCTTTGAAGAAATTAGATGCAGACACAGTTCGCTCTTTTGAGATGCATTCCCGCAAGGATAAAATTCCTGAATTTAAAAATCTAGTTGAATATATTAAAGATCAATCTAGAATATTGCAGCGTTCTTCTCTTTCCACTTCTACTTCAAATTCCAACAATAGTAATACAAAACGCACACATAATTTTAAAATTCCACAACCGCAGTCATATGTCACTATGTCTGATACACATAAATGTTTGTGTAAAGATTTTGTACATGATCATTTATATAAATGCCCTGCATTTGGTAAAATGTCTTCCAATGAGCGCTATAAGGTGGTGAAAGAGCACAATGCCTGTGTTAATTGTTTAAGCTGCAAACATAAGGCTGGTAATTGTCATTCAAACTCAAAATGCAGAATCTATAATGGTAGGCACCACAGTTTGCTCCATTTTGACACCTCTAAATTAAACACTGCCTCACATTCACAGGTTGAGGCACAGCCTGTAAATAATATAGCCATACAACCTTCTACAACCGCTCGCTTACAACCACCATTACCAGCTCGCATACCTCACACTATTTCTTCGCCATCTTCACAATCTTACATAGCTAAGGAGGCTTGTACTGCTGCTATGCATTCTACAAGTAATATTAAGACTACGGTTTTGCTTGCCACAGCCTCAGTTATAGTGTGTGATGCATATGGTGTGCAACATAGTGTGCGCTGCATACTTGATAGTGCTTCGCAGAGTAATTTCATTACATCAGACTGCTGTACTCGATTGGGCTTGCCAATGAATCCGGAGCATGCAAAGGTAAATGGCATTGGTGGTTCTGAGAAATGCATAAAGGGAACTGCTGTCTTCCAATTTTCATCTCGGTTTAATCCTAACTTTAAGTATAATATTTCATCCATGGTTATTGATAAAATAACAGATAATTTGCCATCTGTGCCGGTGGATGTTTCCGCTTTAGCTTTTTTGCAAGATTTGCCACTGGCCGATGACAAGTTCTATGAGCCCGCTCATATTGATGTTTTGATTGGTGCTTCTTTATTCTCACAATTGTTGCTACCAGGTGTGATACAATATAATACCGCGATTCCGCCCGCTATACAAACTGCTTTAGGTTATGTTATTATGGGTACTGTACCCACTCTTCCCGCTACATGCACTCGCAAAGACAAAACCATAGTATGTTGCCGGACTATGTCTACTAACCAGGATTCACTTGACATGCTTATTAAAAGGTTTTGCTATATTGATGAGTCACCTTTAGATAATCCGCCCACTCAATCTCCTGATGACATTGAGTGTGAATATTTTTTCTGCCAGTCTACCGAACGAGATAAGACTACTGGAAGGTATATAGTGTCACTGCCCTTTCGTGATGATGTCTGCGCGCTCGGTGACACATACGCAACCGCCCGGAAACGCTTCTTTGGTTTGGAAAAGAAGCTGGAATCCACGCCCTCGTTTAGAGCTGCCTATGATGCAGTCATAAGAGAGTATTTAGAGAAAGGTTATTTATCACCTTCTCCACCCGCTATAATCAAGGATCCATATCCTGAATATATAATACCGCATCACGGCGTTGTCCGTGAAGATAAGTCTTCTACCAAACTTCGCATGGTTCTAGACGGTAGTCATAAGTCAACCTCAGGGTTATCCCTGAACGATCTGCTACATAATGGGCCTAATTTGCAAGGTGATTTGTTTACGATTATTTTAAATTTTCGTCTTTTTGAAACCGCTCTTTCCGCTGATTGTAAACAGATGTTCCTACAAATTATAATGAATAAAAACGATCGCCGCTTCCAACGTGTGTTTTACCGCTTTCATCCTACAGATGAACTTAGAATATTTGAATTTAATACAGTTTGTTTTGGACTTAAATCAAGTCCATATCATGCACTTCGCGTTATAAAGCAACTTATTACTGACGAAGGAGATTCGTTTCCTTTGGCAAGGGAAATTGCTTCTCGTTATATTTATATGGATGACATTGTCTTCAGCGCTAAGTCGGAGAATGAAGCTTTGCTAGCTGCTAATCAGCTGATTGAACTTTTTAAACGAGCTCAGTTTGACTTGGTTAAGTGGACTAGCAATTCTGATTTTGTTATGAATTATTTGCCAAATTCTCACAAAGCCACTGAACCTGTTGAATTAGACAAATCATCACATGAAAAAATCTTAGGTCTCTATTGGTCTAAGTTGGATGACTGTTTTGTTTTTAAAGTCGCTGTGCCAGACAATAAATGTACGAAACGTATTATACTGGCCACTGTGGCAAGATTATGGGACATAATGGGCTTCATAGCGCCCGTTATACTCCATGCCAAACTTATTTTAAAGAAATTGTGGATGTCTAAAATTGATTGGGACGATTGCCCGCCCCACCACATTCTAGAATCTTGGACTAAATTTAGGAACGAATTGCCGTTTCTCAATGAATTCAAAATACCGCGACATTTGGGCATTTTTGAAAACTGTGAAGTCCGGCTAGTCGGCTTTTCAGACGCTAGTGAACATGCATATGGCGCAGTCGTCTATGCTCATGTCACACAAGATAGTCAAATACATACTCAATTAATCTGCGCTAAATCTAAGGTTGCTCCCATGAAACCTATGTCTATTGCACGCCTGGAACTTTGCGCTGTACAATTAATGGCAAAGCTCATCAGATGCATTCATGATAGCTATAATCCGAGATTTCCCGTTCATGAAATTTATGCGTTTACTGATTCCAAAGTTACACTTTGTTGGTTGAATTCTTCGCCTCACCGCTGGCAAACTTTCGTAGCCAACCGTGTTGTCAAAACTATAGACAATTTAGCAGCGTCTCATTTCCACCATGTCGCAGGTGTCGAGAATCCTGCCGATTGTTTGTCTAGAGGCCTTACACCCGCAAAATTGCTTTCGCATTCGCTATGGTTACATGGCCCTTCCTGGCTCACTCAGAATCCTGCGGAATGGCCTGTGAATAAGATCCAAGAAATAACTTTGGATAATATTCCGGAAGAAAAGGTAATTGCACATTCAGTTATTGACACAGCACCACAAGTGTCGATTATTCTAGATATAAGTGGACGCGTTTCTTCTTGGAATAAACTTATTAGAATTTTAATATATGTTTGTCGTTTTATAAAAAAGCTACCACGCTCTGTATCACCTGCAATTACCGCATCAGATATAAACTTCGCCGAACGACTGATAATACGCGACATACAAAAACGATATTTTTCGTCAGATATTATAAATTTAGAATCTGGTAAAAAATATTCGCCAGCATTGATGAAACTTAAGGCTTTTCTTAAACATGGTGTTATTCATGTAGGCGGTCGGCTATCTAACTCTGATGAGAGTTTTGATTATAAATTTCCAGTTGTTTTACCTCGCCAAGACGCGCTCGTGGAGTTATTAGTCGATTATTACCATAACAAATATTTGCATGCTGGTCCTCAGCTGCTTATGTCTTTAATAAGACAGAGATTTTGGATACTGTCTGCTAGACGTATCATTCGTTCTAGAATACACAAGTGTAATATTTGCTTTAAATCAAAACCGCGTCCGAGATATCCTATAATGGCTGACTTGCCATCACAAAGAGTGCTGCAAGTAGAAAAAGCCTTTTATCATACCGGCTCAGATTTTTGTGGCCCATTGTTATACACGCCTATACGTGCTCGTGGCGTGAAATCACGCAAGGCATATCTTTGTATATTTACTTGTCTAACAACCCGTGCACTTCACATAGAAGTGGCTACAGATCTTACTACAACTAGCTTTCTTGCTGCATTAAAGCGCTTTCTTTCACGACGTGGCCCAGTACAATGTCTTTATTCCGACCGTGGAACGAATTTTGTAGGTGCGAGTAACTATTTACGGGATTTATATGGTTTCCTTGATAAGGAATATCGTCCGCGTTTAGAAGAGGAACTCGCAGAGAACCGCATAGAATTTAAATTTATAGCTCCAGCGGCTCCACATTTCGGAGGGTGCTGGGAAAGCATGGTTAAATGTGTGAAGAATCATTTATTTAAAATAATAGGACAACAAATCCTTGCTTACGAAGAATTAATCACGGTTGTGTCGCAAATAGAGTGCCTTCTAAATTCACGTCCCCTTACTGTACTTAGTTCAGATCCATCTGAACCCTCAGTATTGACCCCCGCGCATTTTTTAAATACAATACCGCTTCGAACTTTACCTGCACCTAGTGTAGACTGTACTTCAATTAATTTACTTCAGCGACATTCGCTTTTAGACAAATTAGTACAATCTTTTTGGCGTCGTTGGAGAACCGAATATTTACACGAGCTACAAGCGCGTCAGAAATGGACTCAACACTCTACTCCTATCAAAGTTGGTACTGTTGTTATCATCGTTAATGATAACTCTCCAGTTCTTTCTTGGCCATTAGGTGTGGTTGAAAATGTTCACCCTTCTAAAGACAACGTTATTCGTGTTGCCACGGTAAGAACAGCTAAAGGAACACTGGTTCGACCTGTGGTACGTTTGTGTCCCTTGCCGACGCAATGATACAGTTACTACTTATTATACCAAATTATTATATTTAAAATACTATTTTATATCTATAACTATTATAACCGCACATAACTTATTATAATACATATATATCTACATTTTATCTCGCAATCTTTATTTTGTTTAATTCCGCTTAATATACATTTAATTTCATTTAAAGGTGACCTTTTAAGGGCGGGGGAATGTTAAGGCCAAAGCCTTACAGCAAAAAAAAATATAAACCGCAGTGACAGTGACGTGTCACATTAATGCCGTATTGGCGTCCCCGCCCCCTCCTTGGTTCTTCCCGCGCCCGCGCTGATATTGCTCTGCGCTGCCCGCTCCCGCAAAATTTATAATCTTTCATAAAAAGTCTAATCCAGAGTGTTGTATCAAGTTATTCAAGTTGTATGTGGTGAAAAATTCAAGAAGATTCGAAGAAAGAACACGGGCCGGCCCAAGAAGCTTAAAACATAAAAATTCAAGTGAGTGATAAGAAAGTTTCCCAACCAATTACCTACAGTCCATTATTTTCATCCACATATATTCTTACTGCATTACTATCTCTTACGCTCAGTCGCCCTTCGCACGTATTGGATGAACATTTTAAGTATTTTTTTGTTTGTTTGTATTATTGTAATATGTGCTGTTGGTGGTTTTCAATTTAAAAAAAAAATTGAGGCATACTAATGTGTAATAAAACAACAGGTAGGTTTTTAATACGATAGCTCTTTACTTTCAATAAGCGGGATAAAGGCAAGAAAATGAATTTTTCTCGTAATTTTAATATCTTAAAGCACCAAGAGAAGGCCCTCAGATGAAACAATATCTGCAATGGGAATAATGGATTTACTTGAGTCCGGCATCTAGCTAGCTTTTTATTATAGAAGCTAAGTACGCTAGAGTGATTAATAAATAATAACTCTTTAAGAGCTGATTTTCAAATTAAAGTTGATGGTCTCAGGATATAATGATCTAAGTATAGTTTGAGGTACGAAATTAATGTGGTCGAATACAGACTCGTAGTCGTGGTGATATATTTACATATGCATATAATATATATTACATGTTTATTGTTGTATTGTATTTTTTATAAACTTTTTTTTATATATTAAATAGGTTTGCGTTTGACCACGATCACGTCCAATGATGATGCGGTCGAAGATGGGGCTCGCTTACCTAGATAGTACCTATTCACACGAGACTTGAAGATACCCAGATTGTGCTTTTCGGGAAACACGGACTCTGGTAGTGCAATTCTGCGGAACGTATAAGGCACGTGGAGGCGAAATGTTTAGTACGTACTGGCAGCGCTTCCGCTGTGAAACGATGGCGTAGACCAGAGCGCCTTGTAGTCCGAAGATAGAATGCTGTAGGGGGAATCAGGTCGAACAGTTCAGCCGCACATTTTCCGAAATGAAAATATACAACTTTTAAATTTTGAATTTCAAACTAAACTCTAAGTAATTTTAAGTAGGATTAGATGAACCTTATTTACATACGAGTAAATGTATTTCAGATGTCCGAACAGGGCATATCAAGGGTGTAAAAAAGTATAGTTTGATTCCTGGGAGGGTAAATTTCATACACCAATATTCTTCTGGACGTTTGGGACTGGCCTCAGAGTTGTGAGTTGTAACTTAAAACCTAATAAAGAGGTTATGAAGCGCAACAGTACGTGATGGAGAGTTCCGTCACCTCTGACGTCATATATGTATATATATATATCTATGATAATGTGTGTGTATGTGTATAAAGTTCTGACTTGAAAAAAAGAACACCTACGAGTAATACTAAAATACTTGTATAAAAAGGCCCTGACTATGTTAGGGTGAAGAGGGGTCTGAAGAGCCCTTATAATTAAAAAAAAACTTAAATAACTTAGGAATATGCTTGCCTATAAAATGAATGGGTTTCATTGCAGATTTTATAAAATAAATCTATTCATAGGTTCAAGAATCTATTACATATGAATGAACGAGTCTATGTATGCTAAGCATGGCAACATACATTCCCATCGGACTCGGAATAGAGATAGGATTGCACCGTTGCCAAGGTGATTGGAAAAATCTAACACGCTAACGCATGTTATGGGTCCGACTATCTATATATAATAAACTACCGGATAAAATCACATTTTCCGCCAGTTTAAATGCATTTACTTGTCGGCTAAAGAAGTGGCTAATCGAGCACACCTTGTTGACAAGTAACGTGAATCTTAATAACTAAAAATTTTGCAATAATACATATATAACCCTGACGTGTAACATAGTTACGAATGAATAAGTTTATGATAATAGTATTAGAGTAGGAATAATAGATAGTAAAAAAACCAAAATAAATTGTAATTTATAAGAAAAGTAATATCATTTACGTAACTTTTATCTGAAACAAATTAAAAACAAAATCAATTAAATATTACGCTCTCTGCCAGACTCGAATGATTTGTCGACAAATAATTTTTTTTTTACAAATATTTTGAAATATATCTTTTCTGTTTCGTGACTCATCTCCTGTGCAAATAGCCAGTTGGTTCGGAAACACAATTTAAGTTCGTCAACAGGCGGTTTCACTGGCTACTGGTCGAGGGGCTTGTTTATTCAGCGGAGTACACGGCTCGCTTGATACCAGCCTCAGTTTACTCAAACACCCTTTAGCTGCTTCAAGCTGCTGTTGCTGTAATCTTTATTTTGACGAGCAAATTATATAATTCTTGTTTAATTACTTGTTCATACCACGATCACGTAAAGCTACTGAAAGAAAAATTTGGTTCCAAGCGATCACAAACATCATGCCTGTAAAATTTTAAAAGATTCCGACGAACACTTTCTCGAACTAGATGGAGTTGTGGTAAGTAGGCCACATTAATATATTGTTATATGATTTGAACTGAAATAAATTTTAGGGAATTACCGAAACAAGCATTTGTTTCGGCAATTTCCTCCTTAACATTTTACAATAATAATTTCAAAATTATTGCCACTATTTGGATTGAATTTTAATGCGTCAATATATATACAAAAAGGTTACGTGTTAAAAATCAGAACAGGTTTTAAAAATGTGCGATAGTAAATTGTATTTATAACTAGGGTATACTCGGGACTTCGTCTACGTTTGACTTAAAATTCCCGCAGAGTTCCCGTTAACCCGTTATACAAAGTACCGCAGAATTAGAAAATAATGTAATAAGCTATTGTTTTAGTGAAATCTGTGTCGGTACAAGTTAATTTGTATGCATCTGAACAAATACAAACCGCCACTTGGAAAATTCCCGCGGGATTTTCAGGATAAAAAGTACCGAAGAATTTAAGTTTAAGAATTAGCGAAAACCTCATCGAAATCAGCCCAGTTGTTTTTACGTAAATCCCGAACAAACAGACAAGAAATCTAAAAAAAATTGCAACGTGTTCTCCGTCGTTTATATAGTTTTCCAGTTGTTGTTTTAAAGGTTTCAATACACACACAGCATTTCTATAAGTTTATAATATTATAGATAAAATAAACATAAAATATATGTGTATTTAAACTACTGTAAATAATAGCTATGATAAATGGATTTATTTGCTTCAAATGCTATCAAACTTAAAGTCATATATCACAACGTCAAATGCTTCTCAGAATTACATCGTATGGACTGCTTTAGAAAATAAACTCATCAATTTTAAAATCCGCCAAAATTTTTGGACTGATGAATGATGACAAAATAATATGGGTGTATGATTGCAAAATTCATATTTAGTTAAATAAAATTAAAAAAAAATTATAATAATTTATTTATGTACATTTTGGTACAGAAGTAAATCATCATATTTATTTATGCTTCATTCTATTATCGTGTTTGCAAAATCATTATAAGACCATTTCAATCAATCATTTCAATCAATTTTCCAAGACATAAAACCATTATAAGAGCAAGTACCTCTATTGCTGCTTTGGGAATTTAATGTGTATATTTGATATTTTATACAGAATAGTAATTAATAATTAATCTATGTTATATTATAATAAACGTAGAACACTTTATATCTCTATTGACGTATGTTATATAATGTATGTATACTTATATTTAAGTATTTGTTTACTATTAGTGGTCGCCCAGTGGTCGAATTTCGTCCATAATTTATTTAAATAATAAGTTTTAACCTTTGGTTATTATAATCAAAGGTTTGAACATTATTATTAAGGTTCTGTTGTCAAAGACTATACTTCTATAATCACAGATTCCGCCAAGGCTATACTGATAATTTGTCTTTAACAATAAACAAAAGAGTACTCGCATATATCCGTGTGTGTCAAATAAAGTAAAGTAAGTGTAACAGTAAAGTAACAATTATGCAACATATCACTGTTCTTACCTAACTTCATGTTCATCCGTCCATATAAATTTTTATTAGTGTTAAATGTATCTTTTAACACTCAATTAAGTATATTCATTCATTCATTCATTCATAACGTAAGTGAAGCCAACTGGATTTCCTTATGTTGGACTATTATTTCCGTTAGTCGTAAAGTAAAGATTCAGGCTGGGGCCGAATGCATTTTATTTAACGCGTTAAAAAATAACGGCGTAAATGCCTAGCCACATACTTTATCAATCGATATTTAAAGTCATTACAATGTCACATCTGAAATAACGCATTAAGGCCATCGCCTTATCTGCGTGACACGACTTAAATCTTTAATACTGACGCAGATGAAGCCCCCCCACCTTTAGTAGTATCATTTATCAGGCAGCAACACAATCCACAGCCAGGTGGTAGGGTATTTTCCTGTCTGGGTGGCTTCCACCCCTGGTCCAGAGCATGTCCCCATAACAATCATAAGTTGTGTTTTAGCATTAGTGGCCAGGTTCCTGTCTCCTTTTAGAGATCGGCAGCACATTGTTAGAATCTTTGGTGTTACAAATATTAATACGCGATGGTAATTGCTTTCTATCGTCTGCTTGTCTGTTGAACTCATGTAATAAAAAAATATATATAAATATCATTATTTAAACTAATTTAGAAAAAGATTGTTATTATTAAAAGGCAACAACGTAATAGCAATATTACCAAAGCACTCTCCTATAAATTAGCAAGCACTCAAAGAAACATCAGAAAAGGGAATCGGGCGAACTTTAGCTTTTACCTTTCCTATTAGGATCGTCTTAGATGTTAGCAAAGTTTCCAAGGAAAGAAATTTGGATGTACAATTAAAGAGAACGCTTGTGATTTGGCAAACGACGTCTATTAGACAAGAGGCAATAGTGAAAGAGGGGTATTGAGAAAGTAGGGCAGAGCGAAATAAGGCTTACCACATATTGGGTACTAATACGTGAAAAATTGTCGTTCAACAATTGTTGTTAAGTTAGGTGACAGAAATGCATGCTGCTATCTACTAATATCATCAATTACTTTGTTGCTTTGTTGTTTTTCGATCTGTAATAATATTCAATGGCAATATTTAATTTTAGGCGGTAATCTGCTATTTTTGGTTACATACCTGCATACTCTTCAGGAAATTTACGATAAATCAGTCACTATAATATAAGATGACATTGGATCGTCATTAGGTTGATTTCTTGGCCCTTGGGTATCCATTCTGTCTTTTGCGTATCTCCGTCGAACTATATTATTTTTATACCAAATCTGGCAATGTGTATATAATAACTTTATAACTAATCTCGCGAAGTCATAAAGTTTGCTTCGAATTATATTATCAGCGTTTGTCTGGACGATGAATGCGCATGAAAGTACAAAAATGAATAACTGTATTACAATAGGCAGGAATCTTGAGATGCGGCGGCTACGGTTGGTCGGATATGTCTTATACCGAGTTTTATACCTCTTACTATCCATTATTTTACTGTATTATTGGAAAAGAATTGACCTTATTTATACGGATATTATGTAAAATTTTAATCAGTAGTAAGGCAAATGAAAGGCCAATAAGTTATGGAAACCCAGCATTAATCGCACAATGTACGAGTTGCTTGCAGTATAGTAGCCGATATGTGCTCAGCCTAAGGCTGAAGTGAGTTGTGAAGTTGCGACGACCTCATCACAGTTTCCTTCCGCGCAAATGACTAAGGTGTCTGTTCGTAATTGTGCGTCTCTCGGAAAAACACCTTCATTCAACTGGACGAGAGAGGATGACGCGCCAAAAGTTTTAAGGGGAAGTTTAAATAATTTAAAAAGTAAATACTTGTTAATGTTTCTAATTGTAAGAAAGAATATTTTATGGAATAATTTAAAAGAAAATTTCTTTAAACAAAATCTGTGGTGTTATTTTGATCGAATGCATTTTAGAGTTCCTCCCAAATAAATACACGTATATAGTGGACATTCGTCGCCTCTATAGAATTATTTAATAAGCGTGGTACAATACGCACTAGTCCAATATTGTAAACTACAATAAATCAGTTAAAACTTTTCTCTGATCGGTTCTCTTTACCGAAACTCGTTTATGTAGTAAGTAAAAAACAGAAAGAGGCAAACAAAAGTCGATCGCACTCCAACGGAATCCTATTCCCGATAAATGGGAATTCCAATTTTTGACATTTCGAACGTCATCTCTCGCGTCGGCCCAATTTATCAAGAATAATTCCAGCGCCGAAAGGCAGAGGGCGCGTTGACAAGCAAAGAAATGTTTCCCGTAATATCGGGAGGGTGGGGGCCTGAACGCGCCGCGACAAAGGGGCAATCGATCTCGGCCACGCCGCTTCCACCTGGATGAGAACGGCAATCCGAATGCGTGATACGCGTTAACTACAGTCGAATCGTATGCCTAGAACAATCGAATTTCAACCATAAATGATTCGGCTTAAAGTTCACCTCTCGTTAATAAACGAAGGTAAGTGTTAACGCTACATTTTACTCGATTCGTTTTGTCTGTACGTTGCTTCTTCCAGGTAATGGTTCCTGTTATATTGGCGTAATATTTCTCAATGGTAGCATTTGTTATCAACGTGTAGGACGTTTTTATCCGTGTTCGTTTTATGCATGAAATATTAGCATGTTTCGTACTACTTATGTATATAATCGATGATGACATACATAATATTTGTCTTTGTGTTTCAATATGTTTGTGAAGATTTAAGGTGTCCACGTATTACTGGGGAATTAAAACATTTTTGTCTGGAGTACTTTTATAAAGGGCATGTGGAAAGAATGTATGATGAAAGAATGACTAAACAAATATACAATGCAAAAGTGGATGAATGCAGAACTCGCGGAAAGCCACGATACACCTTCCATGATCAAATTGATCATGTACTAGCAGAAGGTGATGTCAGAAGCCTTAAGAACAATCGAACGTGCATGACAAGAGCTATGAATGTCAAAGAAGCAAGTGAGGTGTGTAAGAATAAGCCTGAATGCCACTTTGTTGTACGTGCCTACCCCGCAAGGGACTTGGCGTGAAGTTGTGTATGTATGTGCTTTTGTGATAAAACTTACCGTTTTACTGAAAACCAAAACACTCATTTTTTGACTTTTGACCTCGAGTGGAATATTTTCCTTGCACGGGAATGATGGGCACTTGAAATTTTAAATTATAATTATGTTTTGAACAATTTTACTGATTTTATTGTGCTTTATGCACCTTCGAATGTCTAGATTGACGGAACTAGTACATACTACAAAATTATTTAATATAATATAATTAAATCGTAAAACATACCTTCGGAAAAAATATTTATAGATTGTCGTAATTGATTCAAGGAAAATTTTCATTTTGCGTAACAGCATTAATCAACCGTTTCTATTCATTCACTTACGACCCACGCGATAAATCATCGCAACAACGTTCAAGATATGACTCTCATTATGGTACAAAATTAAGCCTGGAAGAGTTTCGTGTTTTAACATCGAGTGCTTTGTAAATATTTTTAATATTGATCTATGTTATCTTATACTAATATATAAAGCTGAAGAGTTTGTTTGTTTGATTGAACGCTCTAGTCTCAGGAGTAGTTCCTGGTCTAATTTGAAAAAAAAAACAGTGCTAGATAGCCCATGTATCGAGGAAGGCTATAGGTTATATACCATCACGCTAAGACCAATAGGAGCGGAGCACCAATGAAGAATGTTTCAATGTCGGTGGTTTTTGAAGTGATAACTACTTATGGAAGGGTAAACCGCTTCGTTACGTAATGCGTTACGGCACCAGTCTGTCTGGCTTCCCTTTCTCTCACGCAAGTTATCACTTCTGTCGGGCGTCCCGAGACGCGCACGTTTTTTTTTACTTACTTTTTTAAATATTTTGAACGCGAACGAAGTTCCGAGCAGAAGCTAGTTAGGGATACATATAAAAGCGACTTCAAACAAACGTGCTCAATTGTAAGACGATATTATTGAAAGCAGATGTAGCGAAAGTTATATCCAGAGATCAATTGCTTTGCCTAAAAGCTTTTGCTTTGGAGAACGCTATCACAATATATGTGTGCAAATGTTGTGTTTTTTAGCTTCAGCTACGGAGAAAGAAATCAAACACCCTACAGCCAGGTAGGATATTTGCTCGTATGGACGGCTACCACCCTGCTCTGTTATATGCTGCCATAACAATCTTGATTTGTGTTCCGGCATTATCGCCTAGGCTCCAGTTTCCCTCTAGAGACCAGCAGTGCATTTGTAACGCCTTTAGTGTTGCAAATATCCATACGATGGTAACTGCTTTCTATCAGATGGGCCGTTTGTCTGTCTACTGAACTCATGCAATAATAATAAAAAAAACACAAAAATATTTTTTACGAACAGGTGACTTGAGGATAAGTGCCTGTCATCCGTAACAAGATGGCTCGCGGGTGTGTGTCCCTCGGTGCCCACTTTCCGGAACGAGAGCAAAGCTGTCAGTACGATACTGTCCGGTAGATTCTGAAATTTCCATTCATAGCAAAGGAAGTAAATAGGCTGCACAAGACCCCAGGATTTGGTTCTACCACAATACCGTGGTTTTGGTCACGGATTGAATACACATTAATAGAAGATCCTAGAGGAATAAGACGAACTTGTCAAACAACAGTGATTTTGAGATCGCATTTTTATGTTTGGAACCGAACCTTGTGCTTTAGATACACAATAAATGTTTCAAGCATAAAAATATTAAAAACTATCTTAAGTCAGATTTAATAGAGAAAGTCACATATTATGTTACAGCAAAAATGTTCTTTTCTATGGACTTTTTAGGTATGCTATGCTACTTTTTTCCTGCATGCGATTTTTTGAACGTCAAGAACTCTAAGATTAATTCGTGTTTTACCCTGTTCGGTTTATTTTTATATAGTACCGGATATTCTCTACAAAATCGTACTCACAGCAGTTTCGAAAAACAAGTGACAAGTTTGTCTTTTCCCCTGGAGTCTTTAAATGCATTAGACTAGTAAACAACATGTTGAGTTTGTAAAATGCCACATGACTTGTTAGTTAAGAAAATCTTTAATTTTTTTTTTACCTTTAGACATATATCCAAAATAATGCATGACATTCATATCGACAATAATCGACATTTAATTTTAATTGTAATTACATTTTAAAACTGATTAAATTAATTGAATTATATTATAAGAATTAGCGGCACCGGCAGACGTTGTTCTGCTCTGAAAAAATAAAAATCTAGGACCAGATCCCAGCGCCACCTACCGGTTCCAATTGTGGATTTAAACCATCCGGGGACCCACTCAAACACACAAATAAATTCACCAAAATCGGTCCAGGTGATTAGGAGGATTCTAGAACCCGATCTCCGCGCCACCTACCAGTTCCAAAGGGATAAAAAGTTCCTTATGTCCATCTCCTGGTTTTAAGCTACCTCCCCACTAATTTTCAGCCAAATCGGTACAGCCGTTCTTGAGTTATAAATAGTGAAACTAACACGACTTTCTTTTATATATTTATAGGAATATTCTTATAATATAAAACTAATAACATCCTCGAGAAAATCCTTAATACGTTATAGAGAGTTTGCATTAAACATAGAAAAATAAACATCTACGTGACAAAATCGACATGGGACTTTGCGAAGCAAACAACTGTTTAATATTGTGTGTACTGTATGTTGGCTGAAGACGGCGAATTGGTTTGCTCGGCTTCACGGAATACATAAAATATGCACTGTGCTACTCTATGGTGTCGCAGAGCGGTTATTTATTGGCCGATGATTTCTAAAAACAATAGTGTTGAGTATGTGCGACGTCAAAAAGTGAGTAATAACGGCCTGTAGTGCCATTTAATTTATGGAGGGTAGTTGCAAGGAGTACCATGTTACATGAAGGGGAAGTCGAAAGCGTCAAGCACTATGCTGTAAGGGTAAATAAAGGTTCAAACCTACCACAAGAGCGCTGGCGTACGAAAAACTACGATATTGTTTCGACCTGATCGCCGAATAAGACAATTCACACCTGTAGACGTTTTATTGCCTTTGCGACATTTTGACTTCTTTTGTTTACTTTGTGATTAGAAAAACAGCCCATTGTGTATTGTAATCTTTTATGATAGTCATTAGCCAGGTATGATTCTAGGAATTGAGAGTCCACACGGTAGAGCAGACATATTGTATTTGTACAGTATAATGCAAAGCCCCAATGGAGGAATGAGGCAGTCTAGCGATAGCCACATGCGAAACACGACGTTAGTGACGGACTTTGCGCGTGTGATTGAATCGTGCAATACGTTTGGACTGGTTGTGTGTAGTTATATTTGTACCTATGTTATTCATGTTTGTATAGTTCTGATTAATTCTATAATAATTCCAACGGCATTCGAGTTCTGCAACTCGTAAAAATATGAATTTAAAATAATTGAAGTGCCATGAAATGAATAAAATGCCAGTATAGAAAATCTCAACTACTTATGTAGTAGTAGTAATTTAGTAAAGATAATGCTGTAAGAAAACCTGTAGAGTGATTTAATTATTGAGACTTTTTTATAATAAAAAAGCGAAAATCTTTCGGTCATTTTTTATTTTCCTTTCTGACTCTAATTACTTTTGGCACTTCCTTTAAAATTTATTATATGCTACCGCAGCACCACCCTTATTATCCGCGTTTTGACGGACACTTTTTTAACACAGAGATGATACTCCTTGCCTCTACCCTCAAAAATCTAGTTATATATGACAAGCGACCGCCCCGGCTTCGCGCGAGTATCTAAAATGACTTTTTTGTGGAGTTTATTTACCTACTAAGCGACTTCAAATTTCAGTACGGGAGGGGAAATCCCCCCAGTCCGTACCCCATTGTCACTTACATCGTATAAGCCTAGCTAACCGATTAGGGTGCGCGGCGACCAGGAAACTTTTTTCTAATATTTACAATTTTACACTCGTATCACGACATATTGCATCTGTGCAGTATAAAGTAATGCCCCCATGGAGAGATGAGGCAGACGAGCGATAATCACGAGCGAAGCTAGACTTGTGTACATTCGGTGATCTATTTAGTGACGGACTTTGCGCGTGTTATTGAATTACGATCTTCTGCATTACCTTTCGACTTGTTGTGTTCGGTTATATTTGTGCTCGTATTATACGTGTTTGTATAGATCTAATAAACTCTATAATCATTCCAACGATATTTTAATTCGAGTCCTGCACCGCGTAACAATACGTTTATTGAAGTGAAACATATAGACATTTTACAGTCTTACAATTTTTCGCTCACAAAAAAGCGTCACGGCCGCGTGTACTAATACTTACATTTTTAAACTCGTGATATCTTGCGATTAGATAGTCCGAATTGAATGATTCAAAAATTGTATAAAGGTATTGAAGCAGTCTTCAATATGAAGTAATTTATTTTGATAAGAATTAATACCAAGATACAAATAAAAAGCCTTTTCTCACGGCGGCATTTTAATTGAATTTCAAAATAAAAGAACACTTATTGTGGGATAACTATATAATAATAGTACACATATGATGTTGCGATTTTTTTTTGTCAATACTGATGTGTTCTGCAAAGTCGTAGTACATTATTTTATTCTACCATGAATAGTGTTCGCAGCGCAAGCGATGTAAATCAAATTTTAGGTATTTTCTTTACACCTTGGGTTACATTAATGGAGTCTTAGTAACGATACCTAATTTTTTGAAAATATAATATAGCCTATGCCAGTCGTGGATAGTGTAGCTTTTCAACAGTGAAAGAATTTTTCAAATCGGTTTAGTAGTTTCAGAGCCTATACAATACAAACAAACAAATAAGCAATCAAATCTTTCCTCTGTTTAATATTAGTATAAATATAGGAGGCTTGTATAGTTGCAAATGTCTTGCGCGATTGTCAGTCTTGGAAATATTGTTCTGTTGCCAGGTGGCTAATACAAAACAGTGAACAAAAACCTGCCCTTAATTTTTATGTTTTATAACACACCAAAAATATTTTCTCTGTTGTTTACTAATAAGAAAAATAATTTAACTTTCTAATATTCAAAGGATAACGGAGATTGGAACTTGTTAGAACTTTACATCCGTGTACCAAGGTAACATGATGATTTGATAATCAAAAACACATTAAAACAATTTCTTTTGATAGAAATTTACCGAGAATAAAGTTTTAAATTGTATTTATAAGTAAGTCTAATGGATCTGAGGTGATAGTATCTATTTGTTTTTCTTTATGAAGTGGATTTAACTAATGGTTAGGCATTCATGAGCCAAATTAAGGTTAAACACGACATTTGATTTTTAATTTAAATGCTGCTAACTTATTGTTACGTATTTGCGGTATACGATTTAAAATGCCGTTGGGACGATCACTATGTTTATTAGAAGTTCACACGCGTCATTTGCAGTTCTTGCAAACACAACCGAAAACAATATGTCCAAACCGTAAAGCAAGAAATTTGTAATAACGTAAATCACGCAAAGTCCGTAATATGAGATTCCCGTTCCGAATGTACACTAAGTAATGGCTCTATCGCATTTGAAACTCAACAAACCCAGTCTCGACGGACTGACCTTTATATTTGTTGATTAGACATGCCTAGTAAATTGTAAGCTGTATGACTTCTAAGAGCGTGCATGAAATGCAAACAAAAGCAGTAAGGATTTATAAATCTTATCGGAAGGCGTACAAAGGGATTAACGGGAACAGTCGATCACTTGAATTCGAAGAGGTAAAAAACACCTGTCACGGATGAATATCGGTTCGCAACATTACTAAAAAGTTAAGAACGACAGCAGCCAATAAAAATCAAACGTAACTAACTAAACGTAACATAATCAAACTCAATAATCTGAAGAACCATTTCTGAAGAATAGCTTGACGTACAGAGACAGACCGACAGACGGATGGTCATGATATTTTTATACCGGGTCCTTCTTGCGCGCACTTTAGCGTGCATGCTATGTGTTAATGGAAATAACGTTGCTTAAATTTATTTAAGAAACACAAAACGTATTTAACACCCTTAAATACAATTAGCGTCTTGCACAACGCAAAATATGCCGCTAAATATGTTTAAAGAATTGTCAATACGTTTTATGTAAAACGTATTTAGGCAGTTTAATATGATTAACTAATTTTATTTAATGGTGATCTTTATGCAAGCGGCCCTTAGTGTGTAAAATGAAAAAATAAATAAATCCAAATGTCACAAAAAAGATAAGTAGGTTTCCAACATTACGTACGGCTTCAGTAGCGCAGAGATTTCATCTTTTTACAATCTTAAATGACTACGGAAACTTAAATAATAATAAGGCTATGGAAAATTAAAGAAAATAGTTGGCGCGGGCGGGAGCGGGGATAAAAAGGAGGAAAGGACTTACAGGATAAGGTCGCCGCACCACGCTACGAACGATGCGATGCGACAACGGCAGGCACTTCTTCTTCATGATCCTTTCTTCTCGTCTTGCGGTTCCTGCGATAAGTGGACCAGTTAGAACGATAAAGCGTGTACTTCCAGCATGCCGGTTGATGAAAGCGGGTTTAAAAAGCTGCGAGGTTTGCGCGGAAGCAGCGGCGCGTTCAGCAGTCGAACGCAGACTATATCACATTAAATAGTGACAGATGCGGCGAAAAAAAAGGAAACAAAAAGGCGGTGACCAAATAGGTCGGCGTTAACAAAAATGTATGTATAATATCTATTCTATCTATTTGTCCAGTCAACTATAAAACTGAGTATAATGAGAATAATGAATTGATTTATGTTATGTTTACCCAGTGGCTTAGACGAAGTTTCCGGAACCCTCAATTTTCTTATTGAATAGCTATTGTGGAACGGAGCCGATTTGATAGAACGAGTAGATTACTTCAGTTGGCAGTACATAGAATCAAGAACCGGCATAAATTGGACATATTCATATATCGAAAGATGATGATACCTTCTCAGAAGTGTTCGCTATAGTCGGGTGCTACTCATCTACGAGACATAACTGAGGACTTACTCTTAAACGTCTTTTGTCCTTCGTTTTAGAACTTTTTGTACTTGTTTTTTTTTCTTTTTAATTATACATTGTTACAACCTAGGCGCCGACAAAGACAAATTCCACGTACAGATCTGTAGAAGCACAATTTTATTACCTGTCGGCATTTGAACTAATTGTAATCCTTTTATGATCGTCTTCTTTTGTTCACTTATTTATTGGCATACAATTCTAATTATTGTGAAAAATAACCTATTGTCCTTTTATACTCGCTCATTAGCATCATTAGCCAGGTCTTGCGAATTTTTTTGCATTTGTGAAGTATAAAGCGATGGCCTGATGGAGAGAGGGGGGCAGTTGAGCTTTGACTGCGATACGGGCGTGACGTGTGCACATTCGGGAATCTAATAGTAACGGACTTTGAGCGTTTTATTGAATTACGACCTTCTGCATTACGTTATACGTGTTCGTATAGTTCTAATAAACTCTATAACATTTCTTACGGCATTTTAATTTCAGTCCTGCTAGCTCGTAACAATATTTTGACTTGGATATGGTCGCGACATCGTCCACGCTTGATTTTAAACTCCTGCGGGATTCCCAGGACACGGAACACGCAAGTATCGCAGCATTAAAAAAAGAATGTCTCCCCGTTGTTGTATTTTAGTTATGGCATTTTGTTTTTCATGTTTGTTATTCTCTGATTCCGATTCGGTTGTGTGTTCAGTTCGCTTGTTGTGTATTTTACGCATCTCTTTTTGGCTTTTGAAGTGATAACTTCTTATGGGAGAGTAAACCGCTTCGTTACGTAATGCGTTACAGCGCCAGTCTGTCTGGCTTTCCTTTCTTTCACGCATACGGCAGGGGTAGGCAGGCTCATCTTCTCCCACTCTAACCCATGCGCTATATACATAAAATTTAAGTAATAATCTAAGCTTTTCTCAAATCAAACAATTTCAATATTAATTAGTTTAACTTAGATTAGTTTAAGTTATCACTTCTGTCGGGCCACGGTAACTGCGTGTCACGGAGATGAATATGCTGTGATGGATGTGTGGAGTGACGCGAAAAGACCGAATCAGGAACTCCCGCATCCGCGGCAGTCTTCATGTCCGTGACAAAGCAGACAAATTGCAAGAGTGTTGCTTAAGCTGGTACGGCCACGTTTTACGGAGACCGGCTAATTATGTGGGGAACAAATTTTTAATGTCTAGCCATGCCGCCTCCGCCAGGTCCCGGTCGAAGGGAAAGGCCCAAGAAATGTTGGCCTGACGTTGTGAAGGATTGCTTGTGAGGATGCTTACCAATGGTATGAAAACGGGCGATGCAGAAGATCGAGCGAAGTGGAAAAGAAAAGTAAGAAAGCGGACCTTGGGCGTCGGAGTGAACGCTCCGAACGCAACCGGGATTTAACGCTCGGATGATGATGATGATGATGATCACTTCTGTCGGGCGTCCCGAGACGCACACGATTTTTTTAAAGCCAGTTTTATTATACACCAAAGTCTCTGTCATAAATTCTTGAGCTTTTTTGCATGCTGATACTGGAGCATTAATTTCTACAACAGTGGTGTAGACGGCGCTTGAATACGGTTTACCCTAGCTTAACTTCCGCCCAGCGTAACTGCTACTCGTACGTAGCCTAATCATAAAAATGGAACCATTCAATGTGAGTGAATTTTTCAAGTTGACCTTCAGGGTCAAATCTTAAATTATACGAATTAGCGAAAAATATTCAAAAATTCCGATTTTGACGAAAACTTTTTAGTTTCATTAGTTAGGTGTCATTAGATTTTTGAAAAAGCAATTATCCTTATCTGCAATCGAATCGGCTGACGTTGAAAAAATAAACATACCTTTATTATTATACCAAATCACAGTGTAGCTTGTAAGAATCAGTTTCTGTCAAGAAATGCCAAATGGCAAACCAAGGGAAAGGTTTGTTTCTGAACATAATGTTCTATTTTACTTACATTAATTTAACATCAAATTGAGCTGCTCATTTGACCGTATCTCATTTAATCGCAGTCAGTGTTTACCCATTGATTGATTTGATTGGCTGGGTTAAAGTTATTTATAGATGCCTTTAAAAGATAGATTAACTTTCATCATTTCCATATTGAATAAATTAGGTGAGGTTTAATTATATGAATGAAATGAAAGAAAAATCATTCTGTATAGTGTACAAGAAATATGCACAATGGGCGTATTTCTTGTAAGGTAGATTAAGCCGAGTCGATTTTAGTCGAGCCACTCGTTGTGGGGCAATCTGCAACGCGTCAATTAGCCTCTGATGGAATTAGGGTTCGCTCTGATTAATGAAACCGGGAACTTACTCGGGATGTTTTAGTTAGTTTTAGTATGATAGAACAAGCTAACACTTTCAATTTAGGACATACATTAGAATAGATGAGATTGTTTTAAATCGACTTCAAAAAGGAGGAATTTACCTGTATGTTCGTTACTCGATTTCTTCGTCAATTGTGGATTGATTTTCGACATTTGTCTTTTAATCGATAGGCTATAATACTCCCAAATTGGTCTCATCGTCACCATGCCAGGACTTGATGAGTGGATTCCAAGGAATTAAAAAAACTCACGAAAATTGTTAGTCAATATTTTATAACACGATTTCTTCACCTTTCCTTCGATTAAAAAAAACTTGAGAATTGAGTAACGAAGATACAAAAAAAAAACATACGGGCGAAATGAGAACCTCCTCCTTTTTGAATTCGGTAAAAAAATTGTACCCTGAGTTGCATACATACAAATTATCATGTCTGTTTCCCATGGGGTAGGGAGAGACTGTGCATCTCCACTTACAAGAATTCTAACAAACAAACTTTCGCTTTATCATGCACGAGTTAGACTACATGTATGGCGGCCTCATCAATCTTTACTTTATGAATTCTCAATCTGTTCTGATTATACATTATACATTATATATATATAGTCCTCCTTGACGTATCCGTCAACGGCGAACCTTGTCAAGTCCGGCTGTGCGAGCGCAGGTGGCTAGAGAAACCAAATTTGGTTTTGAAAGTTTTTCTGCAAGGAGCGCAATACAGCCGTCCTGTTGAATCGTAAGTGTAGTTGTAAGTGATTTTTGGGCGGTTCTTTTTGATAAGGCGTTGCTCGTCGGAGTGTTCTACTCGTTGCGTTTCGAAGACAGCAACAGCCTTATCAATAGAATTACGCCACTCCTTTCTTTGCAAAGAAAGATCTTCCCAGCCGTCACTTGGGATGTCACATGCCGACAGGTGGCGCTTGAGTACGTCCTTGTACCGCAGAAATTGACCGCCAGATTTGCGCTTTCCGTCCTTAAGCTGTGAGTAAAAGACAGCTTTAGGCATTCTTGTGTCTTTCATGCGTACTACGTGGCCGCACCATCTCAGTTGTCTCTGTATAAGCATTGCTTCCACACCACTTAACTTCGTCCGCCGCAGCACTTCAGTGTTAGATATTCGATCTTGCCACTTCACATGAAGGATTGATCTTAAACACTTGATGTGGAAAGAATCGAGGCGCCTAATATCAGCTTTATAGAGACACCACGTTTCGGTAGCATAAAGAAGAATTGGCAATATGATTGCTTTATAGACAGAGATCTTTGTACGTAGCTGAATATCATGCGAATCCCAAACTCTGTGACGGAGTTTGCCAAAAGATGCTGCCGCTCTTGCGATGCGAGAAGAAATTTCTGTTTCCAGCTTGTTATCAGTACGTATAGAGCTTCCTAGGTACTTGAAAGATGAAACTTCCTCTAGTATCCGCCCGCCGAGATATATTGGTGTAGGGTCAGGTGTCGTTCCACGTGCAGGTTGTTTCAGTACTTGTGATTTGGGGACACTTATAACCAGACCAAATCGTCGGCAGGATCTATCCAGGTTATCCAGAAACATCTGCAGGCTGCTAACATCATTGGCCATCAGGCAAACGTCATCTGCATAAAGTACGTCTACGAGTGAAAGCTCTTGTACCGATCTTTTAGCTCTAAATCTTGACAAGTCGAAGACGCTCTTCCCGCATCTGACACTGAGAATAATCTGTCCCATAGGCTCATTATGCGAATGTCTAAGTACCGCAGCGAAATAAACAGCAAAGAGAGTAGGAGCCATCACACATCCTTGCTTAACTCCACTGGTAACTGATATTGGGCTAGTAAGGTCGTTCTCATGTTGCACTCTAGCAGTCATACCGTCGTGAAACTGACGAATAAGTAAGAGGAGCTTATCCGGACATCCTGCTTTTGAAAGAACAGTCCAGAGTGCAGATCGCGGTACCCGATCAAACGCTTTTTCTAAGTCAACAAAGCACATGTTAAGGGAGCGGTGTTGTTCAAGACACTTTTCCTGCAGCTGTTTTACGACAAAGATGGCGTCGACAGTTCCCCTGCCTGGACGAAAGCCACATTGGCTTTCAGATAATATTCGTTCTGAAAGAGCATTCAGCCGTTGATTTATAATGTGGGCAAGAATCTTACCAGCCGCGCTGAGTAGAGCAATGCCCCTATATGACCCACAATCTGAAGTGTCACCTTTACCTTTATATAGTTTACAGATTGTAGCATCTTTCCATTCTTGGGGTACTACTCCAGATTGCCAGACACGGATAATGAGCTCGAACAAACTTTTTGAACACATTCTCCACCATATTTGTAAAGTTCAGCTGGTAAAGTATCTAAACCCGTTGCTTTACCATTTTTTAGCTTATTGACGGCAGATACAAATTCTTCAAAAGTAGGCTCTTTGTCTAGTTCTGAGGACATTGGCAGAGCCTCGAGAGAGTCTATGTAAGCGAGATCCACCCCATGACTAGGAGGATTTAAGATATCACTGAAATGTTCTGCCCAGCGGTTAATCACTTCATTATGGTCCGTTAACTGGCGAGATTTATCATGATTATATATCGGAGAAATCTTTTTATACTTAGGCCCGAAAATAGATTTAAGGCTTTCAAAGAATAACCCACTCTGTTTCGTATCCGCAAGATGCTGCAGCTCCAGCGCTTTCATCGCCCACCAACGATTTTTAAGTTCTCTTACTTTCGATTTGAGCTCATGCTGAAGCGCTTTTTGTTGTGCAGTACTTGAACGATCTTGCAGTGCGCGTCTGGAGTTATTTATAAGCTTCATGATTTCGGTATCGGATTCATCAAACCAGTCCTGGTTTTTCTTACTGGTCTTGCCAACTACTCGCTGAGCAACATCATAAAGCAACTGCGAGAGACTATGCCAATGTTCCTCAATAGACACCTCCTTTTCGAATGCTTTGGTGCTGAATTCGGTATGAAAACACTTTTGTACTTTTTCTGAGTTAACGAGTTTTGCAAAGGCCAGTCTTGTCGGAACTATATGTTTTGCCCTGCGGGGAGGTTTATAGTACAGGCAGACCTTCGATCTTATCAACCGATGATCAGTCCAGCCTAGCGCACCCCGCATAGCTCTAGTAATAAGAACATCTCTCAAGTCAGCTCTCCGCACAATAATATAGTCTATAAGGTGCCAGTGTTTTGAACGGGGATGCATCCAAGATGTCTTATATTTTTCGGATAAACGGAAGTAGGTATTTGTAATTGACAGGTTAAATTCTGCACAAAGCGATAAGAGCAGTTCTCCATTAGAATTACACTTACCCACGCCGTGCTGGCCAAGTATATCTTTCCAAATGTTATGCTCGGTGCCCACTCGAGCGTTAAAGTCACCCATAAGGACGATTTTGTCACTCACCGGGATTCCTTGTAGTACGCTTCTAAGGTCATCATAGAATTGAGACTTTGCTTCATCACTATACATCATTGTTGGGGCGTATGCAGTTATCAGATGCAGGAATTTATTAGCACTTGTGTGAAGCTTTAATGTCATAAGCCTGTCGGAGATACCTTTGGGTTTTTCTGTAAGTGTTTTTGCAAGGCTAGTTTTAATAGCGAAACCGACGCCACTACTAGCTCGTTCAGTAGAGGGTTTTCCAATCCAGTAATATGTATAGCCTCCTTGGTTTTCGCAGAGCTCTCCACAATCTGATAAGTGGGTTTCAGTTAGTGCAGCTATATCAATATTGTATTTGTACAGTTCTCGGGCAATAAGAGCTGTCTTCCGTTCTGGACACATGTTGGTGGGACTGTCCAGCAGGGTCCTAACATTCCATGTTGCAAAATTAAAGGTCTGTCGTTGTGAGAATCTAATATTTTTCTTCATAGTATCTTTTCGACCGCGATTAAGTCGGTGCCCGTTGGCCGCGGTTTGCCTTCGGGGAATGAGAGAAACGGACTATGTTTAGGCCACCTTTTCTAGGCCCCTCCTCTGTGCAGAGGTAAGCAGAGCGATCCTAAATAGGGCTGCTTAGTCATCAAATGTGCTGCCGAACCCGTTTTCCCGTTTCAGTCGAATCCAGGAGCGACCCCTTGCATTTGACCGCCTAATGTGCAGAGAGATAGCTAGGAGCAGAACACACCGTAGTTCCAACTCCCACCACCACCACTCCATCGCCATAGGTCTTTTAACTCGATATCCAGAAACTATGCCAAGGTTCATCTGCGCGTGAATAGATTTAAGTGAGTAAGCAGTTGCGCTGGTACAAACTCACTCTCTCGTCCATTCATCATAGTCCGATGGCCCGGTTGCCCGGTACGACCGGTAGATAGAAGGATGCAGTGATATGGCCACCAGCTACTAAAAGGGTCCTAGCTGATGCCCTTATAGGCACATCACATCACCTTGCTGCACCGCCGCGGTCACCGATAGCGTTTGTCTATCGACTGTGCTCGCTTTCCGCGCCGTAACAGGCTTCATGTACTTGAGGGGGACCTCCCATAAATTAGCTGTGATCAGAGGAGTGATCACAGCCCCCTCCATTAGGTTTAGCCCACGCAATCGCGTGGTTACCGGAGTGTGGCCGCTGCGCACACAACAGCTACGAGGAGCCACTAATGGAGAGATTGTGGTTAGCTGAGCTGCGAAGTCAATTGGTAACTACAACTCAAGATCTAGACCACTACACCCCATACATTATATAGAAAAAATACTATCATGTACAAAATATGGAGACTGACGGACGAACATGACAATTTCATAATGGTCTTGTTTCTACCGAAAATGGTTACATAACTCCATAATATAGGTAAACGATAGAAGAATAACCTGTTACGCCATCTAGCTATGTAGCATTTAGGCACTTGTAAGAGTTGAATTTTAGTGACCGATTCTCATCATTGCACACATGCACGCATGCACACACAATCTGAGCAAATACTTGAATAGATCTCTGTTCTTTGTACGATTGCTTGGATACTTTATTGTATGAATTTGTTATTCATCTGAACCCTATTAGTACAGTAATCTAGTGTCTAAAGAGCTAACAATTTCAAAATTTTGCAATTTTTACTATAGCTTTTATCACTAACACCAACTAAAAATGTTTCATGTCACGACAATTAAATAATAAATTACAATAATAAATAACACCACACAAAGTCACAAACACACAATCAAAAACAACAAAACTTATACACTTACTCACACCAACGCGCAATACCACTGCATTGCATTACACGCACAATTCACAAACAAACCAAGACACACAGAGCCTAAAAATTAATAACCTAGGCACAGAAAGAAAAAACAGCATTCATGGCACTAGTTAAGATAATATATAGGTATAGACATAAGGCACACACTGCACATGCACTTTCTCACAACACCAGCATGTAACAGATACACTCTACATTAGTATAAGTTAAGTATTAAAATAAGAAAAAAAAAATATAAGTTATTCTTAAGGTACACAACACAATACAAAAGTCATAAAATTCATGTCACACATAATAACACATAAACAATAAGCGTGTATAGATTCAAAAAACTCTAACAATAATTAAGTTGTAAAAAGGGCACGGAACTAGATAGAGTCCGTAGATTAGTTAATTAAAAAAAAAACTATAGCTTTTATTGTGTTTCGTATTATGCTGCAACCGCAAGACAACTGTAATTTATAGATGGAATCCTAATTAGAACCTTTGATAGCTGACGGACTGCAGAAAGTTATTTTTGCATTGTTATGCATTGTAACTACGAATAACTAAATTTTATTTTTATTTTTTTTATCATTTAAGGTATTGTTCATTCATGAAAGAATGCCAAATAAAATATATGCCATGGCGTATATTCATATATACGTACCTACGTACATATTGCTTACTAATGAGACCCTATTCCATGTCAGCATCACTAATAGAACCCATTCAAACTGTTACAGGATCAATTATCAGACGCCTTCACTTGTTACAGTTGGCAAAAGGAGAGTGTTGCTAGTATATACAATATTAAAAGCCCTTAAAATATCAATATAAAGTATAAGATAGGAGTTCAGCAGAAAGGCAGACGGCCCGCGTGATGGCTAGCGGCTACCTTCGCCTATAGACATTTGCAACACCAAAGCTACAAATTCTACAAATGCGCTGCTGCTCTGTTAAGGGAGACTGGAACCTGGTTACTAATGCCGGAACATAACTCAAGGTTGTTATGGGGACATACTTTAGACCAGGGGTGGTAGCCATCTAGTCAGGCAAATGCCCTAACACGTGGCTGCGGATTATTTTGTCGCCTCTTACGACAGGCCGCCTGGCCGCAGATTTAAAAAAAAAATTAATATCTAAATAAAGCAAAGTAGTTACTGAAATATTTAATTTTACAAAATCAAACAAAGATCGCGCACAAAATCTTGAAAAAATTCAAGCAAGAACTTGAAAACACCTTTTAATGAATATCGAATAAAAGACGTTGTGTCATTTTTGAATTATCTAATATTTTCAATTAAACTTTTGTATTATGGTTAGCTTAGATGAAGCTTTCTTAACCACACGATAAAAACAATGGATATACGTGATCACTATGAAATCCTAGGAAGAAAGGTAACTTTCTTTGCAAAAATAGCGTCGTAATTACGTTCCTTATATAGTTTTATACACCGAACATAAAAATTGGTACGCCGAATTTTCCGCAAATAATATTAGCACTCAGCATATTGCTGTGCCGGAATTATATCCGACATAGCGCTGATTTTCAATGCAAACATTCCTTTTGGCGTAAGACGAAAACGACCCAATTTTGTTGATAAAATAATAAATAATAATAATCATTAATAAAATTAATTCTACTCAGGTAATACTTAATAATAAAACTTTAATACGTAAAAGAAATAAATAATTAGACTATGCGTGATTTGGGCGATTTTGTTATTTATTTATATTATAGCTAAAGAAGTATTTTTATTGGCAGCTGGCAACACTTGGCTTTAGTTACTGAAGCCCCTTTACAACACGGAACTGCACTTCATTCAATTTTATATGCGGTGGGTATCCATTTACCCGTTAAATGATTCCAGAAATATTTGAGTCGACTGCGGGCCACTTATTTGATTTGACTCGATAAACTGGGTCATATGTTAATTTTGAGTCGAAATGTTTGTTGATTTTGATTGTCATATTGGAAAACTTTGTTATCACGTTTGAACAGCAAGTTGGGTTATTTGTGTGTATTTTAATTGCATTTTTGTTTTTAAATTACGAATAAACGACTTTGGTACTAACGAGTTAAATTTATGTTTTATCTTAAAATTAAGACTGTTTGGGTACTAACACCTATACTTGGCCAAGCCTGTCTCTTGGATGTTAGTATAAGTAATATCCTAGTGCCTGACAGAAATATATTAGTAGCTTTGTTAAAATTCATCTTGGTAAGCAAGCTAATACAAGGGTAGGTGAACTTTAACATGAAATGCAGATTAACACTTTAGTTACTACAATTCATGAAAATTTTATCTGTGCAGGAACGGAGAAAGAACGCAATTTCCTGCGGACGGGTGGTCGTTACAGGCGATAAAACAACCCCCAGCTAGGTGGTAGGGCATTTGCCCAACTGTATGGCTACCACCTCTGGTCTAAAGTATGTCGCCATAACAACCTTGAGTTGCGTTCCAGTATTAGTGACCAGGTTCCAGTCCCCTTAAGAGAGTAGCAGCGCATTTGTAACACCTTTGGTATTGCAAATGTCCATAGGCGATGGTAACCGCTTTCCATCAAGTGGGCAGTCTGCCTGTCTGCTGAACTCTTGCAATAAAAAAAATGAGTTAGCGGATTTGAAAAATTTTTTTTTATTCGCTTTTTTATAGGATTGGTTGAATAAAAAACATACTTTTTGAATTACAAATGTATTGTTTCACTCCTTATGAAATTTTCCTACAGGAAGGGGCTTTATTATTGTTCCAAAAAACATTTTAACTATTTTAAGTAATAAAAGGTAAGAAAAAGTCCTGTGACGCATCCTCTAGTCTACGGGGTTTAGAAACTTTTTAAGATTATGTGCATTCGGAAGATTGTTAGCCTAGCACATATTTATTCTTTTTCCATAATCTTTATGAATTTTAGCAATTTACTTTTAATATATTTCCAATATTAATTAATATTTTAAGTATAAATTAAAAATAAAACTCCATGATATTTTTTCTCTTTAAATATTCTTGGACCTAAAATGAGTTACAGAAATTGACTTAAGTCTATCATAAAACCGAACATAAAGTAACTTAAAAAAATGCAATAGTCAGTATAGAAAGTTACGACATTTAAACGAGCGAAGCCGCGGTGTAAATCCTATAGAGATATAAAAGCAAGAAAACACAATTATCCGACGTGATACAGTGCGATTATGGGTAGGAGTGTCACGCAAACTCATTTACAACAGGCTTCTCAAACAACAAACATTCACGCGTTCAAGTTTTGTTGCGGAATTAATATTACGAACGATGTAAGGACGATTCATACAACACGAGAATGTGTATGAAAACCATTTTGTTGTTATTACTGAGTCTATTCGCTATTATACTCGTAGTTTTATGGAAATCATGTGAATAGTTTGTTGATTGTCCTATATCTAGATATAAAATCAAAAATTTAATCACACAACGTACTAAGGTAGCTGCGAATGATCCTTTAAGCCACCTTATTTAGAAAATAAATTATTTGTTGTATGAAATAATTTATGGGTATTTAGATGCAGGTGCTTCTGTATCTAAATACCGAGAATATGATAGGTCGGTAAAATACTAAGTATTTTTGA
Organism: Dendrolimus punctatus; assembly: GCA_012273795.1. NCBI lineage: Eukaryota > Metazoa > Arthropoda > Insecta > Lepidoptera > Lasiocampidae > Dendrolimus > Dendrolimus punctatus. Next base: position 6,407,203 of record CM022529.1, on the reverse strand, counting down.
GTTGTAACAACAACTCAGGTCCTGACAACAACAAAATCCACCTGCATATCTAAAACAAAACATTTGATTGCCTGCTGGCATTTAAACTAACTGTAACTCTTTTATGATCGCCTTCTTTAGTTTACTTTGTGTTTAGAAAACAACCCATTGTTTATTGTACTTTTTTATGGCAGTTTGCGATCGAGTCATTAGCCAGATGTGGCAGATTAAGTCGGCTTAGATACGGGGACATTGTATTTGTGTAGTATAACACGATGACCTGATGGAAGGGGAGGCAGTCGAGCGAGAACCACGAGCGAAGTGAGACGTTTGTACTACAATCAAAACGCGCAAATTTAGTTACTTATTAGATTCCCTAACAAGTGACTAAATTTGCGCGTTTTCTTGAATTACGAGCGCTTGCATTACGTTTGGACTTGTTGTGTTCAGTTATATTTGTACCTGTGTTATTCGTGTTTGTGTAATTCTAATAAACTCTATAGTAATTCTAACGGCATTTTAATTCGAGACTCGCGACTCGTAACAATAATATAAGTTTGGTTAATGAATCTACCTACTACAAGGATTACGTTTACCTAACTAGATGGTTTATTCTAATGTTTATAGAATATTTGTTTATTATTTTTATTTTATTAGATATATTATTTATTATAAAGCTTTATTATGGTAATATTTGTATAATATTCGGAAATAATACCATACTAGATTTCACAATTTTAATAACCGAATGACAACTTATAATATGACAGCTTCTAAAAATACATTAAGTAATAAAACCTTTGCAGACTAACATTACAATTTCTTTATTTTATTATATTATCAGGACCTATTAAAATGTCTTATCAGACTTCAGTAAAGGTGAAAAACTTCATCGTCCTATTTTGATTAAGTTTCTACCATTAAATTCGGTTACCATGGCACAGAGTGTTCTGAATCTTTTCGACGACATGGTTACATATTTGTACACACACCTCAGGCATGGCGTCACATAATGAAAAAAAAATGAATTATAGTATTGAATTCAATTGAACTGACAACAGCGTGCTTACGTCGTACACAGACGTATATCTGTGTAATTGAAAGTTCCAGCGTAAAGTCATCTCATTCTGTCCAATCATACAGAGTGTACGGAATAAATTGACGCACGTTTATATGGTTCCAGTGAGACTGGAAGTAGTTTCTAATAGCGATTGATGCAAATAGCCGCTTTCGACATCTCTGACATACCACAGCCTAACTTTTGTATTTAAAAATCAATCAAAACCTTGAACAGCTGTGGGTCAATATCTCGTACTTATTAAACCTATGAGATTTTTTTGACAATTATGGAAAAACATGCGATGTAGGCCCGTTATGATGTGAAGGGACTATAGTCAGTGTATATATAGTAAATGTTGAAGATTCAGAAATCGTCTCACTCGATATAAATCTACCTAAGCCGACAACGTGGCCGAAATGTTGGGATTACTTATATACTTAGAACTGTTGCCAAACTGGTTATACAGTTAACTTACTCTACCAGTTTTTATGCATCCTTTTCCTCATTACATTACAGCCTTGGGGTTGAATGAAAATGTTCATAATGCCATTGACTTTGGGTTAAAATTTTAAGACTGTTTTTCATCTTTTTTTTAAAGACGGCGGTTTGTTTGTAAATTGTTTTCTGTACCTAATCCTTCCAAATAAAAAGCTTATTGTGCCTAAAGTCCTTAGTTCATTTTCTTTGATTTTATCTTTGATGTTTTCTAATTTGGGATTTATCTTGTTTGCTACTTTAGATGTATTCTAGTACCAAAGAAAAGTTCTTTCTTATACTTTACTCAGAATGACCGTTTGAGACATTGTTGTATTTGATAAGATAGTGAATGTAGTCTTTAAAATTTACTTAAGCCCATTGTTGTTCTTACTACAAAAGAAACAACTATTATTTTAGATATGTATACTCGGATATGCCCGCGACTTTGTTCACGCTTGATTTGAAAATGGAGTTCGTGACAGAGACAGCACAAAAACATGCAGAAGCTCACTAGAGGTTTTTTTACCAAATTGATTATAAATTGAAAATAAAGTAAAGGCTCACCACGACGGCTCCATTAAATACTGTTCAAAGCAGGTATTTTATTTTGATGTCTATTGAACTACAACCCTTTTTTCGATATTAATTCAATCAGCATCCCGCTCGTCACAACGTTTCCAATTATAATTGACGTGCCCAGAACCATTTTCGTCTAACAGAGGGTTTACATTTGTCATTGTTTCGTAAAGTGCTTTACTCATACCGCCTGTCGTGTACCCTTATCGATAAGTTTCTAAAGTGATAAAGACTAGACTGAAGTATTGACTTGATTTCAAAGTACGATACATAAAAGTAGATAGGTAGATAGACAGATAACACTTTGTTATATAGCAATACAAGAATGAACTTAAAAACTAAAATTATATCGAGTTATGTACAAAGGACGGTCTTATCGGTAAAAAGCGGTCTATTCCAGACAACCCCAAGAATGAATTGAGACGATAATGGCGATGGTGGTATACGTAATATGTAGTACGAACTAGTACATTTTAATAATAAATACATAAAATTTAAATATTACATAAATACATACCATAATCTACAAAATGTATAAATGTTTATAAATGAATTTAAGTATCATATTCCGACGACAGCTAGTATTTTTGGATCATTGTTGTAGTTAGTTTTATAGTAGTCTTATGTATTATTAAATTCTAACGGCATTTTAATTCGAGTCCGTCGCAACTCGTAACAATATTATAGATGTTGCAGGTCTGGTTTGGCATGTATCGACTACGGACCAGTATTATGACCGATGATTTATTATTTTATAACAGCTATTGCCGAAAATCATGATGTTGCTCCATTATCCTCAGACAACGATCTATTTATTTCAGGGAAAAGGTTCCCTATGAAAAATCTCATGTGTTCGACATACAATGTCGTAGGACGGATGTAGGGATGGGTGGGCACGTGATCAATTGGCGCCGACACCCGCCCTTTTGTCGAGGAAACAATGAGCGCGGATGTCTTCAAATAGATCCGGAGATAACTCACTGCGGTGTGTGCTTTGTTGAGCGCGTATTCAGTACTCAGAATATTGAAGAAGTAATGAATGCTTGTTTTTATTCCTAGCAACACTACAAAAGAGCGACTGGTAATCCATCTGATGCAAAGTGGTTACTGTTGCCTATTGATATTGGCTATACCAAAAGTGTTGCCGTTTACTATATGCCTATAGATATAAGCAACTCACGTGCTGCCGGCCTCGATAGTGGAGCTAAAACCTGACTACTGATGTTCGAACATAAGTCAAAGTTGTTATGGCGGCATATTATTCGACCAGAGATGACAGCCATCCAGGCGGTCTAAAAACCTTGCCACCTGAACGTGGGCGGTTTTTTGGACTCTGACGAAATAGATATCATTTACAGAATTTCATAATTATTTATGTATCAGACTTTTTATTTGTGCAGGAACGAAGAAAGAATATAAGTTTTGTAGCCGGACAACCTGTCATACGAGGCAGCAAAACGACTCACAGTCAGATGGTAGGGTATTTGCCTGTCAGGATGACTATCAACCTTAGTCTAGAGTATGCTGCCATAGCAACCTTGAGTTGTATTCAGGCATTAGTGGCCAGGTTCCAGACTCCGTTTTAATAGCGGCACCACATCTCTGATGTTGATAATAACCGCTTTCTATCAGGTGGGCCGTCTGCCTGTTTGCTGAATTAATACAATAAAAAAGACGAACAAATCATTTTTCAATCTTTTTTATGGTAATTATGTTTGCGTTTGATCACTATCACGCCTTATGTGACACGATGATCCGGTCGAAGATGGAGCACGCTTCCTAGGTTTCATTATGCTTTGAGAACTTAAGTCAATTCATAAACGCAGAAAGCACACCCAGTGCTTCGTACGTAATTAATAAACTTTACCTCTTTAAAATATTAGTATAGATATGAGATTGAGAAATCGATCCTAAGATTTTGTATAAATAGGATGATAGGAAAAATGAGCTATAGCTCAACTTTATTATTTTTGTATTGAATTGGGTAATAATTTAGATCAGATAATTTCTATTCGTTCCGTAGTCGTTTTAGTCAAAATGGAAACCTTACGTGTTTTCATCATGTTGTTCCTTCTGTCTGTCAGACTTTGTATCTCACAGCCATGCCATCTCAGAAACTATTGAATCCTGCTGACTTGAGGGAGTTCATTTGCCACTGTTGTCAAATCAAACCGTACATATATAATTCCTTTAATAAATCTGATTTCTATAGATTTATGCTGTGGTGGTTATTGAATATAAGCGGCCATTTTTTAACGTAAGAACACCGGAAGAAATATATTGCGAATTGATATACGAGCTATTGAATTGAGTTGCTTGGAGTTATGTGCTATGAATTGAACTTATTTGTTTTATTTGCTTTTTTTGGACATTAAAGCGCTTCTTTGAAAAGTATGTTTGAGAGAGATATATGATATATCGCTATTGCATTCCGTTACATCAAATCTTTTGTTCATATTGTTACAATCTAGGCGCCGACAAAGACAAATTCCACGGACAGACAGACTGTAAAAGCATAATTTATTACCTGCCGGCATTTGAACTGATTGTAATCCTTTTGTGATCGTCTTCTTTTGCTTACTTATTTATTGGCATACGTTTCTAGGGAATAGCCTATTGTCCTCTTGTATTCGCTCATTAGCATTATTAGCCAGGTGCTACGGATTACATTGACTTTATGCAGTATAAAACGATGGCCTGATTACGGGAGGGAATTGAATTGATGGAAGGGGGCAGTTGAGCGAGAACCACGATCAAGGCGAGACGTATGTACATTCGAGAATCTAATATTAACGGATATTGTGCGGTTTATTCAATTACGACCTTCTTCATTACGTTTGGATTTGTTGTTCGGTTATATTTGTACCTGTGTTATACGTGATTGTATAGTTCTAATAAAGTCTATAATAATTCCAACGGCATTTTAATTCGAGTCTTGCGACTCGTAACAATGTTAAGACTTTAAGAGTTTTAAAAGACGTCATCATATGGTAACCTCTTTATGTTGTGGAGATAAAACATACGTTTTTGGATATCTTTCTTAAATACATTTTGTAACAAGTATATGAAAAATCTTTAAATGTTTGTGTACAATAAATATATGTCATTTTCAATTACTAAAAATACTTTCTTACATTTTTATATACATGTCTTATTTTTACTTGTCGCAATTTTATTGTTTACAAAACAATAAATAGAAATACCCGCAGTTTCTCAAAATATGTTTGTGTTTCAGCGTTATAGTTGCATTTTCACTTCATCCAAAACGTTAAAATACACACGTATACGCAAAAAATGCATTTTTTTGTTGTATACAAAAAACTATGCATGTTTCAAATTAGAAAGTCTTACCAGTATGCAAGTGTACCTAAAAAGGGTATTCCAAATTTCAGCTTTATACTACAACTACTTTGTTTTATTCACAATTTTGTCCCTTGTGTAAAAGTGCACTTTTGTCTGTACGTTTATTTATTGTCATGAGAACCTCCATATTATCACGCCTGTTTCTCATGGGGGTAGACAAAGATTATGGATCTCCACTTGCAAAGATCCTGACAAACAGCTTTCGCTTCATCAGCTTTCATTAACCTCTTCATACATGCACGTTTATTTGAGATGCTTTTGACCTGGTAAAACATAAAAATGGACAAAGTCGCAAGTGACACATCATACGAGTAAAGTTATCAAATCCCAGGGAGAAGGCTAATTATGTAATATAAATAAAATAAAGATTATTCTCGATGAAAATTCGGATGGCATAACACCGAAGGACAGAAGTATGCCCATTGGGCCAGTTACGGATAAACCTTTATAATTAGCCCACCGATCTTCTGGGAAATTAATGAAGGTTTTTGATGCCCACTCAAATTTTGCTCCCAGCGAGATTGGTAAATAGGGTTTTTTTTTAATTTACCATGTTTACTTTCGCTAATACGAAATATTTTATATTGAAACAATAGAATATTCAAATATAGGATACGTTACCATTATAATGTATGTTCAATATATCATAAAAGAAGAAACACTTCAATACAGAATCCATAAACATATTTTTTGTTGCTGGAGATTAAGTATACCAACAACCAGATAGGTTGAATTATGATCTAATGGCGAGTGAATTTCCTCGTATTTAACAATTGCGACAATAGAGTGTTATACACACACACGCACACACACACACATATATATATATACACAAATATATTCGTACATATACTAGATTAAATTAAATTTTATGAAAAAAAAAACTGCAAATAATGTCTTGTATCTTTGTTAGGTTCAAAACTTTTCAGACTTCAGACTACACTCGTTCATATATACACCTATTTTGACCGACATTGCGCGCTTACCTAAAATATATCTGTTCCCACGAGAACACACTTAAATTTTGTTTCCGGAGAATCAGAAAACGGCAATACAAATTGACATATTTGAATTTGCATCGATGATCTAGGCTTTGAAGCCTCTCGTCGAACAGCTGGCTATTGCTTATCAGCTTTCTAGCTCTTTTCTCAACTGACTCGAGTGCCTCAAGTAGGAATTTGGCTGAGCCATATCAAAGATGAGAGCATGTAAGTATCGTACTCCATGTAAGATCGTACTTGGGCTTGGTAAAGATAACAAGTGAAATCTTGTGAATTACTACCTCACCTTTAATAGAACCCTTAGCTTTTTGCCAGCCAGCTGAGCAACAGACTTTATATGAGAGCCAAAAAGCTTAAGATGGTCATCTATCGGTATGTATACACAGAAGACAGACGGTTCAATTTTGAGAGACATAGAACTTGACTAAGTTGGATTAACCCCCATCGGAAATTGCCTTCAAGATCAAGTTCAATAAGTTGATCATTGCCTCCCCTCTCTCTCCCTCAGTAACAACCTGGCACTATTAGCTCGTGCGTGCGTGTTGAGAGCTTTACTCAACTAAAATGCTGCCATCGGCATACCCCAAAATACCCGGTTTCAGCAAGTCGTTTATATGCAGCACCGAAAGTGTTGTAGAGAGCACTGATTCCTGAGGGTTCTTTCAATTTTGTCGAATGTGTAACCGTCAATGACTACTTTGATCTATCTACCCTCAGGAAATCAGAGATCCAAGGACAGAGAACACCAGGCAATCCATATGTACCTATATAATCATTCTCATAATAAATTATATCACAATATTTTATAAGATTTTTATTGCTTAAATATATTAGAATTAAAATAAACAAATACATCCTATTCTAAAAATATATATACAACTTAATTAAAAAAAATACAAACTACAAATAGCAAATAGGTCCCAAATCACCGTCAGTTGGGAACGTTCCCAAAACGCTGGCCGCATTACCACGTTGTATGGCAATGCTTATGCGTTGCCCAAAATACAGGCCAGCGTTTTGGTTTCGTAATCTTTTATATAAAAAGATTTTTATATAATCTAATAACTATGTCTTGTGGCATTCGAACAACCAGTATTTCTTAGGCCTACAAGTTACAAATATATTAGTAACAATAGGCAATGGTAAACTATCAGTGGGCCTCACGTATAAACTTGTTCATTTAACTTGTATCTTTTGCAATGAAGTCAATTACTACAAGTTTCGAGTTCTCACCAAACTGCTAAGAAAGTCTCGAATGTGCTTCGAATTTCCTCACAGTACTACAGTAACAAGAAATCAATTTGGAAATACTTTAGGTAAACTGAGCCGAGTCAAAAACACGTTTAGCCGAGTGGTTGGGAAATTCTAAGGAGTTGTAGTGACTTGATAAATATTTGAGTATCGGTAATGAGTTTTATGTGTTGGCTTAACAAAATGACTGAAAATATGCCGTCTAATTTAGGCTCTTTGCTTTTCTATGCGTTGAAAAAGATAATTTCTAGAAAATATTTAACGATGATCCTATTTGATGAGATGTATTTTTTTGCTTAATAAAATAATATAATAATATCAGCCCATAAATGTCCCACTGCTGGGCTCGGGCCTCCCATTATAGGGGGAACGGACAGTATACCCGCCACGCTTGTACAAGGCGTCTTGGCAGGTTTGACACATCGGTTATCTCGATGTGCAGGTTGCATCACGATGTTTTCCTTCACCGTTTTTAGCACGTGGTAATTGTAACAATATGCACATAAGATCAGAAATCTGACTAAGAGGTGCATGCGTTTCGGTCAGGATCGAACCCGCGCCCTTCGACTTAGGGGCGCGTGCGCTAACCATTACGCTACCACGACTTATTTTTTTGCTTAGCTGAATATCTACTGATTTTCGGTTAAAAGTAACATACTATGTTAATAGGATGATGCTAGTTTGAACTATTTATATGTTTAGAATCTTGCAAGATACTGAAATGAAAAAATCTAAAAACAGTCGTTTATGAATAGGCATTAACGTATAAATGTCAGTGTTTATTTTTTCCAAGTCGGAGGGTATTTGCCCTACTAGATGGCTACCACCCCTTGTCTAGAGTATGCCGCCATAACAACCTTGAGTTGTGTTCCGGCAATAGTGACTAGGTTCCAGTCTCTATTAGGAGAGCAGAAGCGCACTTGTAGCACCTTTGTTGTTGCAAATGTCCATAGGCGATGGTAAATATATTTAAATGTTGGCATAACTTTTGTATGTGATATCTATCCATTCATTCGGTCCGTCTTAACTCTTCCGTTTACCAAAAAGGAACGTTTCCTGACTTTTCCGCTACGCACGTAGCACACTTACGAACTTACCAAGTTCCACTTAAAAACCTTAATAGGAGCTCGACTGAATCCATTACGTCGCTACGTATTTATACCTACCCTTTCCAAGCATTTGTTCCACTTTTGACAGCTCGCTGAAGAATCAATTAGTGATCAATGATAGTGATCAATTAGTTACCGGCTCGATTTCTTATGAAAATCAATTTTAACCAATTTAAATTATCTATATATTTTGGCTAATAATATTATATCTTGCAATAAATATACCCACATTTCAATAAACATTTTTACATATATTAAATAAGCCGTTTGTAATAAAGTAAAAAATGTACTCAAGTAGAACATTTTTAATTTTTAAATTTATTCGATTTATTTATGTATGTATAGTGCCGATGTATTAATTGTCTACGCGTAACATAACTTACAAAACAGCACTATAACGTCACCCACAACAATAAAATACGTCAATTATGTAATTCTTCATGTGAGCTATACTGTCAAAAGATAAATGTAACTTGACATTAAAAGTGAAATAAATGTTTGAAAACAGTATAAATATTTAAAATCATTCTAACGGAGATGTGGGAGGAAGGAAATACAGCAAATTGAAGCAAGGTGCATACCCTTTTATTCCATAATTTTTAATTCACAGACAAACACTTCAATTATATTTATAGGTATAGGTATAAAAGATATTCAAATATATAAAAGATAAGAGCTTATAAAAAAAGGTATGTGGATTGACGGATTAAATTCAACGCATTTCAATCAATAACAAAGCTAAAGAGCTGACTGGCGTAAATCAATTGAACGGAGTATTTCTAAAAGTCCACAATTTGGCATTGTTCTAATTGACAGGGGCGATTCTCGTGGACTTGAGGGTCATTCACTGGGAGGGGTTGATAGGGGCACGTGATCAATTGCTTCCACTGCCCCCATTCGACACAATACCCGAGACATCACTCATTGCCTTACAAGTTTTGTATTGTATAGTGATAAAGTATATACAACTAACCTTCATGAAAAACATCTGTACAGACTAAGTAGTTCCGGATAAAAAATCGGGATGTGTGCTGGGACACATACTAGAGGTGAAACTTTAACGGACAAGTGGAAAAACGAACGGCAACGGATAAGTGGAAAAATGAATCGCAACGGACGAGTGCAATATCTTCAAATGACAAAATTAATCGCCACAAAATTTTAACTTGAAGTGTTACGGGCAGATTATTAATGTACTTGTCCAATTTGAAAACCTGTCGTGCACAGATGGTTTACCGATGATCACCCCTCTCGCTTCATATGACTGGGACCAGGGCTTGTCTAAGTAGTACTTAGAACTAAACGATCGCGGGTCGCTGTTCTAGGAAGCGGGAGGAGCTATCATCAGCGAACCTTCTACGTACGACTTATACAGCCTAAACAAGCATCTTTGAAATCGCAATTTTGCGGTCTTAAAGCATTTAATCCAAGCATTTGCCATCGCTGTATAATTTTGCGAAAGACATTCTTTTAATCAGATGAAAGAGGAAAAACCGTTGACGTTATTATCAAAATTGGCAATCTCTGAATACAATCTAATTCTAAGATGTGAGGGGCTAATAAGAATTTCAAATGCCGACTTCGTCGGACCTTTTGGGAACAGGCAACTTTTAGTCGGGCCGATAATGGATTTCACTGACGAAAGTTATTCAAGAGTCACCCTGGAATCGAATTAAAGCTGAGAGAGTGAAAAACCGCGGATGTTTCACGGACTGCTTGTTCTAAACGCTTCGATTCGTGACTCGGCGAATTAAAATATAACGCTTGATTGGCCAATCACTTAATACTTGTTATCTTTAATTCGAGGTATTGATCTTTTGAGGAGGAAGATGGATTGAAATGAAAGCGTAATTCGTAAAAGGTTTCTGCTTTTTGACTATAAAGTTTATTTATTCATAAGCATTAATGTCTACAATTTTGGTCTAGAAATTAATGAAATCACAATTGGCCTTAACTGAGGAATGCGTGAATATGTCTTCTTGATTATATTGACTCATAGCTATCTCCAACCTTCATTTACTTGCCATTTCATTGGTAGGAATTTGAGATTGCCTGTGTCAAATTTTGACCAGCGGTAATGTAAAATAAAGGTTAATAAGATATTGTAACTGGCGACTAGTTAAGAAGGTATTGTCATTATTTTTATAATCTGGTGTTAAGCATATAAACAAATAAAATAAAATATCGTATTTTTATTAGCCTACTAGCCCTTTATACGTTGTACTGCCTTGTATAAACAAAAATTTAGAACCTGATTCCAGTGCCACTAATCGGGTTCAATTGTGAATCTATACAATCTAAGATCCCACTCATCCTTTTATCATTGCAAAAACAAGAAAGAATACAATTTCTTGCGGCCGGGCGGCTTGTCGTAAGAGGCGACAAAACAATCCACCCCACAACAACGTGGTAGGGCATTTGCCCGTCTGGATGGCTACCACCCCTGGGTTAGAGTATGCCGCTATGACAACCTTGAGTTGTGACTCTTAAGAGAACAACAGCGTATTTGTGGCATCTTTGGTGTTGCAAATGTCTATAAGCGATGGTAACCGCTTTCCATTAGGTGGGCTGTCTGCCTGTCTGCTGACCTCAAGCAATAAAAAAAATTAAACACAAAAAAATATTGGAAATCAATTTCAAAGCCCTTTACCTCTCTCCAGTTGTAACTTTAAACACTTACGAAAACACACACACAAAATGACATATAAATAAATCAGCCACGCCTTTTTGGAGTTAGAACCAGACTAATGACCAGCAATTGTTTTCTATATACTTATAAGGAGAACATAAAGATTATTAAAAGTAAATAATATTGAACTAAATTGCGATTATTTAAAATACATTTATTACCTTACATATACTAATAGCTCACTAAAGTATATGTACTTACATACACGGATAGTTTTGTTACAAGTATAACTAATAACTAAATTATATTTTACAAAATCATCGTGATATAATCTGTTGATCTGAGTTGATCTGACATTTATAGTACCAATAATTTTAAGTCAATAACAAACAATTATCTTGTAATTTGAATACCATAGGAAAGGTAAACTCTGTTGTGATTTCGTACGGATATAATTTTTGAGAAAACCCTTTTCCTGTATTGTAAAAATAACGTACGTTCCCCACGTCCATTTCCGTTCCCCCATTCAGTGCCTACACTTTCGTTGCGGTTTTGCGGTTACCGTGGTATCAACGGAGCATCTTGTCAGCAATCTATTTCATTTTACGAGAGCTACTTGCGATAAGTGGTCCCGAGCGTGATACGACTTGTAACTTATTTACCAACTGAGCTGATGTTATGGATCAACGCGGTTTATAGCTTGCGCTTAATCAAATGTTACTACTTTAGCATTTTATACTTTTAAAATTGTTAAATTTGCCGCAATTTCCTTGAATTATTGCACTCAATTACGCAAAAGTTCCTTAGAACGTTTATTATACATACCTACATACATACATAACTTCACGCCAGGTCCCTTGCGTGAAGAACGTTTATTGCCCTTACAATAATGGCCTGAAGGGAATTTACCTGCAAGATTTTCCTACGAAATGGATTTAAAAGGAGCGTAGTGATGCTCGCGGACCGCGTTCGTAATACCGAAGTAAGAAATAGAGTTGGTCTGAAAGAGAGTGTCGAGGTGAAGGTAAGGAAAGGAATGCTCCGGTGGTTCGGGCATGTGGAAAGAATGTATGATGAAAGAATGACTAAACAGATATACAATGCAAAAGTGGATGGATGCAGAAGTCGCGGAAGGCCACGACACACCTTCCATGATCAAATTGATCGTGTACTAGCAGAAGGTGATGTCAGGAGCCTTAAGAACAGACGAGCGTGCATGACAAGAACTATGAATGTCAAAGAAGCAAGTGAGGTGTGTAAGAATAAGCCTAAATGGCGCTCTGTTGTTCGTGCCTACCCCGCAAGGGACCTGGCGTGAAGTTATGTATGTATGTATGTATGTAGTGATGTTCTAATAATGGAACTTTAATAAAACAATTATTTATTTCAGTAAGTGTCACACAAGACACAAATACGTTCGTCCGCCTTTCGTAATTAAATAAGTTTAATAGCAAGCAACGACCTTTTGTTGTACGCCACATTAATTATTGTACGTATCAGGTATTTCAAAATACAATTGAGGCAGGTAAACGTTGATTAAATCGTGGTAGCGTAATGGCTAGCGCACGCGCCCCTAAATCGAAGGGCGCGGGTTCGATCCTGATTGGAACGCATGCACCTCTTAGTCAGTTTTCTGATCTAATGTGCATATTGTCACAATTACCACGCGCTAACAACGGTGAAGGAAAATATCGTGATGCAACCTGCACATCGAGATAACTGATGTGTCAAACCTGCCAAGGCGGCTTGGACAAGCGTGGCGGGTATACTGTCCATTCCCCCAATAATGGGAGGCCCGAGCCCAGCAGTGGGACATTTATGGGCTGATATTATTATAAACGTTGATACCGCCGCTGTTTTTGCAGATATCCATAAGCGACGATAGCCACTTTCCATCAGGTAAACTCCATTCCATTAGAGGTATGTATACTAAAAATACAGTATGGTTTATTCTTTCATAAATGGATTTTCATACCAAAGAGATTTTTAAAATATTAGTCATATGGAGGTCTCGGCAGACGTTATCCTGCCCTGAAAAAATAAAACAATGTGTATGTATGCAGTTCACACGCAGTAGAATTAAAATAAAGTACGACAAGTGATGGGAAGAACTCCAAATTTCGTGACGTCACATTCAATATATTAATTATATCGTTTTAATATACTTAAGTTTAAACACTTGAAGCATTAACAAAAAAATCAAATCATTTCCAAGACTATCTGTATGAGAGATAGTGTTTAAATGTTATGTATTGTTTAATTTAATTTTTTAACCAGTTTTTAATTAAACTCTTTTATTGACTTACACAGCCGTACTTAATACCTCTCTGCAGGGTTGCCTATATAAGCACGACTAACGATGCACAGTCCCGACGATAAGGTGTCTCGCTCACAATACCGTCACTGATGTTGCGTAGACCACCTCCTGGTGCTGCAGTGCTCACCTCCGATAATACTGTGCGTAGCTCGCTTCTGGTTCGTCTTTTGAAATACTCTACACTCCTCCTTCACTTACGTTCCGCTGAACTTTTCACTAAATTCACCACTAAGCCCGTCAGTGTCTTCTTTTAAACTCTTCTTCCAACTCTTTCGTATCACACTTGTCGCTTCAGTCTTGAACTGAACTCAACTCTTAAACTGCCCGGTAGGCGCACCTTAGGCTGCGTATATAACCGGAAGAATTTTCTGGATCCCATAATTTCGTTATTCTTTTATTTACTATCTATCCCCTTCTAAACATCTATCTGTCTCTGTCTTTTCCTTCCCGAACCTACTTTTCGGGAACTATCGTTTATACATCTATCCCTCTCCAATATATATCTCTATCTTTCATTCGTCGTCTATCCCTTTCTAAAATATATTCGTCCTTGTCGATTCCTCCCGGAATGTTCTAGCTTTATCTAAAAGTTCTTAAACTAAGATGGTTCCACCATCATTCGCCACAGTATTTTATCTCTTTCTTTCGTAGGCTCAGTATAAAGAATATAAGAATAAATGAATTACATTTAATCATAGCAAAGTTACACTATTTAATTATATATTATACCATTTCATTAGACACCGTAAGCATTAGTGTCACTTTATCATTTCACCTAGTTTCACTATTCTAAAGAATCAGGATTCTAAAGAAGTTTCATTTCAAAAATGTAGAATTCGATTCCAGCGCCACCTACCGAGCCTAATTCTGAATCTAAACCACTCCAGGACCCACTCAAACACACATAAAATTTCATTAAAATCGTAGAGCCGGATTCCAGTGCCAAGTATTTTGCTTAGATTGATGGGTTACATTTTTGAAGCTTTAGTGGGGATCCCAAATTTTAATATAGTCTATATTAAATTAAGGATAATGTAGCATTAGAATGGTGGAAGAATTTTTGAAATCGTTCCAGTCGTTTTGGAGTTTATTCGTTACAAACGTGCAAAAACACTAATCTTTCCTCTTTATAATATTAGTATATATTAAACAAATAAATATTATTTAGAAACCGGACAGGAAAAGCGTAGTTTCATTCGGAAAATGTACCAGTTTCCTTGAAATTAGATATTTACGCGAGGTGTTAGTTGCTGTGGTTTTGGTACACAACAATATAAGAAATATGAATGTGTATGTAAGGTTCTTGAATTCAATTTATTATTAACTAGCTTCTGCCCGCGACTTCGTCCGCGTGGTGCGGTTTTTTAACTATCCCACGGGAGCTCTTTAATTTTTCGGGATCAAAAGTATCATATGTGTTGACCAGGGATATAAGCTATAACCATACAAAATTTCATGTAAATCGGTCCAGTCGTTTCGGAGATTAGCCGGTACAAACAGACAGACAAACAGAAAAACAGATAAACAGACAAACAGAGAAACAAATTAAAAAAAAAACTAAATTAGTTCTATTTCACTTCTAACATCCCCTGACTCGGTTTTTAGTATTTTTTTTCATTGTACAGAAATTCGACCTGTACAATTTTATTATATGTATAGATAATGAACTAGCCGTGCACGCGACGTCGCCCTCGATCATTTTTTTTTCGCGAAACCCTAAATAAATGTAGCCTAAGTTACTCCTTATAACATCAGCTATCTGCCAGTGAAAGTTCCGTCAATACCGGTCTAATCGTTTCAGAGATTCTTATTTTTTTTTATTCCAGGAGTTCAGCAGACAGGCAGATGGCCCACTTGATGGAAATCGGTTACTGTCGCCTATGAACATTTGCAACACCAAAGCGAACTTGGTCACTAATGCCAGAACACAACTCGAGGTTCTTATGGCGACATACTTTATACAAGGGTTGGTAGCCATCCACTCGGGAAAACACCCTACCACCTGGCTGTGGGTTGTTTTGTCGCCTCTTACGACAGGCTGCCCGGCCGCAGGAAATGGTATTCTTTCTCCGTTCCTGCACAGATAAAATTAGCCGGAACATCCAGGCAAACAGACAGACGAAAAGGTTCATAATAATCTTTTGATATACGTACCGTATACTCTTTCATGTGTAAAGAGCTGTTATTTTGATATTACACACAGACACTTCAATTTTATTTATCTGTAGGTATAAATAATGTACCTAATAAGAACTTGAAATGTAATTCGAAAAGAAACATGAAACTTACTTAACGTTTAATTAAGTGATCCAAATAATCAAAATAGCAACGCTACGGAGAAGTACTCAAAATTAAGTAACTTCAAGTCTAGACAGGTACAAAGCCCTACGTCATTCAAAAACAATTTTCAGAGATACCTACTGGTAACAGACGCGAGTTGAGATACAGATCAAAGTTTATTAAAGCTTTGATCTCTGTAGCTTTCTAAGAGCAACATAGTTATTACAGAACTCATAAAATGGAGTACTGAACTTGCTTCTCATCTTCAATTGTTTTCGTGGGATGAATTGAAACCAAAATCTCTTTATATTTATTTTAGAAAAGAATGAATATTCTTTATTGTACACAGGAAAGTAGTCTGTCTACATGACAATATTAACAATAAGTAAATAGTTCAATCGGAGGTCTTATTGTTTACTGTGATTTCTGTTAGACAACCTTCTGAGAATAGACATACGTAGTAGACTTGGTCGGTAACCAATTTCAATCTGTGCAGTAACGGAGAAAGAGTACAATTTCTTGCGGCCGGGCGTCCTGTCGTAAGAGGCGACAAAAAATGGGTTGTTTGCCCACAGCCAGGTGGTATTTGCCCGACTGGATGGCTATCACCTCTGGTCTTTTATTTTTTATACAGGGGAAATTTGTTTGAGGACCGTAAGCCGCGCAAGGAGGAAAGATCGCGGCCCGTGTGTGGGATTCGCCAAGTTGAGGTGGCCCTAGCACCTCACGTTGAGATGTGAAGAACTATTGCCACCGCGCAGTTAGAGATAGTATGTCATCATAACAACCTTGAACTGTGTTCCGGCATTAGTGAGTGACCAGGTTCCAGTCTCCCTTAAGAGAGAAGCAGCGCATTTGTAGCACCGTTGGTGTTGCAAATCTCCATAGGCGATGGTAACTGCTTTCCACCAAGTGGGCAGTCTGCCTGTCTGCTGAATTCCTGCAAAATAAAAAAAAACGGTGCGCAACATAACTACATATTAATAATTTATAAATTACTTTACTTTGATTATTATCTAACACAACATAATCATGGTAGGAATACGTTTGTTATAATAACTTATGTATTTTGAAATATATTATTGTATATATATGTATCTATCGACAATATTTGAGAATTGATATTAAATATTCTATATTGAAGTTTTATATGAAAAACTGTTGTTCGTGCCTACCCCGCAAGGGACCTGGCGTGAAGTTATGTATGTATGTATGTATGAAAAAGTAGCATAACATTACAGTAATTTATATTTAGATCTATGTTTATGATTTATCTAAATTAGGGTCGCTTTTTCAATCAACTAGGTGAAAATTATTTAATTTTTTTATATTAAATAGGTTTGCGTTTGACCACGATCACGTCCAATGCGGACGATGATGCGGTCGAAGATGGAGCACGCTTACCTAGATTGTACCTATTCACACGAGACTTGAAGATACCCAGATTGTACTTTTCGGGAAACATGGAATTATTCACAGGATAAAATATATCGTGGAAATATTAAAAATAACCAGTTGTAGAAATAAAAACAATTGAACTGTTTCCTTATAAATAAAGTCAGATTATAGTATATCGACGGCAAACGTTTGATATTTAGAAAAAACAGTTCAAAATAATATTAATTAATTTCGGAAAATTGAACAATTTCCACGTAAAATTTAAATTAAAATTTTAAAAAGCAAGATGATTGATTAATAGAAGTAATAGTTGTGCATAACACTCGCGTTATTATACCAATTTTTTACCCTATACTCAGGGTTGCCGAGTACATAATATATAGTATCGTACTATATTTTACACAAGTGCACTATATATTGTATAAAATAATATAGTACGAAATTTATTATATTCTCATCGCCAATTAAATTGTTGTATATTAAAAAAAAAGCTTTACTGGCCAAAGTAAAAGTAATAACAAATACACATGAAAATTGGATAATGAACTAGACAAAACATAAATAAGTAATGATAAATACACGTGTCCAATTTTCCCCTTCAATTTCCCAAAGGTGCTGTATTTTTATAGCTTAAAAATAAAATACTATATTTTGTTCAAAAAAAGGTGGTACCCTGTACATATATCAAAATTGATTTCAATTATAGCCTCGGTAACCACGGTGTGAGGTGATAAAAAAAACCAAAGTTATACTACTAAACATCAATTTAATTAGTTCTGCACCTAACACTACACTTTTCCATTACATGAACAAATGGTTTGGCAGATTGTACCAAATGACTGCTCTCGAAAGTGTTTATCAAGCCATATGTCTGATACATTAATATTATAATTTTGTAGAAATCTAAATCTTGCTTTTTGTACTAAATGATATATATTCCAAGACTGAACGTGAAGACTGAATTGGATTCAGTGTTATTTTGTGAAAACTTCTTAATGAAATTCCGAACTTGAATAAAAGAAGTCTTATGTTACTTTTGTTACAAAATCTTTATTTCTTATTGCATACACAATATAGTCCGAATTAAACTAGAAAATAGTGGTGTTATACACAGGGGACTTTAATCCTAAAAAGAGTTCCATTCCAGCAAACACATGGATCTAGCGAGAGAAGGAACATAAAAGGCAGAGTGGTGTACCCTAAAGTTTATTTATATGAGTATTTTATGCTTTTATCTAAATGTATTGTTACAACCTAGGCGCTGAAAAATTCCACATATAGATTTGTAGAAGCACATTTATTACCTATCGGCATTTGACCTAATTGTAATCCTTTTATCATTGTCTTCTTTTGTTCACTTATTTATTGGCATACGTTTCTAATTATTGTGGAAAATACCCTATTGTCCTATTGTACTCGCTGATTAGCATCATTAGTCAGGTGTTACGGATTGATATCCATTTGTGTAGTATAAAACGACGGCTTGATGAAGAGAGGGGTCAGTTGAGCGAAAACGACGCTCAAAGCGTGTTTTCAAAGTGTATTTTCAGAATCTCTTGGTATTTTGACATTACAAACAGAAACGTCAATTTAGATTACATAGAATTATGCGAAAATAGACAAGTCCTATTATCCGTGCAGGAACGGAGAGGCGTCGTTGTCGTAGGAGGCGACGAAACAACCCACAGCGAGGTGGTAGGGTATTTGCCGATCTAGATGACTACCACCTCTGGTCTAGAGTATGCCACTATAACTACCTTGAGTTGTGTTCCGGCATTAGTGACCAGGTTCCAGTCTCCCTTAAGAGAGGAGCAGTACATTTGTAGCACCTTTAGTGTTGCAAATGTCCATAGGTGACGGTAACCGCTGCCTATCAAGTGGGCCGTCTGCTGTCTAGAGTATGCCACTATAACCACCTTGAGTTGTGTTCCGGAATTAATGGCCAGGTACCAGTATCCCTTAAGAAGCAACAGTGCATTTGTGTATCTTTGGCGTTGCAAATGTTCATAGGCTATGATAACCACTTTCCATTAGGTGGCGGGCCATCTTCCGTCTACTGAATTGGTCCATTAAATAATATCTCCTTTATAAAAGAATAGTTGCCTAAAAAGTAATGATAACACGTATCCCAAATTATCGCATGGGAACAGCGGGTCGTCTGACACGTCACCATCTCACCGGGAGCAAGGGAAATGGGTTTATACGCAAATTATACCGAGACCCACGCAGCGGTGGAGAAATTACATCATTTCTCATATAAAACGACAACTTTTTCCATTTGCCGTAATCGTGCAACACGATGTACCTACTGCTCAAATATTCCCCGAGGAATTCGCTTGCAGGCACGGATTTAGTGTAAGTGCATAAAATGACAAAAGAATCGATACTTTGAAACTTCCCATACAGAATTTTTGCCTATTCGTAAAAGATTTTTAATTGTACAGCTTCAAAGAAACTTGTAAGAAACATTTTGATACCACCCGTGATCAGAAGGCTGGTTCGTATTTTGCGCAATGAATCAGCCATACAGCATGACGATGCAGCCAGCTTTCTGGACACGCTTCCCTCTGGCACACGGATTTAATGTAAGTGCATAGGAGTTTTTGGCGGGAACTAGCAGGAGACGTTGTGCTGTGCAGTTTATTTTCTAAAAGTGTGTAAAATTACTCTAAAATGAGCAAAGTTGTAGGATATTGATAGTTTTTGAGTAGTAGTTATGTGTTTTGTGAGAAATGTGAACTGCATAGTCAAATGTGGCCTTTTGAGTTGTCACAAGTACTCCGTTGAAGGGCCCTAGCTGATTACCTACACATAGGCTAAAGAAAATAAAGAAATTATATTGTAAACGAAGATCTGGCTTAAATGCCTAGCTGCCAAGCCATAAATCTAAAAAAATAATGTAAGTGCATGAAACGACAAAAGTATTGATACTTTGAAAATTCCCTTACAGAATTTTTGCCTCGAAAACGATTTTTAATTATACAGCTTCAAAGAAATTTGAGAGAAACATTTTGATATCACCCGTGATCAGAAGGCTGATTCGTATTTCGTGCAATTAATCAGCCATACAGCGTGGCAATGCAGCCAGCCTTCTGGACACGCTTCCCTCTGAAAGCGATTTGGTCTAATTCATTTGTAATTTAGTTTATTTATAAGTATGTAGTAGAATTTTAAAGTCTCTTGAATATTTATTTTATTAATTACACAGCTTATTTAAACCAAGATCAAGTTATTGATACAAAATACTTGGTAAAATTATCGCCTATCTAAAAATGTAGTTATCAAAAGCTCCTAAACCTTTGATAAATTACGCCACAGTTCAGTGTTTTTACGCTGATTGATGTTTTATAACTTGAAATAATTTTTAAATCAAGTGTAAAAAGCCGTGCAGAGATTTGGGCAAGAAAGTACCAAATATACCTAATATTAACTATTAGGGCAGAGTTTCCCCTTTACTACACAGTAAGCAATGAACACCGTCTACAGGCCTCACCGCCTTTTTATACGAAAATACTACGAAACTACCCTACCAAATAATAATATTACAACATTGCTATAAACAGCAATTATATCATAGTGTTGCCAGGATTATATTATTATCTATGATGATCGTCTATGTGATATTAATATACTCCATGACTGCTGCGATGGACATCGCGTAACACAAGTTAGTCAATGATTTTCTTTTAAATTTTAGATGTTTTTCAAAATAGAATTAAAAAATCGAGAGAACCTATAGTATATCTGGTCGTGTTGCATTCAGAGCTATATTTATAACTAGACCATTGTCATTCTTAGAATTATTTTTCATGCTGATTAATAAATCGTTTCCCAACAATTAGCATAAGTATTATTATTATTCCTTTTGTAGTATGTCAGTCATATTTACCACTATCGCCAAACACTCCGTGCAACTTTAAAAAGTAGTCCAGCATAGCTTTAAGGCTTAGCATCACGTAGAGGATATAAAAATAATTTTATTTGTAACCTACGTTCATAGTTTATTGCCGATTTACAAGTAATGTCCCTCTAAGACTATTAAATAACATTGTAGTGGCTGTAAAACAAACAAGACATGATCTTGGTTGTAGAGACAGTTAAAATTTAATATTAAATATATGATAATTATTTTTATTTGCGCTTTAAGCTCGTGTAGATTTCAAAAGAGTACCTCATTTTTGAAATTTGAATTTGACTTAAAAACTTGTCTTGCTATGTAAATGTAACGGTCCAATAAAAAAGGAATAATCACACTCATGACTTCTTTGTAGATCAACTTTTTAATTAAACTAAAATTAAATAGACTTAAGTTAGATAAAGATATTTTAGATTCCAAATCAAAT
The DNA here is from genome assembly GCA_012273795.1 of Dendrolimus punctatus. NCBI lineage: Eukaryota > Metazoa > Arthropoda > Insecta > Lepidoptera > Lasiocampidae > Dendrolimus > Dendrolimus punctatus. The sequence goes on along the minus strand of CM022529.1, from coordinate 6,385,420 downwards.
ACTATTAGTACTTCTTGGCCAGTGTTTAAATTATGGAACATATGCAGGTGTGACTGAGCTTAAGAAGTTATTTAGTATACAAGTAAGGATGAGTATACTAATCTCCTTATTCATATTAGTAATACGAGGTTCAATAAGGTAATTAAGAAAGGGTAACACGTAATCTCATTAATAATGCGATTATGAATAACAATTTTGAAGGGAAATTTCTTTACAATCGTTGTGATTTGAAACTCGATGAATCGAAAAAGCTACAGTAAATAAAGTTAAATTTTGTGTTTACTCTTGGTAAACACATAAAATTTAACTTTATTTAAATCAAATAAAACATATTTCTCTTTACCCGTTAGTATTAACTTTCACTTTAAAAAAAACACTTAGATATACACTCGTGCGTAACAGTTGTTGAATTTTGAACTTTATGCCAGGGTAATTTAGGTTGAATTATTACGAATAAGGGTAAAATACCTAAGAATAATAGCGTCTACTATAGAATAGAAACGCGGCTACTAGTCTATTAAGCGTTGTGGATATAATTATATTCGTCTGTATATTTTTTGAACTTTCACTTCTAATGTGCGTGAACTGCACATAGAAACACATAAACACTTTTTATATTAACTTAGCATAACTCGTATAACTATTATAAGGATTATAGAGTTTAAATATTATACACACACGTATATAATACATAAATCAAGAGCATGTATAATAATATAATTTTATAGGTTATTAAAAAAATATTTAAAGTTAAAAAGTTAATTTCTGTTTGAAAGGAACAAATATTCTTAAATGTTTGAATCTTAGTCCGCCCTGTGCCTTTCAAACAGGAAAACCTATCAGAGGGAACAAAAACTATTTCACGTAATATCGAATGTGCCATAAAAAGCGATAGGAACGCCATTGCGTATCTCTAAGCGCCCCATGGGCACTCGCGACAGGATTGAGACCTTGATCTTATTTTTAATATACCCCCCATCGAGTTTATTTATGCTCTCAAGGCTCTGTTCTGTATACAAAACATAACAAAATACAGAATCATACATAATAAATTTTATGGCTCATCTTAATTTTGAAAAATAAAATATAAATGTATGAAAGGAGACGGACACTTTTGGGCCAGAGAAATGTAATGAGTTCAGATATATCTTAATAACAAGCGATTCATTTTTTTATTTCAAAATGGAAAACATCAGCCATAATCTATCTCAAAGGTGATATTTAAAAATAAAATAAGTTATAGATACCATATACCACAATCGATTTATGTACATGAATTTCAACAATTAATAACATGAAAACACAACATAAAAATATAAAAAATATCAACATACTAAAAAGAAATCTCAAAATCACTCTCATCTTTTTTAATTTGGGCACAAGAATGTATAAAATAGTATCCGTCTCCTTTGTCGTGGAATATATTCCAACTGGATTGTGAGCAATAAGAACGTTGGATAGATTCATGGCATTTCTTCGAATCCCAGCGATTATGGAATAAATGAGACTCTATTACTCGAAGATTCTGCTTATCATCTTATTTTCAGCTATTCCTGGAATCTGCCTTGCTCCCAGTTCTAAGTATAATTACCGTGTTACTTATTTATTTAGTTAATAAAAAATCACCAACAGCTTTTTTATTTGATAAATTAATGGACTTATGACTAAGCGAAAGTGTAAATGCGATGCAAAAACTACTTATAAGTGAACACAGCGTGCAGTTTAATTTCTTTACTGTTATTTAAATTCTAATAATGAAGATAACAAAAAATGTGTGTTGGGACACATCGTAGAAGAGAAACTTCAATGGACAAGTGGAAAAACGAATCCAAACAAAATTTTAACTTGAAGATTTACAGGCTGGTTTTCAAACTGAACCCACATATACACACATTGACTCTTAGGCGAAATTATTATTAAGAAATAATTTACAAGTAAACAGCATCTAAAATAGTTCTACGACTTAAACTTGTATACAACCTTTATTTCGCCATTGCTGGCGAGATAGAGAGAAAGTAGAAATATATTCTTAGTTTCTACTTCTGTAATATATAATTACTTTTAATTATAAATAATAAGTACGAAGACGAAATATAATTTAATTTTCTAGTGAATTTTACATGTGCAAATTTACAAGTGTTTACAACCTTTTATTGAGCTTGCACCAATCAATAAGACTATTTAAATATTTCTGGAGTGACAGTGAATAATGATTAGTATCAATAATTCATGCGAAATTTCAATCGTCAGTATACATAAATAGATACATCTGATTATTAAACGAACTTACCTTAAGTGAAGTTCAATTGATTTAATTATTAGAAGTTCCATATCCGAGACAATTTATACATTGTAGAATGCTTTGCATTTTCTTGCTATCACATATTTTTAAGGCTGAGAAAACAATGTTTACGATCTGGCGACTAGCACTGCCAAGAATATACAGCGGTCGCTGTAACCGAAACTCGTTAGACAGTATTTGAATTATTAATCCAAATATAAAGCAGGCGAACCCGCGGGCTATAGCTAGTATTAAACATGATAAATAAAAACCACATCACATTATCATTAAACCCCTTCATATTTTTTCATTGTCCCGAAGCCATCTCGTTAAAACGCAGCTCGGCGCCGTGACTTCACTACCCCCTTCAGCCCACACTTTTACAGCCATACTCAGTGCCTTCATTACAAATTCAAAGGCTGTTTAGTCATTATCACGTAACACCTGTTGTCGGTAGCGCTTATGTTTGTTACATGCTTTCACGGTCAATTTGGCGTCAGTTAATTCAAATTTGAAGACATCAAGTGCGGTAATGCAGATAGCGTTTTGGGCACTTTCCCAACAAAGAGCGATTCGAGACCCATTTTCTATGTATAATTTGTTTAAAGAAATATTAAATTAATTCAGTTTTATATATATTAGGGTGGTTCTTATTTTGGGTTTGTCCGAATTTTTTTTCACGATAGTCCTAAATCGGTTCTAAATCTATCAAAAAAAATCATGTCAAGTTATAAGCTCTTAATTGTAATTTTAACCCAGCCCCCCATTTTTACGTCATACGAACGTACGAATTTTTTACGTCATGAACGGATGAACAGATCAGCCTGACTCGAAAAGTGAAATTTCACTGAATAATTGATTTCCATACAAATACACTAGATTGGCTTAAAAATAAATATCCTATAATTATTGTTCATTTTATACCAGATATACTTGTGATTACTATGTTCCATCTAATTTGGCTGTTTAAACAATATTTTGGTTATAATCCAGTAATTAACTGTAGAATAGTAAATACGGAGTATTATCGATAATTATGTTATTAAAATTATTTTTAGGTTTTCCTTTTAGTTTTATTTGCTAAAATAGAAATTATGTAAATAAAATACAAATTGTGTAAACTATTTTAACCAAAAAATACGTAAACTATAAACTGTCAAAAAGAAAACACAATAACCTACATATTATTACTCATTGATTAGTAACCTAATTTTAACATTGAATTCATCAAGATGGTATATTCATTTGGCGGTATTCGCCCATACAGTTACGCATAGAAAACTTAAGAAACTATTTGAAACTTAGGGATAATTAAACTTTTTTCTATTCATATAAAATAAAATTGTTATTACTGGTACATACATACATAACTTCACGCCAGGTCCCTTGCGGGGTAGGCACGAACAAATTATTACTGGTAAATTATTGTGTTACGATTAAAATTTGAAAATAAGATTCATCAACCACTACTTTGTATTGAATATACAGGTGATTTTTTGAAGTGGACCTTCAGGGCAAAATATTAAACTAAAGTAAATAGAGAAAAACACTCAAACGAGCCTCAAAGCCGATTCTGACGAACAGTAAAGGTATGTCATAAAAAATCAAAACCCTTGTCAGGAATGGAACCAGCTGGTTTTGAAAAATAAGCACCGTTGTATTATACCAAATCATAGTTGTAGCTTGTATCATCAATTTTAGTAAAAGAATGTTAAACAGAAAACCAAGAGAAAGGATTGTTGTTGAACATGTCCTATTTTTTATACAATCTAATACAGCGAATTCTGTTTGTGTTTTCATAGAGGATATTAATAAAAGGATAATAAAATGCATTTTCGTCAACTCTGAAAAAATAGCTTGACGGCGTATTGACCGTGTGCATAAGTCAACAGCCAAGACCTTGTGTCTGGTGAAAATTCGTTAAAACGCAAAAGGGTGGCGCATACGCGTTGCCTAAATGGAAATTCTCATGACACCGAAGCACAACGATGCTATGTAAAGTATACACGATATTATTTTACTGCTTTCTACGTAATAATGAATTAGGTGGATAAACATTATTATACCTTTGGTACCGTTTTGTGCCAAGAAAGCCTGTGTGGGTTGTTTTAATATACATTTTACATTACTCTTTTTTATTCTATGTATTCTGTATATTGTTGCTATTGACATATTAATGATGTATATATCGAGGGCTTCATAACAAACGGGCGTATAAGAAAAATGCCATTTTGTTGTTGTTTACCTAAATCTATGCATGACAATTTAGAATGTCTTACCAGTATGCAAGTGTACCTAAATAGACGGGTATACCAAATTTCAGCCTTATATAATCAACTAGTTTTGTTTTTTAATAATTTTGTCCCCTGTGAAAATCTGCACTTTTGTCTGTACGCCCATTTGTTATGAAGTCCTCGATGTATATAATATTAATTTGTGTTATTGTTTATTCTCCGTTTTTTATTCATTTTAGGTATATATTGTGTGATATTGATATATCCTATTTATATATGTATTTAATTTGCACACCACCGTCATACACTTGCGAATTTCCCCTTCATAAAATCCATAGCTCGGTTTGTCTGGAAGAGATCGCTCTAAAGCGATGAGGCCGCTTATTGCTCCTACTTTTACTGTTTAATGTGACTACTGTAAATTGTTTATTCTGTGTATGTGGTGAAAAATAAATTGTTTTTTATTAACCGACTTTCAAAAGGAGAAGGTTCTCAGCTTAGTCGGTATGTTTTTTTTTCAGGTATGTACACCGAGTACTCTGAGATTTATGTTCCGATTTACGTGATTCTTTTTAAGTTCGACGTGGAATAGTTGCTAAAAATTTAACATGCTTTGGCCCAGTACTTTTCATTTTATGAATAATATTTCCATTCCGTTCCATATTTACACCGATTACGCTGAGATTCATGATCCGATTTACGAGATTCTTTTTCGATTTCGTTGGTTTGATACGGAATAGTTGCCATTTGATCCCCTAAAAATTTAACATAGTTTGGCGCAGTAGTTTTTATTTTACTACCATTTTTTTATGTTTTTTTTCATTCCCGTTTCTTAGGACCTATGTTTTTTAAGGTGCGCGGCAACTATCGTAGGTCTACCCATAGCTAGACACTAAAAAATAACGAATAAAAAAACTTCGTTTGAAAAAAACCGACTTCAAAAACTAAAAAGTATAAAATATCTTATTACTTACGCTATTCTTAATCATAATATCTTATTTTTAATATATATTATCTAAAATATCTTGAAGTCGGTGCAAAGTAAAACATAAAAATTACTATATTTTGAAAACTACTAAGCACCGACTTTAAGATAACAATTTTATATTAAAAATAAGACATTATAATTAAAAATAGCTTTAGAAATAAGTTATTTTATAATTTTTAGTTTTTGAAGTCGGTTTTTTTAGACGAAGTTTTTTTTCTATTCTATTCTATCATTATACAGTAAGTAGTGTACAGAAAAAATAAATCTTAGTTATGCCATACAATTAAAGCCTCTTTAGTATTCATATAACTGAAAATTCAATGTATTTTTAACAATTGAAGTATTATTTTTATTTAATTGGAACATAAAATTCTTAGCACAAAAGGCACCATTAACATTTTATTCAAATTACGATAAGTCCACTTTTCTATTTGACCTTTTTTGCATTTCTTTGAATCTTTCGTGTTACAATGAAGGTATTTGGTGTCTGATCACGGCCGATTCACAATTCTCTTTTAGGGGTTCTGCCTCGGTGGCCCCTGCTATATCAACCTAATGGTATAGGCATACTATAAATACGTTTATATTGGTGTTGGCGCATATTAAACTTTGGTACGGTCTGCTACACCTTTTATACGATGCTAGATGATGGATCCATATATTGATGTCGCTATCATTTTTTTGTTTATGGCAAGTGGCTATCGTCGTACATGTACATGTACATCTGCGACACTAAGGCTTAACTCACACTGAGTCGAAGCGACGCGACGTGTCAAATTTTTCCGTTTAAAGCATATTCATCTCTATTTTTCTATTATTTACGTACAAATTTGTTCTATGTAAATATGGAAGCATGCGCATGCGCGCTACGACGCTCGGCTGGAGTCAAAAGGATTCGCGAGTAGCCGCGCGTACTCGGGCGCAGTAACGCGTCAGACGCATCGATGCTAACGTCGACAAATCTTCGAAGTCTCTGAACTGGTTCCGGCAATGACGCGCCGTCGTGCGCAAACGCGCGTCCGCCGCGGGAAAGTGTGCGTCGCCGTGCAAACACGGTAAACCAAAGTAAATAAAAGAAGAAAAGGTAATAAAATGTCTACAAGTATGCAGGTGTGTCTTTGTCTTTTGTCGGAATTCAGGTCGTAACAATATAAAGGATGCTAAAAGTCTTATCCTTGATATACCATCCCCCTTTATTACTTATTCTTTCCTTTATAAAGGCTGGCAACGCGTGTGTTTCACAACTGGTGTTGCAGACGCCTATAGGCGACGGTAGCCACTTTTCAAAACGTGGGCCAGGCCGTCTGCCTGTTTGGCAGCTGCGTAATAAAAAAAGTTAAAAGTTTTTTATTTACTGTGTTTTATTTTTTATTTATTTACAGCTGATTATCTCAGGAAATTAAATACTGAGGAAGTGGGTATCGAGTAAAAGCTTATTCTCGTTTTAAAATATTGTTTCTTTTATTTTAAAATTGGAAGCAGATGACTGCTATTCCTAATGACGTTATCTTTCATCCTTTGCACATAATATTGGAAGAATATGCATTATATTCCAGAAGTTCTTCTAACGTGTTGCGTAATTTCTGCAAGGATTCAAATGTGGCGAGAAGCTGCTTTTTTGCCACAATCTAATACGACTAATGCCAATCCAAAATATTATGATGAGAGGAATATTTCTAAGCACAAGCTGTGTTGTTGTGAAAGCGAAGTTATCAATGGGTAATATTTTGATAAAAATTCCATTGGCAAACAATGTTGTTTGAAGTTGATACAGCGAATGGGTAAAACAAAACAAAAGCCAGTAAGCTTTATTAACGTATCGGCCCAGTTTTTGAGATAGGTACACATTCCCGAATTCAGAGTTGTTTGGCTTGCATTAAACTTTTTTCCTATAGGAACTTCGTGTGTTTCTGCGGATTTGTGTAACGGATACTCGTCTTCTGTCAGGTTTATCTAAGATTTAGTGGTAAGACGTTTCACTTAAACCTTTAAGCAGGCCTGGCGCATACTATTATCATTCTATGTATATAGGAGATATAGAGCGCTTGTTGTTATAAGAATCACTTAATAGTTAAAACCTTCGTATTCCATTTTGCTCTCCACTTTATTCAATGTGTCTACAATTTATTCCTTTTATAATATATAGTTAGGCCAAAATTTCGGGGATGTTTCAATCTGATAGCGGTTTGACACTAGAATTTCTAGTTTAACTTTATGTTATATAATATATAGTTCATTTATAAGATGGAATTTTAGTTTGTATATTATTAGAAAATAAAGTGAATAAAGAAAAACAAAATATAAATAGTAATTATAAGGGATAGGCGAATGTGATTTAAACCAAATACGAACTTCGTCCCAATATTCGGTTAAACGGAAATTCGACCGAACTTCCGTTCAATTTCGCCACGCTTTCTAGAAAGCGCACTTGTTGATGTCGGTTTTGCCACCGTAACTTGTCTTTGATAAATTTTAAGTACGAGTGGTGGATAAAAGAATAGATTCTTAGACCTTTGATTGAAACAAAAACTTCATTGTATAAATCTAAATTCTCAATGTATAGTTCGTAAAAAAGTGATTTCAAGCAAAGTTCAAGTTGTAATTTCTGATGATGATGTCTCATCAGAACCAAACAAAAATGTCTATTCAGTGTAATTCTTTGTCTTTAAACCTGAAACTTCTCTTATTAAAAACATAGTAAACAAGTTGGTGTTCTTTTACTACCAAAAAGCCTTTTGAGTCGTTGCAAGTGTTTCATTGCTTGTAATGAAACACGTAGTTTAAATTTCAAGTATCTATTTCAGTTCAAGTGGAATTTGGAGTACTTTCTTTTATTAATCGGTCTAAAGTTCGACTTAGATTAGATTCAATATTAGGAATTAGGAATATAGTAATGTAAATATTAAAAAAACATTGACTTATTAGCATAGACGATACAATAAGAATATACACATATGAAACTGAATATAGTTTCTGAGTATGTTAGGGAAAATGGAAGGCTTTCTAGGCCTTATATATTGTTACATACCGAATACCGACAAAGCAATGCGCACCTGGTTTATTACCCTTCTCGCATTTGGAATTATTTTGTTTACTTTGTGTTTAAATTTTGAAATTAGACAATAGCCTACTGTGGACCGCTCGCAGGAATAATTAACCAGGTGTGTAGATTCCGTTTTCCCGGAAAACCTCAGTGAACGCGGTCCTTTGTTGTATTATGCAGTTTAGTATAAAACGATGCCCGAATGGGCATGGCATGGGGGGGGGGTGAGGCAGTCAGGCGACCAGTACGATACTAACAAGTCGTGTGTAGTATCCGATGAGCGATATAGTGACGGACTTTGCGCGTGTTATTGAATTGTGCAGTTTGTACTAATAGTGTCTAGTTATATTTGTACCTATGTTATACGTGTTTGTATACTTCTAATAAATTCTATAGTAGTTCCAGGGGCATTTTAATTCGAGTCCTGTAGCTCATGAAAATATAAATAGAATTTAAAGTCAAAACATATTTAGTACTTTCATAGTACGAAGAAAAACCGCGTTAACTCGTTATGTGGTCAATCCCTAAGATTTATAGGCAAATAATGTAAAACTATCTGAGAATATTCATAGTAAATTTTGATTAGCCGCAAAATTGAGGTAACGTGTTATGCTGTAATTTTGAGCTAAAGTTTTAGGAATTTGATAATAAATGGCAAAGTCGTAAATAGCTTGTGGTATACCTATGTTTGAACATGTACTAGGTGTTACGAACTGTTTCGTATTTTTATCTTCTTCTTTCTAATATATAAAAATGAATGTTGGTCTGTATGACCTTCATAGAATCGTAAACTACACATTTGATCATGTGATGATCTTTAGCAAAGTTGTTGTGCATGAGCCAAAGAAGGTTTCTGAGTTGGTTCACAATTGGACCCGGTAGGTGGTGCTGCTGTCGGCATATCGATTGAAGTATTTCCGGGCAGGATGACGTCTGCCGGGACAGCTAGTTCTTAATAATAATAATGAGTGTTTGTCATAGTAAATAAATTGATAATGCGGGTACACCGGTGCAAACGTACTGTTTCGTGCTCGTGCAGCGACACATCGTGACATTAAATTTGGACCTACTCATGCAAAACGGAACTAACCCACATATTGACAGTTGACAGTTTTGAGAAAAAGCCGTTTTTATTAAAATTTTGCATACAAATAATGTGTCTATATTTTGGAAAAAAAATACAATATGTACATCAGAATATACAATATTCTAAATATTTTTTTTGCAAATTTTTAATAAAAACGGCTTTTTCTCAAAACTCTCAGTATGTGGGTTGGTTCCATTTTGCATAAATAGGTCCATTTTATCTTTAGGGTTTCCTAGCCAAATCCAACACTACAGCCATCCGTCGTGTCTGTGGAAACTTAATATGTGTGTTCAGATATGCACTTGATAATTTTATATTAAATTTTAATTAAACGAATCTTATAAAGCATTTCAATCTAAGCTGGCGTGAAATGTAGTGTAACAGCAGCACCGATGCGGAAAATTAAGGTACTACGGTGATTGTTGACAAAACTTTTGTCCCGGAAACAACAATGAACTTTTAGTCGGTGAATTAATAATTTCGTTGAAACAATCGGGCTTGTGGTTCAAATTTACTCTGAGGAGATCTAGAGTTGGACAACAAACTGGGACAGCGAAGTTGGTAGCATTAATAATATCCTATTGGAAATATCGTCGTTACAGCTCTTAAGAGTTTTAACCAACTGTGCTATTGTTATAATTACTATTGTTACAACCTTGGCCCCGACAAAGACAAATTCCAAATCTGTAAAAGCACATTTTATTACCAGTCGGCATTTGAACTAATTGTAATCCTTTTATGATCGTCAATAAAAGAATTGTTCACTTTTTATTGGCATACGTTTGTAGTGGAGAACAGCCTATTGTCCTATTGTACTTGCTCATTAGCATCATTAGCCAGGTGTTACAAGCTAATTCTAGGAAACTGTGGCAACGTTGCCGGGCGGCTACATTTGGATTTGTGGAGCATAAAACCACAGCCTGATGGAGAGAGAAGTTAGTTGACCTACGATTACGATACGGGTGTGACGTGTGTACATAACAAGAATCTAATAGTGACGGACTTTGCGCGTTCTATTGAATTATAACCTTCTGCATTACGTTTGGATTTGTTGTGTTCGGTAATATTTGTACCTGTATTATACGTGTTTTTATAGTCCCAATAAACTCTATAATAATTCCAACGTCATTTTAATTCGAGTCTCGCTAAACTCGTAACAATATTTAGGCATACAGGTTGTCTTTTATATATGTACGCCTCTGAGATGTATATCCCCAAATAGATAAGGCTTCTGCATTAGTCATCGTACCTTGGGTTTTTTTTATTATTTGACACCACCCGAGTTATTGCCATCAGTCGCGCTGCTGTGCGTGAATTCGGAGTGCCGTCGTGTTGTCGCGATTGACAGGTTGGATTTCCATGGAAAATAATCACTATCGCCTACAGACACTTGCGACACCAGAGGTGCTGCTAATAAGTGATTGGATACTCTAGGTGGTACACATTCATAATTATAAATGCCTTATGAACTGGCTGAGGTTATTTTGTTCCTTTCTAAAACAGGCTCTCCGGCTACAGGAATCACTGGTCTTCCTCCGTTCCTGCATTAATAAGATGTTGGAATTCAAGACGATGGTATGTCACTTATTCCTTGGAAGATGGGACGGCGCTTGTTTGGGACGCGCCGTGTGTCGACACTCTAGCGCCGTCACATCTTCAATGACTGAGTGGAGGCTGGCAACGCTGCTTCAAAAGCTGAAGGTCTCAAACGGCGCAAATATGGAACCTTAAGAAGGGTTACATATTTGTGCCGTTTGGAGTTGAAACATTAGGTGCCATCGGCAAAGAGTTTCTTCAAAGAGATTTGCAAGAAGCTCTTTGATGCCACCCGTGATCAGAAGGCTGGCTCATATTTCGCCCAACAAATAAGTATCGCTATACAGCCAGCCTTCTGGGCACGCTCCCATCTGGCAGCGATTTGTTACACAGTCTATAATAGCTTGTAATATTTATAACTTGGTTTATTTTTAGTTTGTAATTGTATTTAATTTTAACTCATATTATAAAAACTCGAATATTGTGAAGTATGTCAAATCTAAAGATGATTCTTTGATTAAGAATTTAAGTCTAAGACTGGCGTCATATATAATGTAAATGAAACAAGTTGTTTAATTATACAGAAATTCAAACATAGCAACATGTACAAATATTTACATACAAGTCCTAATGAAAACCATTACTCTCCCGAAATATGCTTTATGTGAGTTTGTGCGATGAGAAATTTTATTTTCATCACTCTCAATGAAATGGCGACCTCAGCGTTCGTATATTAAGTAATTCTCCCAATGCGCAATGTATGTTGAGCGTAATTTGTTTGCCAGGGACGTATCTTACGCAGTAAAGCCGGTATTATCCCACTCGGTTTATGTATCAAATGAAATTGCTTTAAAAATGAAATTGTGTACTTTTGAACAAATTCAAGAGTGACGGTAATTTAACTTTTATTTTGTGAGTCTAGGAATGTGTATTTATAGACGTTTCAGTTTTTATAGTATAAATAAGCTTTTAAAAAAGTTTTTAAATACAAGCTTTTGAGATTTTAGAGGTCTTCAGGTAGAAGTGAAACAATGTTGTGTGTTTGAATTGCAGTTCAGGAATGCATGATGTAGGCTCGCTCCGCGCTTACTAAAGTACTACAAAATGCAGACGCTTAGCAGCTAACGGAGCGAGCTATGTCCCGCGGTAGGCGGGCGTGGTCGCACGGGCTTACGGGGGTGAGGTCAGCGGAGTGATTCTGTCCGCACAATTTGTGAGCGGCCGCCATGGTGATCGGACGTCTGCGGCTACAAGATCCTGGATATCATGTAGCAGCAAAGTGCTAGACAAGTAAAACGAGCCCAAACACGACGGGTCTATGTTGTTAGGTACAGGAGTTCCTATGGCCACCTTCCAACTCCATCATAAGATCAGCTTCATGGTACTATATTATTGTATTGTCACGCAATATACATATGCGTGCAAAATTTTAGCTCAATCGGAAACTGGGAAGTTGGTCAAATTTAACTTGCAAGATTCCACCCGAACTTACATACATACATGAAGTAAATCCATTGCAAGATAAATAAAATCTTGTAAAAATAAATAATATCAGCTGCAAGCTTGTAAGACTTTATTTGCTGTCACCACGTGCATTAACATCCAAGTTCGTATGAGACGACAGCATTTTTTCGGTTTCTTTCTCTATGCCATTATATAGTAGCCATATATATACATTCCCTTATCAAATTAGAACTATTTTTATAGAGCAGTCTTTGAAACAGATACTCTGAGATACAAAAATAAACGGACATAACGATAAGAGTACTGTTTCTACTAAAATGGCTACGAGGGCCTAGAGTGACCATTTTTGCTATTTGTGTTCGCTGTCTTATGAGTACCTGAACATTTAGACACGTGTCAATTTCATTACGCAATTCTTCAAAGGCGGTCACTTTGGTTTTAAAAAAAAATATTGCAGGAGTTCAGCAGACAGCGCACTTGATGGAAAGTGGTTACCATCGCCTATGGACATTTGCAACACCAAAGGTGCTACAAATGCGCTGCTGCTCTTACGGGAGGCTGGAACTGGTCACTAATTCCCGAACACAACATAAGGTTGTTATGGCGGCATACTCTACACCAGGGGTGGTTGCTATTCAGTCAAGCAAAACCCTACCACCTGTCTGTGGGTTGTTTTCTCGCCTCTTACGACAGGCCGCCCGGCCGCAGGAAATTGTATTCTTTCTCCGTTCTTGCACGGATAAAAGGGCTTTCTCTGCCTTAACTTTAAACGAGGAAGATTTTTACCAACCTCATAGTTAATTAGCTTAATTCGTCCCTGCATTCTACTGTATATTCATAAAGACAGATTGCAAGACGGGACAATAAAACGAATATTCTTTGACTTAATTTGAATGTATGTTGTTATTTTTTGTTTTTTATATGAAATACATTTTGTCATATCGTTATATTTGTCCTAGTTTTGATTTTGGATGAAAGCAACGCAGAACAAAAGAAAATGATTGGTGAAATACGATGTTTTCTTTATGACGATAAACTCTATAGTTATTTAAAATTGAGATATCTCAGACTTCACATGTTACTTTATCTGTATGAAAATACATTCTGGGAAATAAATACATTTTCGTATTTATATTCCATTAATTTTTCAAATCAGACCAGTAGTTTCTGAGATTAGCGCGTTCAAGCAAACAAACAAACAAACTCTTCAGCTTTATATCTTATACTTATATATAAAGCTGAAGAGTTTGTTTGATTGAACGCGCTAAGTCAGGAACTACTGGTCTAATTTGAAAAATTCTTTCAGTGTTAGATAGCCCTTTAATCGAGCAAGGCTATAGGCTATATATCATCACACTAAGACCAAAAGGAGAGGAGCCCAATAAAGAATCAGGGGATTTAAAAACAAATTCCATGCGGACGACGTCGCGGGCACAGCTAGTATTAGTATAAGATAAGGTAAGATAATTTCTACGGAGACTTCTTATAAAATGTTACTTCTAATTAAAATTACTTTTGCATTTGGTTGATTAATTTTCAAAATATACGGGGACAATATCATAAGCCGGAGAACTTCTTAACGAGTTGCAACATCGTTAGTCAAACATCATTAAATTATCCAGGTAGTATTCAAATTTGTACTTTACAGTCTTAAAAACAGAAGCTTTATTATATTGATTTATACATTTTGCTATTCAAGGTGGTTATTTTTCAAATGATGATCGATTCTTTCAATTAATAAGACTTGCTTTGAATGAAAAAGTGATTTTTACATTTACAATACTTTAAGTTTTGTTAAGGTTGCTTGACATTACGCACTATAATCCCTATTAATATTATAAATGCGAAAGTAAGTCTGTCTGTCTGTTTGTTCCGTTTTCACGGAAAAACTACTGGACCGATTTGGCTGAAACTTAGTATATATCGAGGGCTTCATATCAATGGGCGTACAGACAAAAGTGCAGTTTTACACAAGGGACAAAATTGTGAGTAAAACAAAGTAGTTGATTGTATAAAGTTGAAATTTGGAATACCCTTTTTTAAGGTACACTCGCATACTGGTAAGTCTTTCTAAATTGTATGTAATTGCATAGTTTTTAGTAAGCAGCAAAAAATATGCATATTTGCGTATATGTTATGAAGTTTATCTGTGCAGGAACGGAGAAAGAATACAAATTCCTGCGGCCGAGCGGCCTGTAGTAAGAGGCGACAAAATAACCCACAGCCAGGTGGTAGGGCAATTGCCCGACTGGATGGTTACCACCCCTGGTCTAAAGTATGTCGCCATAACCACCTTGTGTTGTGTTCCGGCATTAATGACCAGATTCCAGTCTACCTTAAGAGAGCAGCAGCGCATTTGTAGCACCTTTGATGTTGTAAATGTCCATAGGCGATGGTAACCGCTTTCCATTAAGTGGGCCGTTTGCCTGTCAGCTAAACTCCTGAAATAAAAAAAAAATTAAGCCCTCGATTTCATGTTTTCATTTCATGATTTTTTATTCCGAAAAATGGGGTAGCTTCCGGGATAAAAATATATTTGTCTCTTTGTTTGTTAAGCGTTCACGGAACAAGTATTGGATCGATTTGGGAGAAATTCGGTATACATATAAATTTAATACCGAGGGTGGACAAGGAATAATTTTTACTTCGGATAATGGGATAGATTTATGTAAAGGTTATCCCAGAAAGTGTGTTATTAAGGTGTTATTTGGTCATTTTGGTCATTTTTGTCCTTTTTGTCTCTTTTGTCCTTTTAGTCCCTTTTGCCACTTTTACCCTTTTTGTCCTTTTAGTCGCTTTTGCCACTTTTACCCTTTTTGTCCTTTTAAAAAGTTGGTATGGGACCATTGGGTTTCATGGTGGCGATAATGTATACTGTTTTTGTATTTAGCTATGAAATTCTAAAAAAGCCAATTATGGCCGTTAATTTTACCAAGTACAAGCTTGAGACGCTCAAGTCAATTGAGAAAAGAGCTAGGAAGCTGCTGGATAATAACTAGTTATTTGATTGGAGGCTTCAGAACTTGGATCATCGACGTAGAGTCACTAGTGCCACAGAATTGCTCTTATTATGTTCGCCCTTACGTTTTTACTACCGGGCAACATAGGTACAAACTCACGTCACCGATATATAGTGGAAATAACGATAAAGCGGACAAGCGCTATGTTTCCACTTTTATCATTCGTACCATTGAAGAGTGGAACTCTTATCGTCGTCTGTTTCTCCTGAAACTTCTATATGAGCGTGCTACACCTTAAACTGCATTTCCAGCCGACAGCCGCAATATCTGTCAAACGAGAACCTAGTCAATATATAAAATATAAATCTTACTGTTACGAGCCGCGAAACTCGAATTTTAATGCCGTTAAAATTACTATAGAGTTTATTAGAATTGTACAAACATGTATAACACAGGTACAAATAAAACCGAACACAACAAGTCCAAACGGAATGCAGAAGATCCTAATTCAATATAACTCGCAAAGTCCGTCACGACAAGATTCCCGATTGTAGTACATACGTCTTGCTTCACTCGTGGTTATCGTTCAACTGCCCCCCCGCCTTCAATTAAGTCATCGTTTTATACTGCGCAACTGCAATATATCTTAATCCGACACACCTAATGACTGCCATAAAAGATTACAATACAACAACGGGCTATTTCCTAATCACAAAAATTTAAACAAAAAGTAAATAAAAGAAGACGACCATAAGAAATCTAAATGTTATTAGTTCAAATGCCGACGGGTAATAAATGTGCTTTGTTTCAGATATGCAGGTGGATTTTGTTTTTGTCGGGACCAGAGTCATAACATTACTATTCATTTTTTATATAAATCCGTAGACAAACACTGTATATCCTTAAATTAAGCAAGTTACGCTTGTGTTATAGGTAATATGTAATGGACCACTCTGGGGCCGATCGCAGACTTCACATTCATTCACTTGTTTCACCATTGGTAGAAAATTGAGATTACTTGAATGGAACTTCTGTTAAATATGTAATCGATAATAACGTAATAAATATGATTCGGTTTAGCTGCAACCCGTTGAATCTTAGTGATATTTTATATACAAAATAGCCAATTTGATTAGTTTGAAAGCCTATGTGTTTTACTTACACATTCCCAGCAATCCGTCTGCTTTGTATGTTTATAGGGTTTTCCCTATTCCCAAATTCCCATATCCATGCATACGGAGGGTGTAATAAATTTATCGTAGTCAAGTTATCGCAACGACTCACTTCCCTTACAATACTCGCAGTTTCCTTACAAGTGTATTTACGAGTATACTGTGAAGCAGAAAAAAAAGTTTTAAAAACTGTAACACTACTATGGTAAAAAACAATCATATTTATTAGTAAATCTATAATATTATGAAATTCTAAACATGGTATACCTGTATTTTGAAGATATAAAAAAACAACAGGCAGTATAAACGATAGAGAAAACGATATGTGATTTCTTGTTTGTTTGTCGGTTTCTCTGTTTGTTCGGGAGTCACGTAAAAACGAATGGGCCGATTTCGATGCGGTTCTTGATGATTGACAGCAACTTATTAAAAAAAATTTGGGCTACTTAATCCTGGTAATCCCGCGGGAATTTTTCTGGGAATTATTTAAAATGGCTCGGTAAAAAAAGTCGAATTTCAATGTGATTATTTTACTGATCGATAACAAATTTAATGTAATAAAATGTATGATACTTTTTAACCCAGGATGTCCAGGAATCGACTGGGGTCGCGGTCCTAATAGTACACGTATATAGATAAAGTAGGTAAGTTATAGAACTTACCTTAAGTACAAATTTTAAACACAAAGTAAACAACAGAAGTCCAAATGCGGGAAAGGTAATAAAGAGCTGTGCATTTACTTTGTAAGCGGGTAACAAGACATATTTGACTCGTTAAAGATATGACGGACACATAGCTTTTTTGGACATCGTTGGGATGATGTGCCGTTAAATATGAGTTTGTATAGTGCAAGTGTAAAAGTGTCATTACCTTTCGTAGATATACTGAACCGCGATTCTCACGAGACACTTCACCTATATACCTACGTAAGTGCGTATGAATGTCAACCCTCTTCGTTGTGAATGGGCGCTTTACTCAGGAAGTCTCTAGAGATCCTCGGGTTGTCAACGGTTTTTAACAGTATTTCTTCTTGATGGACGTTATGCGAGTGGAATATGATATCTTAAATATTTTTCAGTAACAGTTAAATTTTCAAGGAAATTATGCCAAAGACGATTTCCATAATATATGATGAAATCTAACTAAAAATAAATATGAGAGTGATTTTGTTTATATGTGCCTATTTCGATAAAAAACAGAGCCCTAATAAAATTGTCAAATCGATCATTTATGTATGTCATAGCCATTTTTTGAAAATGATGAATTTTGTGTATAAAAGAAAAATTTCACTGTACTGACACGCACTTAACTTGATTTTTAGTTATTATTATATTTGTGGTGTAAATATAAAAAATACTCTTGTAGATAAATAGAATAGATATGTATGTTTTTCATTATTTTAAAAGACTTATAAGTAAGAAAAACTCTACACCTGCCACTTTTTGCATTCTCCCTGTGGAGAGTTTTTGTAATATTCTTATCACTGAATGGAAAAAAGAATAAAAATTCTTATTTTTGTATAAATACTAGAATGCTAACTTTTTTTTCAAAAATGGTATAGTTCGCCTAACTATATATACTTGAGATATCGAGGATGAAGTGGAATTTGACGCACCCTTAAAATGATAGAGACTTAATCAAAATTTTGAATCATTGGATTTAAATATATGCATAAAATAAGGTACAAAATTGAATAACTTGATATTTTGAATTAGTCTCTATAATTTTAAGGGTGGGATGTGTTGCTGAAGGATTCGCACTATAAAAGAGCAAAACCGCATAGAAAATTCTAGTACGTAATCACTATTGTATACGTGTTTTTTTTTCAAAGTTTTACTTCGAGTCGTTGGCATTTTTATATTTTATTTTTATTATTTTATATACTGTTCCACGCCGACAAAGTAAATGCACACCTGGTTTATGAAATTTCCACATTTGGACTTCTTTTGTTTACTTTGTGTTTAAAATTTGTAATTAAGAAAATAATTCTATTCTTATTGTACTTATTATGGCCGAGGTGTGCAGATTACGCTTTCTCGGAATCTTCAAGTTTTAGTATAAAACGATGCTCAAACTTGAGGCAATCAAAGCGATAACACCAGTGAGGCAAGACCTGTGGATATTTTAGTGACGGACTTTGCACGTGTTATTGAATTGTGCATTATATTTGGACTTATTGCGTCCGGTGATATTTGTACCTGTGTTATACGTGTTTGTGTAGTTCTAATAAATTGTATAGTAAATCCAACGGCATTTTAATTCGAGTCCTGTAGCTCGTAACAATAAGTAAACATAGCGGCCTGCATAATCAGTTTCAGTATAATTATACTGTGCCAAAAACTATAAAAATAGTATATAATAATTGTACCAATCATATAGCTGTATATGGAAAAACCTATATATGTACTTTTAGTTCCGCAAGAAATTGATTTGAATATCTCCCAGAACTACCTTTGAATATATCAGCGGTTGAAATTCGGCTGAAAGGATAGTGCCCCGCAATATCCGCGGTGGCTGAGTTTTCTCTACACATATTTTAGAGTCTTCCACACGTAGTAACCAAACGGCAGGATATATTGCTCCGATTCCTTGAGATTTATGACGGTATCTGGAAAAAAGTGGTGTGTATTTGAAATCTTAATAGTGTATATTAAGCGATTCGCATTTAAGGGTGTGCTCTTCATTGAACGATACTGTTTTTATATAAAAAAGTGTGTGTGCAGTTATACCCAGTAGAAGTGAAACTTAAGAGAATATATATCACAGATAATTTTCTCTAACTTTGATAATATAAAAGTAATTCTTTAGCCTATATCCGTCAACATATTATAATTCAATCTAAATTACACTTTAAATCACTAGTATAAAGTTGAAAATGTAATGAACTGTAATGCACAATTCCTATGATCTAGCTATAAAGGAATATACAACCTTAAGTATATACAGACAGAGCTAAAATTCATTTGAATTCATTTTAAATTGAAAATGAATACTAACGAGTAAAAAGAAATGTGTTTTATTTCAATAAAATAAGGTTAAATTTTATGTGTTTATCTGTTTTTAGTGTCGCTTTTTCGTTCGATCGAGTTTCAAATAACTACTCTTCTAAGAATTTTCACTTCAAAGGTTTCATTTCATTCGAGCCCATGTTAATTGAATAAGACTATCACTGAGTTACTGCAAGTTCAATCTTGTAGATTTATGATAAATATTAAATTAAATCAATTAAATTGAATTGAAGAATTGTTTACTACTTGCTAAATTCCATCCTTAATGATAAATTCTACAAGAAAAATATATGGATCTATAAGATCTTTTGTTTTTTTATTTATTAACTAAGTCTATATTTGTTGTACAGGGGAGATTATGGAAAGCGAATCTACGATTATAATAAAATTAATATATAATTTCAACGAAGGTTTTCTTCGAGACTATCTTTCTTTATTATACACTAAATAGTTACAAATAAAAGTACAAAATAGTGGTGATGTACAAAGGCGAGCCCAACTCTAAAAAGATTTTTCATCCAGCAAATCTGTGTCTAGCGAGAGTAGGTATTAAACAAGAGGCAAGGTTGTGTAAATTAAAGTTATTACATAAAAGTACTTATTGAAAATAAATTTTACATTATAAACTACATATATACCTAGTATATACATATATATCAATTGATTAGGACAGATGGTGTTCTTTAACTCTTCTTTTAAAAATGGTTACCAACGGACTATCTTGGATCACGTGAGGGAGAGCGTTCCATAGTTTGACTGCATGAACAGAAACGAACCGTTACAACATGCCCTGAATGTATGGGCGCTTTAAGAAGAAGAGATTTAGACGTTCTGCAAGACGACTGGGCGAACTACGAGTTCCTTACTATTTCCGGGTTGATTTTTTTAATGATTATCCTCTTCTTCAAAATACGCATACTGTTGTTGTAATTGTTTCATATTTACAAGGTTTCGAAGAGCTAAAAAATAAATTACATTAATTAACATAAAGTTATACTTCAAAGTCAAAATTAATTTCAATAAGGCTTGATCAAATCAGTGATTTTCTAAGAGTATTATTCACAACAAAGACTTAAGATACAATAAACGAATAAAACATATTTTTATTCAATACATTAATTACGAATAATCAAAATAAATTAGCCTCTTAAATAAAAGTTCATTGACGCAATTTATATTTTCCGCTCGAGTTGCCAATTTTTACAGTCCCCATTATTATTTCAAATTAATTACGTGTTTTGCGCCCAAAAC
Organism: Dendrolimus punctatus; assembly: GCA_012273795.1. NCBI lineage: Eukaryota > Metazoa > Arthropoda > Insecta > Lepidoptera > Lasiocampidae > Dendrolimus > Dendrolimus punctatus. The sequence continues at coordinate 6,364,396 of CM022529.1, read as the reverse complement.
TTCGTTTATTTCAGAGTTGAATGCCCCGTTTAATGGTCGGAGTCGATAACCTTGTTTTTTATCGGATTCCTGTAAGGACCAACCTAAATGATAAACGATGTTGTTAAAAACCGATTTGATTGTGATATAGAAATGACTTGGAACAGCACATTGTTCTTATACTTTGAGCAATACTCGTTGATATTTCATATGGTAAATCTTCTGTTTGTGGTTATATTAAAGATCTCTACGATTTTATATATATATTTGTGGTTTTACAAGTTTTATATGTATTTTTAGATTTTATATAGCAATTACTGTGTTAATGTTTAGACGTATGAAAGGCGAGTGACACGAGTGATTTTTAATACTATAATGTTTTGATGTAATGAGGTTTTATGAAATGAAGAATTGCGTTAGTAGCAAACATCTTTATAAAACTATACATTTTATCATGTGATGATCTTTAGCAAAGTTGTTGTGCCAAAGAAGGTTTCTGAGTTGGTTCACAATTGGACCCAGTAGATGGCGCTGCTGTCGGCATATCGATTGAAGCTTTTCTGGCAGGACGACGTCTGCCGGGACAGCTAGAATCAAATAAATATAAGTTTAAAAAGTATATAAGGACAAATAAATATGAAATTTAAAGTGTCACAGGTTGTTCATTAAGAATTTATATTAGGGTCTTAAAATCTTCGGGTAATTTAAGAGACTTAATGACACCTTAATCCGTCAAGTCGTTTAGGCTTAACACCGGAATGAGGTGCCCACAAAACCACATTTGCCTTTCTTAGGTAAAAGATTAAGTTTCTTACTTAGAGCAGTGCTTAGTTGTTAATTGAGATATAAGAGACATCCTTCCAAATTAAGATGTCTTTCAAGATATATTAACCACTTTTAATACAGAGCAATATTTTGTTTATGCCAATTTTCAACTCTAAGCCTCTTAACTCTGAATATCACCAATAAATTCGGGCTTTATTGAAAGCATATATTTATAGAGCGCACTTATTATAAAAGTCTTGGTTAGGATCTTAAACCTCTCCAATTTATATGTCTCAGGCATTGCCATGTATATTTATGTAATTATTTAAAATTTTAAAGAAAGCTGCTATCATTATTATGGCCACGTTTTACGAAAACCATCTAGTTATGTGGTAACAAATGTCTAGCCAGGTCTCTGCTAGGTCTCGGTAGAAGCGGTAGGTCCTAGATAATCTGGCTCGATGTCATGGATAATGGCATGCGTGTTATGTGGTTATCCAAGACCATGTAAATTGTAGATGAAAAACAAACTATGGTGGAGATTCCGAATTCAACTGAGATTTAACGCTAGCCGCTTTTTTATTGTTAAAATTGCTAAGACACTAAATTCAGTACAATTATATGTATTAATTGTAATTTGGCAATTAGAAAGAAAGAAGAGTAAATAAAGATCAAAATAACCGAAAAAAATACAAAACACAAGAATAAATACCCTGACAAGCGTGAGCGTCAGAAGGAGAATAAAACAACTGATTACGAGGACACAAAACTTCACGTCTTTGCCATACTTGTGAACGTGCCATTAAAACACATTTTCAAGAAGTTTAGGGTCCTCAGCCAAATAGTAAAACCAGTAGATCTTTGTCCATATTACGGAACTCTTTACAGTTTATGGTCCAATATAAACCTAACCAGATTTTTAAAAAATATCATAATATTCCTTAGTAAAACTATACTATATGGAAAATCTTAGTGATCTGTTTGTTATTTTTCTCTTGACATTAATTGCTCATATATTATCAAAAATTTACATATTTATTTTATACTAGAGTTTACCCCGCGGCTGCGCCGCGGGTTAACCTCTAGTGCATGTCTCTTGTTTAAAGAGCAAGTGCTACAGTTATATTATATTACAATGTTTATATGTATTTGCCCACGGAAGATTCACTTCATTTAAATCGCTAATTATATATACTATCCCCGCCTATCTGTCAACAAAATAAATTACAAAACTTGACCAAAAAGGCCAAAATGGTCTAAATGACCAAAAGACACAGTGACCGACATGGCTAAAATGACGGAATAGGAAAAAACGACCAAAAAGGCAAAATAATCAAAATGGTCAAAATGACCAAAGAGCCAAAATGACAAATAGCAAAATGACAAAAAGGCCAAAATACAAATAGGCCAAAATGACCAAATAGGCCAAAGTGACCAAATAGGCCAAAATGACCAAAAAGGTCAAAACGATCAATAAGGCCAAAATGACCAAATAGGCCAAAATGACCAAATAGGCCAAAATGACCAAATAGGCCAAAATGACCAAAAAGGTCAAAATGACCAAAAAGGTCAAAATGATCAATAAGGCCAAAATTACCAAATAGGCCAAAATGACCAAATAGGCCAAAATGACCAAAGAGGCCAAAATGACAAAAGAGGCCAAAATGATCATATAGGCCAAAATGACCAAATAGGCCAAAATGACCAAAAAGGTCAAAATGATGAATAAGGCCAAAATTACCAAATAGGCCAAAATGACCAAATAGGCCAAAATGACCAAAGAGGCCAAAATGACAAAAGATGCCAAAGTGACCATATAGGCCAAAATGACCAAATACGCCAAAATGACCAAAGAGGCCAAAATGACCAAAGAGGCCAAAATGACCAAAGAGGCCAAAATGACAAAAGAAGCCAAAATGACCATATAGGCCAAAATGACCAAATACGCCAAAATGACCAAAGAGGCCAAAATGACCGAAGAGGCCAAAATGACCAAATAGGCCAAAATGACCAAAGAGGCCAAAATGACCGAAGAGGCCAAAATGACCATATAGGCCAAAATGACCAAATAGGCCAAAATGACCAAAGAGGCCAAAATGACCAAAGATGCCAAAATGACCATATAGGCCAAAATGACCAAATAGGCCAAAATGACCAAAGAGGACAAAATGACCGAAGAGGCCAAAATGACTATATAGGCCAAAATGACCAAATAGGCCAAAATGACCAAAGAGGCCAAAATGACCAAATAGGCCAAAATGACCAAATAGGCCAAAATGACCAAAGAGGCCAAAATGACCAAAGAGGCCAAAATGACCAAAGAGGCCAAAATGACCATATAGGCCAAAATGACCAAAGAGGCCAAAATGACCAAATAGGCCAAAATGACCAAAGAGGCCAAATGACCAAATAGGCCAAAATGACAAAAGGTCAAAATGATCAATAAGGCCAAAATTACCAAATAGGCCAAAATGACCAAAGAGGCCAAAATGACCAAATAGGCCAAAATGAAAATTATCCTTGTCCATCTCAGTATTTAATTTACATACGTGCCGAATTTCAGCCAAATCGGTCCAGTAGTTTTTCCGTAAAAGCATAACAAACAAACAGACAAATATCATTTTATCCCGGAAACTATCCCATTTTTCGGATAAAAAGTATCCTATGTTCATCCTCGTATCGAAAATATATACATACTGAGTTTCAGCCAAATCGGTCCAGTAGTTTTTACGTGAAAACGGAACAGACAGACAGACAGACAGACAGACAGACAGACAGACAGACAGACAGACAGAGTTACTTTCGCATTTATAATATTAATAGGGATAATAGGGATAGAGATATTAGAATATTTATGTTAATTTAATTTTTATTTTATTTTGTACACCACCATGTGGTAGAATGTACTGTGCATCTACAATTGTATAACACCTGTTTAAACTGCATCCTTGCAAATAAAGATATTGATTGATTGATAAATATTATAATATTCCTGCCATAATATCCCTGGTGTTTGAACCACGTGTATATTGAATGTGTAAAAGCGATGCGAACCATAGCCGTTTTAGCTTATCTGCTGAATTCTAACTTAAAAATAAAATATCTACCAGCAAGTAATACATAGTCTAGAAATTGATACATTCTACGTCAGCACAGTTGTGATTTATAAACGTTGCAAAACCACTTGAGTAGAAGTTACGAGCTCTTGATGCTGCAGTACGACTTGTTGCCGTCACTGGCGCATGACACGTTCGCATCGACGCATTCGCAACGTCGTAAACTATTGCCGTGTCGCCGAGCACGGTGCTTCCATCATAACGAACCTAGTTGAATATGGGCAACTATATTGAATATATCTACGTTACTAACTTTGAATATAATAAATATATATTGAATTGAAATTGAATAATATTATAAAATTCTAAACATACTGTTTCTGTACATTAGAGTTATTTAAAAAAAACAAACTACACAAAAACAACAGTCTATATAAACGACGAAAAACATGATGCATTTTTTTTAGATTTGTCTGTTTGTTCGGAATTCACGTAAAACTACTAGCTGATTTCGATGCGGTTATCTGTTCGATGGGTAATTCTTAGACATAAACACTGAGCTACCTTTCATCATGGGAATCCGGCGGGATTTTTTTGGGAATGATTTAAAATGGCCAGATAAAAAAAAACAAATTTTACTGTGAATTTTTTACAATCGCTCTGATACTGTGATTCGCATAATACATATATGACAATGAATCAAAATTTTATGACTGAAAATATTTATTAACAAATAAACATAAAAATGAGACTGGCGATGAACAATTTTTAATAAAAATATTTTAAAATTTAGTAGTATACGAATTCTTTTTCCAGAAAATGAAAATACTGATATGCATTTCCTAGAATGATCGAAATATGGAATGGTTGCAGCAAAATTTGCATTGAATTCAGTTTTAGTTTTTTATATATTTTGTTATTTAAAAGTAGAAATTCATAAAAGAATATAATCCAACTTACGAAAATTGTGACCTTACGTAATATCTACCTATATCCGAATAGTTTTTGCAATAAAATAGGAAGAAATATATACTATAAATAATTTCATTTGACATAGCGTGAAAGTAATATAATCTTACTGGGTAAAGTCGGCGCAATAAAAATCTTGCTTTCATACTTTATTTAAGAATTGCTTTCGGTTCATAAATTTGTTAAATGGTGAAGTTGAGTTTCGGTACCATTTAGTTTTATCCTGGTCAGGGTTGCCGTTAGCGCCTCACCCCCGTTTAGGGTTCCTATCTCATATTTGTTGTGGTCGCCTTACCATTGAGTATCTACACTTTATGAAAACAAATAGTTATTTGTTTTCATTTACACACACAGTTGTTACTAGTTAGTAACAAGCAAAACAACAAACTGGCAGATGCTCCTACTGATGGTAAGAGGTTACTGTTGACCACTGTTTATGACACCTGCAACTGTAAGGATATTGACGCGTTAAGCCTTTTTTTGGAAAGACCCGCTTTATAGTACTTCGGGTGTTACGAAGAGAGCCTGCTGACGGTATTGACGTTTTGTTTAGTTGTCGTTATCTTTCGCTGCTACCAGGAATTTGTTTCTACGATAGTCAGTATAAATAAATTCCTGACAGGAAGGACCTAAAGGTTCTAACGTTAGCCGTTTTGGCTGATTTCTTAATGTTACTATTTTGTAGTTTCGGAGATCGGAGAAAGAATACAATTTCCTACGGCCGGGCGGCCTGTCGTAAAAGGCGCCAGAACAACCCACAGCCAGTCGGTAGGGCATTTGCCCGACTGTGTGGCTACCATCCCTGGTCTAAAGTATGTTGCCATAACAACCTTGAGTTGTATTCCGGAATTAGTGACCAGGTTCCAGTCTCCCTCAAGAGAGCAACAGCGCATTTGTAGCACATTTGGTGTTACAAATGTCCATAGGCAACGGTAACCGTTTTCCATCAAGTGGGCCGTCTGCCTGTCTGCTGAACTCCTGCAATAAAAAAAAACTAAATAGCTTTAAGATATCTTAAGTATTACTTAAACGTTACACATGAAATTCTTACAAACATGAATTTTTCGAATCGTCTTCCTAACATTGTAAATGGCAACCCTCATATTCAAGAACCGTTCAGATGTTGGTTTTCTCCCAATTTTATGGCTCGTTGTACGTTCAAATTGCCATGCGATGCCCTTATGCCTTTGTTGAATTATTACAGCAATATGTAATATAGACGCCATTTCTTCTTCGCGATTATTGAATGAGATTCGCAAGGTTCGCATATTCATCTTGTCTTTAGTTTTACGCTTGACATATCACGGGTTGCCATTGTTTTGGTTAGTTTCAGGAAAATATGTATTGGGTAATAAATCATTCGAATTTCGCTTTTCTTTATATTATACAAACAAGCATTTTTACTTGTTGATAGTTTTCACGCCGGCTTGGTGATGCGTCACATACTAACCTTTTTTTTTTACATTAGGAAATGCGTTGTCGCATCGTCAGCCGCGCGGGGGATCTGCGCGGCCGGTATGTGGGGCTCCCCGACGCTGATTAATCAATACGACCGGCGCCGGTATACCCACTATAACCTCATGGGAGCCTTCTTCCGCCTAGCGCCGGGGTCCCGGTATAGTCACATACTAACCGGGCTGATAATAGGGTTCCCATCGTAATTAGTTTTATTTCCATTTTAAATTTCATTTATCTTGTTTAAAAGCTTAAATATATTAAAAAAAAATTATTGCAGGAGTTCAGCCGACAGGCAGTCGGCTGACTGATGGAAAGCGGTTACCATCGCCTATGGACATTTGCAACACAAAAGATGCTCCAAACGCGCTGCTGCTCTCTTAAGGCAGACTGAAACCTGGTCACTAATGCCGGAACCCAATTCATGGTAGTTGTTTTGTGGATATAGTAAATTTAAAAGTCCGTTATGATTTTAACTATATGTTTTATGATTTCACAACTATGTAGTTTTAGAGTTCTAGGAATTAATATGTATTGATGTTTAGACGTATGTAAGGCGAGTGACACGAGTGATTTTTAACAATATTATGTAGTAATGAAATGAGGTTTTAATGAATGAAAAGTTACGTTAATCGCAAACAGTAGTTATAGCGACATACTTTAGACCAGGGGTGGTAGCCAACCACCTGGCAAATGTGACGTCACTAAATTTAGGACCCCCCCTACCCTTTGTCACACAATGTCACACTTCGTCGACCACCTTTAACGTGTGACTGGATGACCCCAAAAGTAAATAAAATAAAACAATTTTTATCGCGAAATTTTAAAAGTTAGATGATGTTTTGTTAACACCTGTTCTTTTATACACAATATTAGAATTTTTTGCAACATGTATACACATCTCTTACACATGTCTGTCTACTATACAAATAGAGATTATGTAATATGGTATTAATCCGTGGACATTTATAACATTTACTCATTCCAAATATGTACGAACAAACACAGTTCAGTTACAAATCATTGTTTACTGTATCGTCAATTCGGGCGATATCTCTCTTACGCTCTGACGCGCATACCGTTAAACAAACACTAAATGATCTGTAATAAATTGTTGGCAGGGGACATTTTAAAATTGAATTTTCATTGCTTAATAATGAAATTACGAGTTGCAGGACTTGAATTAAAATGCCGTTGGAGTTATTATGGAGTTTATTAAAACTATACAAACACGTATAACACAGGTTCAAATGTAACCGAACACGACAAATCCAAACGTAATGCAGAAGGCCGTAATTCAAAAAAACGCGCAAAGTCCGTCACTAACAGATTACCGTCTCGCCTTCATCCTGGTTCTCGTTCAACTGCCTCCCTCAATCAGTCCATCGTTTTATACTGCACAAATGTAATATGCCTGCCCAGCAACATGGACCGATTTTTCTAGAATCAGCTTGTACTTTAAAAACCGTTACACCTGGTTAATGATTACAATACAACAATAGGTTGTTCTCTATGAACGAATACCAATATATAAGTAATATAAAAGAAGACGATCATAAAAGAATTGCAATAGTGTCAATGTTATTAGTTAGTAGTTCAAATGCCATGCCGACGGGTAATAAATGTGCTTCTACTAATCTATGCGTAGAATTTGTCTTTGTCGGCGCCTTGGTTGTAACAATATTATTGACGAGATTCTTAGAATACAGATTTTTCTTAATGTTGGCATTACACAGATCAACCAAACTCAATTAATTTGGTTGAAAAACATAGAACAGAAGAGACATCGTTTTCTCTATTCAATGCATTGAACGTATCATAATTATTTATGTTTATATTATTATTGTTGCGGCGGCGCTGGATTTAGCGTTAAGCGAACTATGTCAACTTTGCGGGAAAAGAAGTGTGGACAATTTGGAATGGGAATCGGAATCGGAACGAGCACGCACTTACCTGGTTAATGAGAATGAAACACGGCTCCTCTTCTTCACTATCCACTGTCACACACACTTTATTGTATTTTATGTTTATAGTATTTTATATTATATATGTGTTAATTTTATATATTTTAATATTAATTTATTATAATATTATTGGTTCAACTTTACAATAATGGACACTGAATTTTAAGTAGTGGAGGGGGGGAGGAGGAAGGGGGGGAAGAGTACTTCTCCCTCCTGCAACCCCCATGTCTAGGAGACATGTAGTTTTTGAGATATGATTTTTTTTGTAAACATAACTACTAATTTTTTTCAAAATGGTGTACTTATTTCTTATGTCTAAAGACGAGAAATGCAGAAGAAAGGTAGTGGTTAATGTAAAAAACATTTAATACAGTCTAAAAACGCGGACTAAAGCCCACAAGCCTAGCGAGCAAAGCAAGTGTGCCATGACAGCGGTCAACAAATGTCACAACCGATTTGTAACCACCATTTAAATAATTATCAATAAATAAATGGTGACCAGTCGGTTCTGGCTTTGGTCTAAACACTAACCCAACCCAACCAACTCACCGTTTAAGTCACTGGTCGCGAGAAACACTGTCCTTGCACCAGTTCGTAGTCGATCATTATTAAAAAATAAAAAAGCGGCAAAATATTCATAGTGCCGCCTAATGCATCGATGTTTGTAATAAAAATAAATCGATTACAAATACTACTCATTCAAACTCGTAATTATAAGCAATAACAATAATTTTCGTATTTCAAAATGGATATTATTGGAATATCGAACGATATTCGAATTAAAAAATCGATATTATTGACACACTGATTTGATAACATTTATTTATCGTCGTAAAGTGAAAAAAAGTGACAGTACTGTGATTTATTATTATGTAATTTAAAATTATAATAACTAATTCAAAACTTGTTTACTAAACTAAAAAACGGTTTTAGTGTTTATATATCATGTTTAAGTGTATTCCTGAAGACAAATCAAAGTTTTTTTTCAACAAAAGTGACATAACCTTCTTTACCAAACGTATTTTTGTTTTTCCCATTATTCATTCAAAACTTGTTGGTGGACCCTAAAAACTTGTTTCCTAGCCCAAATAAGAGGTCTAGTGTCTATATATAAGGCGTATGAATACCCCTAAACTTTATTTTCGTAAAATTCAGTGTCCATTATTGTAAAGTTGAGCCATATTATTTATTGTAATTGCGGTGCGGAGCGGGTTATATATTTATATGGTGCGGGCGCGGTATATTTTAAGTTAATTTATGTTATTTTATTTATTTACAATGCGGAGATATTTAATTTATTTTAATGATATGACAATGAATGATTGAAGTGACGTGCGAAAGGGGAACGCACCGCCACATTTTAAGAAGAATTTAAATTTTGGAAGAAAAGTATGAATAGGTCGAAAGGAGGTTTACATGGCGGTACCAATTATGTTTATGTTTATATTTATGTTTTAATTGATTTATCCAAATTGAAAGACTGAAATGAACCATTTAATATCGGCTTAAGTAAATTGTGTCTGTTTATATGTTCACAAACGTGCGAGTGAGAAAGTGAACTATACGTAACTTCTCAAGTTGTGTCAAAATCAAGATACGTTTTAAACATAAAAAAATCCTGGTAAAAGAATATTACAAAAGCACCAAAAACAAACAGCGTTGACGTTTCCTCACCCGCGTTATGCTAAATCGTATTATTTTCCCATCACTCTCGCAATTCGCCAATTAATTGCACTGCGACAAATTATTTTTGCTTCACTAATGATTTTTTGACGAGGGTCCCCGAGTTGTTGGGAAAACAAACAATTATTTCTTTGGTACGATACTGCTCTAAGTGAGTTTGATATTGTTTCATTTATTATTTAAACGGCAAATATGTGGTTTGTGGACGACGATTGAATTTTGCTCGTATTTTATTAGTTTTACTATTTCTATATGAAAAATAATAATATCACCCATAACTGTCCCACTGCTGGGGGACATTTATGGGCTGATATTAATATATTATATTTATTAGGTGGGCACTGAAAATCAATGCTATGTCGGACTACGTTTCAGCATAGCATAATCCTGAGTCCCAACCTCATTTCCAAATTGCGATATAAAATTTTTGTATAATTCATATTAGAAATTGTTATGTTACTATATGTCTTCTGTGTGTCGCTTTTAGAAACGAATATTTCTTTATTTCTTTCTTAATAAAATGCTGGTATTAAATGCGGATCTTACTAAGGGCGTCACTCCAGTGGCTAGTTTTTCTTGGAGAATATTTCGGGAGATTTAATTTCCATCATCGGACTACGATAATAAGCTTACGACGACGGTTTGTCATTTCCTTTCGATTAATGGCCGATTCCTATAACTTAACGAGCTTTCATTTGCATTGTATCTGTTTCAATTTGATATAAGCTACATACAGCCGACGGCAAGAGAAGTGAATGAATCTTATACTAATATATAAAGCTGACAAGTTTGTTTGCTTGAACGCGCTAATCTCAGGAACTACTGGTCTGAATTAAAATTTTATTTCAGTGTTAGATGGCCCATTTATTGAGGAAGTCTTTAAGCTATATATCATCACGCTATGACTAATAGGAGCGGAGCACCAGTGAAGAATGTTTCGAAATCGGGGTTTTTTAAACTATTCCACGCGGATGAAGTCGCGAGCAGAAACTAGTAATAAGATATTGGACCTGACCAGCTAGGATTAAATAATAGTTCATAATTAGTAGTATTAATTAATAGTTTGGAATTGGCTCTTATGAAAGATCTTTGTTAGTGAAAAAATGATTACGGGTAGCTCCACCTAAAATCAAGTAAAATAATATTAATTAAATATTATGTTACTTGATTATACGTTACAATATCTTAGGTCCTTAAGTTTAATCCAAGTAATAATATAATTGGTTCAGACGACGCCATAATAATATCCTAATAAACGAGCTGAAAATGTATTAATTAGATTAATCTGTCAGGGTATCAGACCCCTAAAGGGTAACGTAACCTGACTAAGGATCCTATCAGATGTAGGTCGAGAGGTGTTTGGTGTATTTAGATACGAACTTTGATCCTAATATAGGATTCATGTATTTTCATACTAAAAACCCATTATATTTTCTTAAGTTTTCGCGACTTGTACACATAATAAAACTACGTTTTAACGGTTTTAATCGCGGTAATTTATTTTATTTAGATTTATCCGACGTTTCGGCCGCTTTTCAGTTGCCGTGGTCACGGAAGACAAAGATGACATTTGTCAAACGTGTATTGTCAAAGTTTTTATTCAGCCTACCACCAACTTGTTCATTTTAATTATTTAGTTTTAATTTTGTTTATGGATATTATTTACTCCATGGGAGCCTAATCTAATTTACCACCGCTTCACAACATGTTGTGGCTTGAAGAGAAGAAGCGGCGCAAGAAACTCTTCGGCAAACATGCCTAGTTCTAAATTTTTTTATATAATATTAAAATGAGTGGAAGGAAAAAATAAAAGAAATTATCAGTCAAGTTGGTTTGTTTCGTTGCACGCAGAAAAAAGCTATTTAGAACTAAGCATGTTTGCTGAAGAGTTTCTTGCGCCGCTTCTTCTCTTCAAGCCACAACGTGTTGTGAAGCGGTGGTAAATTAGATTAGGCTCGCATAGAGTAAATAATAACCATAAAAAAATTTAAACTAATGAAAATGAACAAGTTGGCGGTAGGCTAAATAAAACGTTAACAATACTCGTTGGACAAAAGACGTTTGTCGTCCGTGACCACGGCCACTGAAAAGCGGCCGAAACGTCGGATAAACCAAATAAAATAAATTACCGCGCTTAAAACCGTTAAAACGTATTTTATTATGCTTCGAACTAATTTTAATTACCAAAATAAACGAAAAATAACAGTATTCTTTTTACGAAAATTGCACGGATGGAGGAGTATAAAATTTCGCACACTTGTGTTTTATATAGAGAAAGATTGCAGAATGCTAATGTTTTTTTTTAAATTATGCATAAAAAAAACATTAAATCAATAAAAAAACATTACACACTCAACTATGTATTTGACACACACGCATATATACTCTTTTGTTTATTGTTCAGGTCAAATTAATAGTGTAGCCTTGGCGAAATCTGTGATTACAGAAGTATAGTCTTTGTCATTATATTGGTTGAATTTCGACCACGGCGACCACTAGTATATATAGTTACAACACAACGTTTCAAATTACTAAGTTGATTCTAAATTTATTTATGTAGTTACGCTTCGTAGGCAAATAAAATATCTGCCACAGTAAAATCAATAAGCATCCACTTTGCTATCAGAATAATTGAAAAACCAAAACCATTTTCTACATTGGAATTCTATTCGTAACAATGATAATGGCACTTAAACTAATATTTATAGCCTGCACATGCACCTGATTTCGATCTTTCACCTTCACGTGCGAAATAAGATTTTTATCGCAAGACATAAATTTAGAGTGCTTTTAGTGCGAATTTTTTTTGGCGTCTCATATTGTATTAGCTGCTTCTTTATGGTTCTTTAGTAATTCTCTAAGTAACTATAGTAGAATTATTTTGTCCGTGCAGTTTGGGTCATAAATCATAACTCGCCCTCAGCCCGGTTAGGGCGGTAGAATGTTGCGCGGGCGCAACGCCAGTATCGATAAAAACTCACTTATCAAATAAAGATTATCATTCTTATAAAAATCATTATTATCTTTTTTGCTGATAATTTTAAACTTAGATATAAGTATTTATATTTATTTTTAATATAACTTGTTACATTCTAAACTTTTGTACTTATAGTTTTTTGATACACAGATACCTAATTAATTATTTATTTTAAGTCATTATTATTCTTATTTTTTTATTAAAATACGTTGTTTTATCTATTTTTTTTCTTTCATTTGATCACAATCCCATAAAATGACAAAACTAAATACACCGTCGATAACGCTCATCGACAACAATAATGCGCATCACTATGGCCGCCCATAAGGCCCGTGAGTGGAAGAGAGAGCGAAATACTCGCTTCACCGCTCCGATTATTTTATGACCCAAACTGCACGGACAAAATAATTTTACTACAAGAGTTAAATTTCATAAACCAAATGAAAGGGTATTAGGATATATACCATTGTTGGCACCCTTTTTGTCCAAGAGAAATGTGCTTGAGGACAAACCACCGAGCAAGCGCGGTGGGTCCTGTGGACTTCATCATGTAGGAGGAATATTAGCACCCTCACAGAGATGTTTGATTTGGTTATTGCCACTCGATGTTGGGGACACCTATTTAAACCCATGGCTGTCTCTGTCTGTAAGATTGTATGGTGTATGGGATAGGGGGATAATTGGGGGAGGGAGAGTGGACCACCAGAACTCTTAATCATTGTACGAAACACGATTAGGTCAAGGTTGACCATTTCACGTCGATATTCTCTAAGAGCGTGGTATCACGCTGTTCGAGCCGGCCCAGCGAACTGTAATCAGGAGAGCGATTCCAGGATGATTTTATAATGCAAATATATCTCTATATCTTCAGTTCCATTAGCAGTTCATCTAAATAGGCCCGCTGTTATTGTTTTCCCAGAATAATCTTTCTATATTACCGCTCCTTTCAGTGTTTTCTTATATGATGAATACATGGGTAATGGTCGGTTACTGGTACACCACACGTAGATCAAATTGTCTAAATATATCCATAGTGGTCGTGTCCAGCCATGCACCCTTCCACAAGCCTGGGCAATTCTTATATCCTTTGTATTTCAGCATGTGGTAATTAGGTCAAATATTTATATGCAAAATATTATAGTATTAGTATAAATAATACGATGAGTTCAAAGGGTTTCCAAAATGATCAAATATTAAGATACTTGTTTAAATGTCACTTCACCAAGTCGCCTGGAGGGATAACCTAGACAACAAAGTTTCTAGGTAATGGACGGAGGCTGAACCCATATCAAAACAACTATTATGTAACATGACGTAACCTTTATCTGCTTTAATAACAATATACTCTTGTCTCCATGTATGTAAGTTATTTAATTTGAGTGTATTTTAGATGTAAAGGATTTATTTTAAAACTAGCTGTGATCACTTCGTGACTTGAATTTTATATCTTCTGGACTTTACAAGATATCGAGATGGAACATATTTGTAAATGCAATTATAAATTACACACTCTTTTACATATTTGTAACGAAAATACAAATCTTGTATAAATATTATGAATGAGATAAAATCTACCAGTCTTATAAATCCGTAAATTTTTCGTTGTAATCTCTTGGGCCGTTTTAGCCTATTTAAGACAAACTTTCAGATAGACAGACAAAAATTCTAAAAATATTTAATGACAGTTTTGCACTGTACAAATAGCAGTTTTACTTAAATTTCTTTTTTTTAATAACATTTGGTCCAAGTAACGCCACCTAGTATTGTGATATTTGCGGGTAGTTGTAATTACGGCTCAGCTCGTTTCATCGGAGCAAACTTACCATCGAAGGTCTCGCAATGTCCTCATTGATGAGCCAGATAAAATCAGCCGACTACTCGCGATAATGAACCCCCCGAGGCTCAGAACATCAGCCTGGCATAACAGATGCAGAGAGCTCCCGGCCCTGGCCCTCTCACTAAGCCCTAAGACCTACCAATCGCACCAACTCATTACGACACAATTAGCCACACACGATTAGTTAAGGCGTGTTGCTGGAGAGTTTCTTCCGCTGCCTCTTCTCTGACAGCTGTAACACGTTGCGAAGCGGTAGTAAAGATAGACTAGGATTGGCTCCGCCGGCGGAGCGATAAAGATTCCTCATTATAACACTTCAGTCTGTTGGCTTAGCTCATTCAGCCTCTCACGGCTTAATCCGATCGATTCATTCCCCCGCAGTGATCGAGCCAAGGTCGAATCTCACAGGACACGCCTCCTCGAGCGCGCTGCTTCTAGGCTGAACGCTTCGCTGCCGTGGAGATGAGAAGCCCACAAAGCCCGGTATGGCTGAAACAGCTATTTGAGACTATTCAGCTGGATCCTGCACAAAAAAACGAACGGTCATTCTCAATTTATCTTTGGTGCGATGTACATGTCGTAGGAGCTCTGTAAGGTAGATCAATATTTATTCTGCGAGATTCGCAACTACGGATAGATAGATCACGTTATATTTATTGATATGGATGTAGTTTCAATTGTTAGGAATTTACAGAGAGATAATGGGACCGTAGATATGAATGACCTGGGTGCACTAGTGCACCCATGTCACCTACATGTTATCTAAGTACGTACTGGTTTAAAACAATCCGTTCCCTTAGAGATTAATCTCCCAGGAGTAAGATACAGTAAAACGAATTCAAATACTCGTAGCTAGATAGCATCAAACGTTGAATCACAGAATTAATTCCCGCAAAATCCAATCGTCGCCAGAGCTGCAGCGAAGTTATCAACACTTGGAGTTTAAATACTTGAAGTTGTTCAAAACAAGTTTATGGTTTAATTTTGATATTGCACCAACAGAAAATTGTTTGGAAATTTTGAATTTTCTACTTTGCTGCTAATCCTCAATTTCTATTTTATAAATTTCTATATCAAGAAAATTTATACTGTATAAAAAAGTGTATTTCTGCTTTTATTTTTTTAAATTATTTACATTACAATATTAATATAAAATTACTAATGTTATTTGTAACCGACAAAGTTTAAGCGAAAAATTTTAGGGGTAGCATTTCACTTTGCAATGTAATTTTCAAAATTTGTATAGATAATGTTTGCCATTATAAAGAGTTGTAGGAAATTAAAATTTATTTTAACAATAAAAATGTGATAAATCTCATTTCGTCAATAAAAGGTGACTGAGACTAGAACTCGGTTATTTGGCGTCGATCAAATATATAATTTGGTTCAGGTGAAAAAGGCCTAGTAGCTAGTAGATTCATTAAACAATCTGAAAATTAAATTTTGAACAGTAATTAATTATTTGTGGCTTCTTCTGTTTGACGTGTAATATTAATCTTATTTAACACCAGGATATTTGGTAATTTTGGCAACACGATTCACAGATTCACGGTAAGATTTATAAAAAAACCAATCGTAAGCAATTTTCAAGTCAGTTGTTAATATAATGATAATGCTGTTACAATTTGGGCCACCTGGATATCTGTAAATAAAACACATTTATTACCCGCCGGTGTTTGAGTTAATAACATTGAAACTATTTTATGACTGTCTTCTTTCGTTTCCTTTATGTTTGAAAAAAAATAGCCCTTTTATTGTAATCTTTATTATAGTCATTAGCCAGGTGTGATTTTTGGGAAAATTTAGGTCACGCGGTTGACCAGACATATTGTATTTGTACAGTATAAAGCAATGCTTTAACGAAGGGAGTCAAGCGATAACCACAAGCGAGGCAAGACATGTGAACATTCGATAATCTGTATAGTGACGGACTTTGGCGTGTTATTGAATCGTCCATTACGTTTGTGCTGGTGGTGTTCAGTTATGTTTGTACCTGTGTTATACGTGTTTGTTTAATCCTAATAAATTCTATAGTAATTCTTACGACATTATAATTCGAGTCCTGCAACTCGTAACAATACGGAATATTTAAAACACATTTTTTACTAACTAAACAACCACTGTCAAAAGAACTTAGCTAGATCCATTGAGCACTTTTTAAGATGCTTTTTCGATATAAATGTTTTTTTGGATCGTTCGTAGATTTTGCAGGGAATATTCAAAGTACTGGGTCTGAACTAGGATGGTTTTTTGACAAGACATATCAATGAAAAATTTGCTGTTCCACACCACCTTCGTGCAGAGGTGGACTCGCTTGCATTATGTGCTAGTACAATAGTAGTATGTATTCAACATAATTGTTGGACAACAACCACCTCTGTTGTTGTTTGTTTTTATATCTCATGAAGGGTAGTGGCAGATATAATTAGTTTCCATCCATTTTTCTCGCAAAATTGGATCAGTCTATTCGGTTCTATGGGTAGTACCAACTCTACATGAGTCACATGTAGGGTGATACAATAATGAGGTTGAAATTGTTTATATAATGATTTGGGTTGAGCAATATTGTACACAAGTCTCTAAAACGAAATTCTGTTAGAGGCTGTGGGCTTATATCTTATATATAAAATTCTCGTGTCACAGTGTTAGTTACCATACTCCTCCGAAACGGCTTGATCGATTCTCATGAAATTTTGTGTGCATATTGGGTAGGTCTGAAAATCGGACATCTATTTTTAATCCCCCTAAATGATGAGGGTAGCCCACCCCTAAATATTTTTTTTAACTCTTGGATATTTTGTAAAATTTTGTTGTTTTATATTACAGCATTAAAAAATACATGCAACCCTCTACGCTATTTTTTAATAGCGATATTAGTATTTCTATAATTTTCTACTGGGATGATTTAGATTTTAATTTGAACCAGGTAGATGACGCTGCAATCGGGTGCCAGAATTTAGGTGTTCTTTTTGTTGTTGTATGTGTTGAAGTTTGTCCCGGAATGCTTAAATAAACGATTGGACCCAGTAGGTGGCGCCGCGATACTCCTAAACGCTGGGCCTGATTTTGATGAAATTTTTGGTTTGTTCAAGTGGATTTGAGAATAGTTTAGATTAACATTTGGTCCCGGTAGATGACGCTGGAATCGGGTTTTATATTTTTATTTTTTAAAGGCAGGGCAACGTCTGCCGGGCACTGCTAGTCATCAATATAAATACAGGTGCTTGCGTCCCCAAAATTGTCGTCGAAAGTTTACCACCAATATTGGAGAGTGAAAAAATAATAGAGCAGTAAAAGCAACACTTGTGTCTGTCTTCGTTAACTTGAGCGCGAAACTCATGCAAGTTTATGCATGCAAAATGGATTTACCCGCTTGGAAACATGACCCTGGAGTGCGCCGTTTCAGATAATTGTCGCAAAATTTGTCCCCTAATGAGGGAAGAGCTCGTGCGTGGAGAAATTAACCTGTTTTACTCTTACTTTTAATGTGTTATGCAAGAATTTTCAAATTGAATACAATTAAGCTGGTTCGAGGTAATAATTGTTGTAACGAGACGGTGTGGCAGATGTCTTTTCGTTCCAAATTATATCTTTATTATTGTCTAAAAGTCAATACATTGGGTAAGTGCTCGAAGGCCACTCACAACTAAGGATTCCGTAGATATGACAAAATTAAATGTTTCTGGTGTTTGGTACCTGCCTACGAAACCGTAAAAACATTGAAACGAAAATACTTCATATCTGAAACATGTACGTGACTACATCAAATCCATTGCGTAGGCTATGAATCAAATAACTTTTTGAGAAAAGTATTTTTGAAGTTCTCTACATGTTTTGATCCGTTTTTGACATACTAGTCACAGAACCCTAAAAATAACAACAACAATAAAACCGTTCTCTGTGGTGAAGCGGGCTAAGCCTTTGCCGGCCTACCTCACTTCAAAGCAGAGGCTCCGGGTTCGATTCCTGGTATAGTAAATTTCGGATACGTATTTTCTCCGTTATTTACTATTGTCTCGGTGTCTGGGATCGGCCCCAGAGTAGTCCGCTGTATATTACCCATAACACAAGCGTGACTTGCTTAGTTTGGGGATATACAATATGTGTGTTTGTTTGCCGATTTATTTATTATTATTTATTTGACTATAGGAGATCGAATAGTCAAATCATCTGACACACTCTTTATAAACTTACAGTACATCGCAGCCTCACAGATGAGGATTCCTACTTTTGACGTCAAAATAGGTGTAAGTAAAAACAGTCAAAAATCTAATTAATTATGGTTTCAAAATTCATTATAATGGTTCCATATACATCAATATTCTAGAAGTTAAATGATAATAAATTAGCTTACCGCTTGTTCTTTTATATTTAAAATATTAGAATTTATTATAATATGTCCGCATTCCTATTGTGGAGCGTGCCTTTATATAATTGGTAAGTACTATTCAATTTTCGTAAGCAATCAATATTAACCGTAATAACGTGTACATTGTTATTCGCTGCTCCGTTTACCCTGAGTTAACCAAACTAAGGACTGCCAGCTATTATTTGAGTTGAACGATTGTTTAACACAGTTGGCACTGTAACCGCACGGATAGCTGTTTCCTAATTAACCTGTGTTAGCGAATCACGCTTTGCACTGTTTGATTGTGAGCCAGATATAGTTATATATCGAACGTCTTGTGTACTTTAATAATAAAGGTAGGTCTAAGTTTCATGACTATACCGCCTTTGCTGTAAAAGCCAAATTTGCTTGAATTGTTGTATTGTAATCTGCTGTCCATGTATGTCGTTTTTATTTATTTTTCCTTTGTAGCATTAAGGTTGCCTGGAAGACATCGTTTTTAGCGATAAGGCCGCCTTTTGTTTTACCAAGTAACTATTGTCCTGTTGTGCATTTTTTTGTAATTTTTGTTTTGGTGAACAATAAAGTGTTTTCTATGTCTATCTCTATTGTAAGTGACCTATGAAAGTTAAAATTTGTCATGTCGATTTATTTGATCAAAAACAATCTGTTAATTACAATAACAAGCTGTTTAATAAAAACAGTTTATCTTTGTAACTTGTCATTTATTTAATGAGCTAGGCACACGAGTCTCATTCAAATTATGCGGGTTAGAGTTCAGGTAGAGAAAATTAATCGGTCTAACAAAGTTTATTTAGTTTAGCTATAACCACCTGTGTGGAAGGATTTCTTGAATAGACCTGCACATCGAGATGACTGGTGTGTAAAGCCAGTCCAACTTCGGGAAGCGTGATTGGTTACTATCCTTGCCTCCAAATTAGGAATGCCATAACCTAGCAGTGGAACATTAAGCAGCTACTTCTCGGCTACTCGTTTAGACCTAGAAGTCGATTAACGGTCTCACGAAGTAGGAAGAAGAAGAGGAAACAAAAATTAGGACAACGAGCCCCAGACTCCAAAGCGGACGCGTAGAATACAACCAGGATTTAACGTTAGCTTGTTAACAGATAAAATCATTATTATTAATAATTATTGTTATAAACGCATACATCTCCAAAGTAAATTTAGGCTTACTCAAAGAATTATAGAAGCAAGGGTTGTCTGTATAACTTTTCTTTTAAAGTTTGTTATTGAAAAACAAAGTACGATTAGAAGCAATTACGTGAAAAATTTGAATATTACAATAGAATAGAAAACACTTTATTGTTTAGCACATACATATAAATAAACAGTTTACAGTAGTCACATTAAACAGTAAAAATAAAAGCAATGGGCAGCCTTATCGCTTTAGAGCGACCTCTTCCAGACAACACGGGCTATGGATTTCATGAAGGGGATTGGGAGGGGGATTGGGAGGGGGGATTCACAATATTTTTAACTAATACATCAAACATGATAAATTATGTTATTGCACTGCAAACTTAAATTTTGTAAAACTAATTTATCTAAATCAATCTCATCACAACGTCACATGTCTAACTTATGAAAACATCAGAGTATAAAGCCCAAACACTATTCCATAAATCTCAACGTGATTAATCAAATTTCGTTTGATACTGTCAAGATTTTCACAGTAATAAATATGATCGTATAAAATATGAAACAATTATGCTCAGTCATAAAGTTTGTAATGGAATAAATTCATCCTGTCACAAACATTAGAAAGTTCTTCAAAGTTACGTCAAGGCTCGCCTCTAACCACCCTCGTACAAAGGATGTTATAAAGTATCGCCGTCTGTACAAACTTTGCCATAATTAATCATATTAAGAGCCCATCGACACATTTTCCCAATGGCGTGCTTTTCACGAAACGCGAGGTTCTTTTGAGAGAATTATCTGTATTAAAAGAGAGTGATTGTTACGGTTTGTTCTTATGTTTGCTTGTAGGAAAACTGGCAAACGGGCATAGACATCTGCAACTCGTTGAAACTTAAAATGTCTGTTTACGCCTTTTTTGAAGAGCCCCATATTCTAGCGCTACACACATGGGCATATTCACAGCGGTGGTCATTTTGTACTCCAAATATAAACCGGCCAACATAAGGGAACATTTAGAGCTGTTCAGGTCAAGAGTTAACATTCCCAAGGTATTCTATTATTACGTTTATTTCAGCGCACTAAATTATTAAGTGTATCATTAAAATTATATAATTCATATGCACGTGATTTATTTTTCTGTATATATATTAATTATATAATATCAGCCCATAAATGCCCCACTTCTGGGCTCAAGCCTCCCTTTGTAAGGGGAACGGAACATATTCCCGCCAAGCTTGTTCAAGGCCTCTTGGCAGGTTTGACACATGGGATATCTCGATGTGCACGTTGCATCACGATAGTCTCCTTCACTGTTGTTAGCACGTGGTAATTGTAGCAATGTGCCCATAAGACCAGAAAACTGGCTAAGTGGTGGATGCGTTCCCGTTGCAGATTAAACCCGCGCCCTTTTGAGTCTGGGACGCCTACGCTAGCCATTACGCTGCCACTGCATATAGCATGAATTAATTAACCAAATTGACCAATGATATTATTTTACATTAATCACTTCCAATCATAAACTAATGATAGATAGACCACCGCGTTCAGTCTATAGCTTGCCCACGTATGACATAAAGGAGCGAGTGCTATCTACAGTGGATGACTTCGAGGGGCCCAATTCTGGATTTCAATATCCCAGGATAGAATATCGAAATCAGGCAAATCTAGATTAGAGACGATAATGATCAGAGATTTTGACGAGAAAGTTATAGCAAAATTGGGTCCCAGACGTCAAGGAAGCGTGGATGAACTTCCAATAGCTGGCAATCATTGCGGTGGTAAAATGACGACTTAAGTACCAAATTATCAGAACACTTTTTATTCTACCAGACGGGAGAACACGCTTGGAGCGTCAATAATACCTATTACTTCTCTGGAGGAATAAAGTTTCAAAATAAATCACAAAACAAGATAATTTAATAGAAACCTGTAAATTAAGAAATTGATTGTCTTTGATTTTATAAATATATTTTTTCTATTTTCTTCTCCACTTCGCGCGATCTTCGGCACCCTTGTTTTGAGACTGTTGGTACGCATATTTAAAAGTAAAAAGACCGGCTAGTTGACTATAATCTGACAAATAATGTTGACAGATGACATTTACAATTTCATGAGGAATTTAAGGAACTGTAGTGAACAATCTCTATAAATAAGTTATTGTTCTGAGCCGACGTTTTTTCAGGAAACTTCTTATTAAGTATGAAGTAATAATTATTTTAAGATTGGAAAAGGTTTAACAATGAAATACCTTCCGTATTATCATTCTCAGTGATGAATTTCAAATTATAGTTTCAGAAAAAGTTTAAAATTCTTCGTGATTCAAGCTTATCTTTCAATTTTTCTTATATTTTTAGTTTTAACTTGAACCGTCTTGTCACGTGTTGTCTTGACTTGAAAAAATTCCAGTGTTTTTTCCATAAAAGGAAGCTTTTTAGGAGGCGCCGCAAGAAATTTAATATTTAACGACCACCCTAGTGTCTTCAAATGTATATTTTTTTTTTGGATTATATTATTTTAATTTTTCCCTTACTCGTAATTTCGCACATTTTAATCACACAAAATTAAATAAAAGCTTTAATAATTTAACCAAAAATGAAACGGTGCTATTGGGTTGACAAAGGAGAGAGAAGGCAAGTTAAAATTTGGTATAGTGGTATTTTAATATTAATATTTTCTGTTTCGGATGTCATACTGATTTGCAGGGTTAAACAATATAAAAATATCATAGAAAACAAATGTTTTCAGGACCTACTAATTAAAATAATTGCTTAGTCAGCATAATCCATCCTAAAACTATCCTATCCTAAAGGTATTACTTTGAGTAGTTGTGACTCAGAGTTGAATTAGTATACTCCAACTTTACTTCGAGTTTGTTAATACTGAAATTGATTAACACTGACATAATACTAGGAGTCAATAGGACGGTAGATGCGCACTAATAAAGGATTTTGAAACCCCTGAGTGAGTGAAAAACTGTAAAAAGGTTTTTAAATACAAGCTTTTGAGATCATGGATATCATGTAGCAGCAGAGTGCCAGCCAAGACAAGTAAAATGAGCCCAAACACGACGGGTCTGTTTTGTCAGCTACCAGGTATCAGGTTAGCTACATGGTACCATTATAGTGCATTGTCACACGATATGCTTATAGTGCAATTTCAGCTCAATTTAACTTGCCAGATTCCACCCGAACTTACATACATACATAGGTACATCCATTGCAAGTTGAATAAAAGCTTGTAAAATGACAAAATTGTATACACCTGACAGAAATAAATGTACACGTGTATCGGAGTTTTCGAAAATTCAACTCCTGAGGGGGCCAAAAAGGGGACGAAAGATTGCTCATAGTACGACTATTTTTATTCTTTGTATGTAATCTTATATGTAACATTTTTGTAAAATAAAATATTTTATGTTCTTTTTTTATTCTACGCGAGCGAAGCGGCAAGTAACAGCTAGTTATAAAATAAATTATAGGTCTTTAGGGACCAAAGTATTATTGTAACATTCTATTCATAACATTTCATAACATTTTATTCTAAAACCTTTCACTAATTCAAATTGGATTCCCTCGGTACCACAATTAATTATGAAGTACTAATAAAACAAACAACGATTCACACACAATATGTTGAACGTAATTGTCTAATGAAATAAATAATTATGAATGTAAATTACTGCTAAGCGTGATTTTACGTGTTCTATCGCATTCAGTGCCCGTGTAACCCATAATGGTCATTAACGATGTTTGGACAGTACGCTTCATTTTAGTTTAAAGTATGCTCCAATTCGGGACCGACCAACATGTTGAGTGGCTGATAGTATTATTAAAAATACCACACTTAACACTGTTTTAACCGATTCCGTTTAGTTTGTGTAATGTATTGTATGGATTGAAACGTGTACGCACTTAGGATTGGAAGAAAACACTAGTTTTTAACTAAAGACTTTTAGTCACTTACACATCCGTACGTAATTCCTCTCCACAGGGTTGCCCCTATACGCACGACAAACAATGCACTGTCCCGACGATAAGATGTCTCACTTAAATACCGTCGCCGATGTTGCGTAGACCACCTCCTGCTGCTGCAGTGCTCCGATATTGCCGCGTATAGGTCGCTTCTGGACCTCCTCTCAAACTACATTAACCTACTCCTTCGCTTAAGTTGTCACTAAATTCACCACTTGACTCGTTGTGACGAGTGGTGAGAGGCGATTGGCGAGAGGTGAGAGGCGATAGACGAGTGGCAATAAACGATATGCAAGGGGCGAATGGCGAGAGGCGAGAGGCGAGAGGCGAGAGGCGAGAGGCGAGAGGCGAGAGGCGAGAGGCGAGAGGTAAAGGGCGATGGACGATAGATGAGTGGTGTTAGGCGAGTGGCGATAGACGATAGGCGAGAGGCGAGTGGCGACATGAGAGATGCGAGTGGCGATAGACGATAGGCAAGTGGCGACTGGCAAGAGGTTATAGGCGAGTGGCAAGAGGTTATAGGCGAGTGGCGAGTGGCGAGTGGCGAGGGGCGAGTGGTGAGAGGTGAGTGGCGAGTGCCGAGAGACGAAAGGCAGGCGAGTGGCGAGAGCTGAAAGGCGATAGACGAGTGATAATAGTCGAGTGGCGATAGACAATATGCAAGGGGCGAATGGCGAGATGCGAGAGGCGAGTGGTGAGAGGCGAGAGGTAATATACGAGATGCAATAGATGATATGCAAAGAGCGATAGGCGAGTGGCGAGTTCCGAGTGACGAGTGGTGAGAGGCGATTGGCGAGAGGCGAGAGGCGATAGACGAGTGGCAATAGACGATATGCAAAAGGCGCATGGCGAGAGGCGAGATGTGAGACGTGAGTGGCGAGAGGCGAGTGGTGATGGACGATATACAAGGGGTGAGTGGCGAGATGCGAGAGGCGAGAGGTGAGAGGCGAGAGACGAAAGGCGAGAGGCGAAAGGCAAGAGACGAGAAGCGAGAGGCGAGAGGCGAGAGGCGAGAGGCGAGAGGCGAGAGGCGAGATGTGAGATGTGAGAGGTGAGTGGCGAGATTCGAGAGGCGAGTGGTGATGGACGAAAGGCAGGCGAGTGGCGAGAGCTGAAAGGCGATAGACGAGTGATGATAGGCGAGTGGCGATAGACAATATGCAAGGGGCGAATGGCGAGATGCGAGAGGCGAGTGGTGAGAGGCGAGAGGTAATATAAGACATGCAATAGATGATATACAAAGAGCGATAGGCGAGTGGCGAGTTCTGAGTGACGAGTGGTGAGAGGCGATTGGCGAGAGGCGAGAGGCGATAGACGAGTGGCAATAGACGATATGCAAAAGGCGCATGGCGAGAGGCGAGATGTGAGACGTGAGTGGCGAGATGCGAGAGGCGAGTGGTGATGGACGATATACAAGAGGCGAGAGGCGAGAGGCGAGAGGTGAGAGGCGAGAGGCGAGAGGCGAGAGGCGAGAGGCGAAAGGCAATAGGCGAGAGGCGAGAGGCGAGTTGTGAGAGGTGAGTGGCGAGATGCGAGAGGCGAGTGGTGATGGACGATATGCAAGGGGCGAGTGGCGAGATGCGAGATGCGAGAGGCGAGAGGCGAGAGGCGAGAGGCGAAAGGCAATAGGCGAGAGGCGAGAGGCGAGATGTGAGAGGTGAGTGGTGAGATGCGAGAGGCGAGTGGTGATGGACGATATGCAAGGGGCGAGTGGCGAGATGCGAGAGGCGAGAGGCGAGAGGCGAAAGGCAAGAGGCGAGAGGCGAGAGGCGAGAGGGAGAGGCGAGATGTGAGAGGTGAGTGGCGAGAGGCGAGAGGCGAGAGGCGAGAGGCGAGAGGCGAGAGGCGAGAGGCGAGAGGCGAGAGGCAAGAGGCGAGTGGCGACATGAGAGATGCGAGAGGCGAGATGCGAGAGGTGAGAGGCAAGAGGCGAGTGGCGACATGAGAGATGCGAGATGCGAGACACGAGAGTAGAGAGGGAATAGACGAGTGGCAATAGACGATATCCAAGGCGCGAGTGGCGAGTGGCGGGAGGCAATAGACGAGTGGTGATACGCGAGTGGCGATAGACGATAGGCAAGTGGCGACTGGCAAGAGGTTATAGGCGAGTGGCGAGTGGCGAGAGGCGAGTGGTGATACGCGAGTGGCGATAGACGATAGGCAAGTGGCGACTGGCAAGAGGTTATAGGCGAGTGGCGAGTGGCGAGAGGCGAGTGGTGAGAGGTGAGTGGCGAGTGCCGAGAGACGAAAGGCAGGCGAGTGGCGAGAGCTGAAAGGCGATAGACGAGTGATGATAGGCGAGTGGCGATAGACAATATGCAAGGGGCGAATGGCGAGATGCGAGAGGCGAGTGGTGAGAGGCGAGAGGTAATATACGAGATGCAATAGATGATATGCAAAGAGCGATAGACGAGTGGCGAGTGGCGAGTGGCGAGTGGCGATCCCGAACAAACATACAAGAAATCTAGAAAAACGGAAAAGTGGAAAAATTAAGTTTTTTATCCACTGTTAGTGGGGGATTAATACAGCAAAACATAGAGAACTAACGATCCAACGAGCAATGCCTATCTAAATTACAATTATTGTAAGTTATGATTCTCCCATAATCAAATGATTAGCTACCCTTGAGCGTTACCATGACATAATTATGAGAATAAAATCGAATTGAGAATGATATTTCGTCTCTATGCCCGCTTGCTTTTATATCGGATTAGTAATCACGATTACCCGCAAATATTACAGTAGTAGAACAATAGATGGTACTTGGAATAAATGGTATTAACTTTGGCTTAAATAATTTGCATTTTACGCACAAATTACATTAATTTTCCACAAACCCGAAACAACGATTTGCATATCTCCAGAATTTATTATGTGATAATGAACATCGTTACTCGGACAATAAGACAGTCTGAAGATAACGTGTTACATTTACTTAACAAAGCTTATCAACCGGCCAAGAGTATGTTATCGACTTGCTTCCTTCGACCGCCAACTGACTTTATTGTTACACACGGAAGTATGGCCGAGCGAAAATATTTAATCTTGAATTAATTGCACTTGTTCGGTTCCAATATATTGTTGCTGTAGCTATTGTATGGTTGCTAAACATATTGGCAGAATATGTTTACTGTGTCAAATAATTGTTGATCAATTTTAATCTTAGCAGCCAAATATACTTACATATTGTCACAACTCGGGTCTCGACAAAAACAAAATCCACCTACATATACACAAAGTACATTTATTACCCGTCGGCATTTGAACTAAGAACATTTAAATTCTTTTATGGTCGTCTTATTTTGTTTATTTATTGGCATGCGGCCTATTGTTGTATTGTGATCATTAGCCAGTTGTTACGGATTTAAAGTACAAGCTGATTCTAGGAAATTCAGTCCACGCGACCGGGTGGACATACTGCAACTCTGCAGTATTAAGCAATGGCGCGACTGAGGGAGCAGGCGGTCGAGCGATAACCACGAGCGAAGCAAGACGTGTGTAATTCAATCGGGAATCTAATAAATGAGGAATTTGCGCTTTTTATTGAATTACGACCTCCTGCATTAGGTTTGGTCTTGTTGTGTTCGGTTAAATGTGTACCTATGTTTTACGTGATTGTATAGTTCTAATAAACTCTATAGTAATTCTAACGGCATTTTAATTCGATTCTGGCAACTCGCAACAATGTAATCAACACAATTAGCTAAGAAATTTAACACCACAACACAAAAACATGTCATGAACTTCAATGATATGTCGTTTCAATGCTATTTATTAAGTTTTTTAGGAGCGATAATATACTTACGATACAATCTTCACATGTTTAATAACCTCAATACACCAACAAAAGCCTAACAAGATGATAAGTTGACAACCATTCATTTAAAATCCAATGTTATTTGCTAGATTTGGAAATTATACTGCTGAAATGTAATTTGACTCTTAAAAGTATTATCAAAGCTATGAAGTATATTTTACATTATTTATTACATCGTTTCAAAAAAATTACAAGCTAGAATACTCATCTAATTGAATGTATTCATAATCCATAGATTGAAGAAATAAAAACAGTTTCACTCATATTTTAGGTTCGTTTTGTGGAAAGATATTCATTGCTAATGTATGAGATATACATAATTGGTAAAATTATGCCAAGCGTTATGTACGTGTAAGATAAATCAATTAACAATTTAATAAATTTTGTTTTATTATAAACTAGCTGTCCTGGCAGACGTCGTTCTGCCCGGAAAAGCTTCAATCGATACGCCGACAGCAACGCCACCTACCGGGTCCTATTGTGAACAAATTCATAAAGCTTCTTTGGCTCATGCATAACAACTTTGCTAAAGTTCATCACATGATCAAATGTATAGTTTACGATTCTATAAAGGACATACAGACAAATATTCATTTTATATATAAAGGTTGTTCTAAAAAATCAAATCAAACGTGAAAGTGTGTCAAACTTCACACCAGTATGTATGAATATGTTAAAGCGTCACCTAACGACGTAATTCGCCGGCCAACACCCCCCTGTCTCTCCGCCGTCAACGCTAAAGACTTCCTTCATGGCATAAACAAGAGTTGACGTCTTATCTTGTACTATATAGCTTTATTATAATATTCAAACACATCCAGAATTTCTATGGTCGGGATACAGAAACCACATTTAATTTTTAGTGACCTCTTAACAACAACAACCTTTTAACTAGACTTCATTTGGGTATTTACAAGTAGAGTTTCCCTCCGGCTAAGCCGCGAGTCAAACTCTGTTGATTTAATTACCGGTCTATTTTACTTACATAAAACTTAATTATAATGTACCATACACATACATACCACAGAATATACAAAACCAATACATGCATAATATAAATACATAACTTACTATCACACCACATACATACATAACATAAAACTTGGACTTTAACATTTTGACTAGCCGTCCCCCCGTTCAGTATCATCCTATCTGACTCTAGTATGCTGTTTCTCCTTAATACAGGTTATTTTATAACCTAGCTAGGAAGACAGCGCTACTTTCAACAACTCGGGCAATATAAAGAACAGGTTCAAAATTATTAATGTCGATTTAAATACTTACTTATAATTTTGATATTGTCATTATAATGTAGTTATTTATGTTTCTAAGGTTTAGTTTAATTTAAGTATCATTGTAACTGCAAGTATAATTTGTAACATTTTTTAGTTCAATGAAAATTTATTATTATTATTATTTGTATGTCTTTCAAGACCACGGGCCATGAAAATGGCCTGGACTTTTGGAGGGCTTGCGTGGGGCCATGGGGAGGCCAACACGTAGAGGCCCCTTGACAAATTTAGTGTAAATATGTGGCGTGACACTGACCGGCGATTATCCCTGTCTACACCATATAATAATGCACCCAAGGACAAGCCCCGGCCAGTGTAGGACTATTGTGGGAAATGAGGACAAAAAGTACCGGGCTATTGGGGTGAACTGTTAGTGTACTAGCGGTCTGGGAATATGGGGACTATGACGTCTGCCCGTCACAATGTTCAGGGAACATGGAAAAATGGGCAGACGGTGACTCGCCACTCCCTGCATGGGCCCCTAAAAATGCCATAAAAGGCAGGGGCAACATGGGTGTGAGTGGCTAAGGGGTGTAGAGAGGTGGGCTGCAGGTTCACCGAAGCTACTTCCGACATTAGGCCATTTATCACTTCCACCCCTGGAGCTTGAGTCTTAGCTCTAGCGATCTCCACTCCGTGCCGGCTGGTTAAAGCAAGCACGGAGGCGGGGGCCTTGTTTTGGCCCCCGGAGTCAGGTACGATGTGTCGCCACTCACCTAAGGCTTCGCCACAAAGCCCCCCTGCGGGTTTATTATTATTATTATTAATTAGATTTTTATTTATTGCGAGTGAATCCGCGGGCAAAAGCCAATATATCTTTATAAACCTTCAATGAAAAATTCCTAATAATATTTATAAATGCGAACGTAAATCTTTTGTCTGTCTGTTCCGTTTTCACTGAAAAAATGCTGGCCCGATTTGGCTGAAACTCAGTATAATTAGGTATGTAGATATATTTTTTCGATGCCGAGAATGAACATAGGATACTTTTTTATCCCAAAAATGGGATAGTTTCCGGGATTAAAATATATTTGTTTTTCTGTTAGTTATGGTTTTACGAAAAAGTACTACACCGATTTGGCTGAAATTCGGTACATATATGTAATTTTAATAATAACGGTGGACAAGGGATACTTTTAATGTCGGATAATGGAATAGGTTTGGGGATAGATTTATGTAAAAATTATCCCAGAAAGTAGGATACGTTTTTAGTTTGTGATTTGGCATTTTCATCACCATGTTGGTCAATTTGGTCATTTTGGTGGATTTGGTTATTATGGTGTACAATGTACACTGTACATTTGTAATTTTAATACCGAAAACGGGCTAAGATACTTTTCATCTGGGAAATGGGATAGTTTGCGATATAAAATGAAGTGAATCTTCCGGGGAAAATAGCATTAACATAAAAATTTAATACAATGTAACCTGTGTTGTAATTCTTTTAACAAGTGGTACGCACCAGAGGTTCATTCGCGGTGCAGCCGCGGGATAAACTCTAGTTGTTGTATAAATACGTAATTTGACTCCTTTAAGGTACGACGTCATTCCTAGCCAACCTGGGGCCTACTTCTGCCATTGCCATCTCGTCAAAATCGGAAACTTTCGTTGCGATAGAAGAATTATCTGATTTCAGTATTTTGTTAATTCTAATAGCACGGCACGCCACTCTACCTTTCTGGGCGAAATCTTGAAATAAATGTTAACATTTCTGGTAGCTTTTCAATATTTATATCGGCGAATGCTATATCTGCCCAAAGTAATACCAGTTATGTACTATTATTCCGCCGCGACGATATCGAGAAGATATTATCGATTTAGCAATATGAAATTTTAACAATATAGCAATGGAATCGGATTTTGAATATCTTTGCAACGCCATGATAAATTAAAATAGCTTTGGGCCCTGGTTAAAAATGAATAAGACCGCGACGTTTCGTAATGTGTTACAACGAGTCTCAGTAAATTTGACTGTCAACAACCCTATTGTAGAGAATTAAAAGCAGTAATTAATTTGAGAGTCGGTCTTAAATAACGTTACATTGTGGTTTTAGGAACGCATGTAACATAGTTCGCTATTCCCTGTCCGAGTTGATCCAAATTTATTACTTGCTGGAACAAAAATTGATTTATGCGCGGATGCATGAGCAAAAAACCTATTGAATAAATTCACGAGGCGAGTTTATGTCCCGCCTAGAATAAATATTGTATGTAAAATGGTGCAATATATCCCGTTTTAACTTTTAAATTTCTGTATGTTTACTTAATTTTAGGTATTTATTACGTAATACTAATTTTTCTTTTCCTTGAATTAACAGAGGCAGCTATTTCTAAGCAAAAAGGCCCCCGCCTCCGTGCTTGCCTTAGCCAGCCGGCACGAAGTGGAGATCGCTAGAGCTAAGACTCAAGCTCCAGGGGTGGAAGTGATAAATGGCATCACGTCAGAAGTAGCTTCGGTGAACCTGCAGCCCACCTCTCGACACCCCTTAGCCACTCACACCCATGTTGCCCCTGTGTTTTATGGCATTTTTAGGGGCCCATGCAGAGAGTGGCGAGCCACCGTCTGCCTATTTTTCCATGTTCCCTGAACATTGCGACGGGCAGACGCCATAGTCCCTATATTCCCAGACCGCTAGTACCACTAACAATTCATCCTAATAGCCTGGTACTTTCTCTTCTCATTTCCCGCAATAGTCCTACACTGGCCGGGGCTTGACCTTGGGTGCATTATTATATGGTGTAGACAGGGATAATCGCCGGTCAGTGTCACGCCACATTTAGATTAAATTTGTCACGGGGCCTCTACATGTTGGCCTTCCCATGGCCCCACGCAAGCCCTCCAAAAGTCCGGGCCATTTGTATGGCCCGTGGTCTTGAAAGACAAATAAATTAATAAATTTTATTTCAAAAACCGCAATATTGTTTATTTGTTACAAGATTTTATTTAACTAGCAATGTTTGTTAGTTGGTATATCAAATAGTTATGCTGGTCAGTAGGGTTGGCAGAAAAGGTTACATAAATAGTTGTTGCAATAATTTGTTATTTTAATGTATGTACTTTATAGAAGTATATGCAATAATAGTAAGTAATGCAATACAATAATAGTAAGTAGGCATTGAAAAACTGGTTTATAATTAGATTCATTCAAGCTGAATTAGAATGCGTTTTATTTGCATACTTGATCAGTTCTGATTAAAATATACGATAATATAAAGAAAACACCAAAAAGTATTAAAAACAATCAACTATAAATGAAAATATAAGTACTTATTTGGTTTTTGTTACAATAACAAGAACCCTAATAACCGGATTTATTTGGAACAATGCATAGTCTTTCTTAGATGTATAAATTACAAGACAGTCGTATTGGACATATCTATTTAGCAGTACGACGCAAAACATAGTTTAATTAAATCCATAATAAAAAACTTGTCAAGTAATTGGACCTTACACAATGTCGTAATATTAACTACAGCATTTCCTAGACTTTATCTAAAAGACAATCTAGGGACAAAATCTTCAGCCTAACGATCGTTACAATCTCGACATTCTTAAGCTTCGCAAATAAACATGTTTCAAGCAAAACAACTACAAGCGAGACTGAGATAATAATTCTACATTTAATGTTCATGATTTTGGTAGATATGTTTAGACTATTGAACATTTTAGACATTGATTAACTGTGCGCGGCGTCATAATCAGGAAGCAGTTTTTATGTTCGCGACATAGGAAACAAGTCTTTAGGAATGAGATCTCGTCGACCCCGGCGTCCAGCGTCTCCTCCTGATCGGCAGATACCATGCCGCTGCGGAGCAGTCGGTCACGTCTGTCGCAGACCGATGGAGCAGACGAGTTCTGGGTGGAGATCGCGTCTCAGTAAACGTAGGTCGGACACCCGCCGGCCCGATGGACCACGACCATGCAAGGTCGCCGGTAGGCACTGGATGAGGAAATCGGGGGACAGCGATGAGTGGCACCGTTTGGGAGGCCTACGTCCAGCAGTGGACTGCGAATGGCTGACGACGGATTAGGTCTCAGCTTAGTATACGTACGCACCTAAGCATTACGTCGTTACTAGAAAAAAATATTTACTATCTCGCGCCGGACCCCTGTGCAGGTTAAAAAGGTTTATGCCCATACATGCTTCGATCTACGTGCTGCGCAGTCATATCTCCATTAGTAGACCTCTTTACAGCATGTATGGCTGGCATGAAGTTCTCTCTGCGCCGCTCCTCGAAGGTCTTTCTTCTGGCGAGGCCAGACCTTTCGTCCGAGCGGGACTAGAGCTTTATATTCATAGCATCTTTTAAATTCTATAAAATTTCGAAATCAAACATATACAATATAAAATAAAACTCCTCTCTAACATTTTCATTTAAATCTGCTAAGCTGTTTTATATATCTACTCGAGAAAAACTTTCACACCGACACACACACATAAACATAAAGATTTGCACCTGGCAATTTATATATACTTCAATTTATTGGTATTAATAGAAGTAATAAACACTGGTTCTTAGTAAGAAGATTGGCGCTGAAAACCCGGAAATTAGTAATTGTTACGCGATGTCCATCACAGCAGTTATGAGAACCATAGAGTATATTAATATCACATAGATAATAATCATAGATAATACTATGATCCTGGCAACACTATGATGTAATTGCTATTTTTAGCAATGGTGCAATATTATTGTTTTGTAGGGTAGTATTTGCATATAAAAAAGGCGGTCTGGTGTATAGACGGGGTTCATTGCTTACTGTGCGGTGTGAATAGTCACACCAAAGGCTGAACAATAAAGGGGAAACCCTGCCCAAATAGTTAATATTTGGTATATATGGTACTGTCTTACTCAAATCTCTGCAAGGCTGTTTACATAATATAACAAATGTTTGACTTTCAAACGAGTAACACATTTTGCTTGCCTTTAAAACTTTGTTTATAACTTTTTTATATTTAATTTTTATTTCACAAGATTAGTATCGTATATGTACTTATAACTTTAAAAAATTATCTCGCTGGTTCGTTATATTGTAATAAACGAAAATCTTAACTGATACAGCTTTTACGAGGCAGAAAATCTAGTCATTAGAGTTTCTACTAAGCCCTTATGTAAGGCGCTCGTAGATAAGGTCCCTTGAGCTTAACGACATTACAGTCTAGTCGATACTACGTGCGTTTCCTCAGGGACGATGTATTCGCACTGATCTTTCTCAGATGTCCTAAATTTACTAACTTTGTCAATAGATGTGATAAACTTATTTCATAAGAAACCTTGACGTGCGACATTAGATTGAAAGTGGTCCAAATCAGTCCCGTCCGTATATGGATACCATCATGCTTGGCCTCACTTACTGATTCGCTGCATGACTGACATAACAATTCACAGCACAAAGACTGGCGCTAGAACCATGAAAAATTTCAAGCGGATTCCTCCTATACCGTAGGAGCACAAAAAGAAAGAATTTTTGAAAATTTAACCTCTTAGAGTAATGAAAAAGGGGATGAAAGTTTGTATGGAAAATCGTCACTTTTAAGGTAAGAAGCATAAAATTGTATATACACATTTCTGGTTACAAATAAAGGTAATCGTGTATCGGATTCTTTCGAAATTCACTACCTAAGGGATTGAAAAAGGCGATGAATATCATCAATATCATATCATCATTTTCAAAGGAAGAAGTACAAAATTTTATGTACTTGCTTCAGGTTAGAAATACACGTATCTAAGCGTTTTTGGAAGTTCAACCGCTACGGGGCTGAAAAAGGGGCTACTCTTCAACTTTTTTGACTAATCAAACTATGTCAATTTTTAATCTAATTGAGCAAAGCCGCTGGCAACAGCTAGTACATATAATTATGTGAATTGTCTATGGCAAACGATCAATTGTCTATAGCCGACCGCCCATAGAATTATTATTAATTCGACGTTCCAAGTTTTTGATGTGAAGTTTCAGGATTATGTTGTGCTGTGCAGTTTTGTTTATATTATATTATAGCTAGACTAAAGTTTTATGTTGAAAATCTTGATTTTTTAGTAAATGTGCGATATAGAGCTGCAAAGAGAACAGCAAGTAGGGCTAGTTTGAACATCTGACGTACAAATTATCTCAAAACGAGGGTACCGAAAATCTTTGCGGCTAGCGGCCCGTCCCGGCGTTGTACGGGTGGTTTATGGCTTATTTTTTAATACCTTGGGTTGCATTATTGAAGTTTTAGTAGAGATCCCTAATTTTTCTAGTAACAAATATAGCCTATATTACTAAAGGATAATGTAACATTCTAATGTTGAAATAAATTTTAAAATCGGTGCAGTAGTTTTGGAGTTTATTCGTTACAAATATACAAAATAATAGAATGTTTTTTTGTAAGTATATTTATGTTTTAGTTTAATTTTAGTTGATATTAATTTATAATTAGTTTTATTTAAGTTACTTTATTTTTCTGAAGTTTTCGCGACTTGTACGCGACACATAATAAAACTAAGTTTTAACGGGTCTAATAAATTACCGTGCTTAAAACCGTTAAAACGTAGTTTTATTATACTTTATTTTTACTTTAAAGTGCTATATAACTATACCCTAACATTCGTCAAAATACAAATCTTTCCTTTTTATAGTAGCATTGTAGATAGACAATGTCTCCAGTGTTAGTTATTGTTCTGAGAATTGATTACATTGTACATCTAATTACCTCAGCTTTGTTTAAACTCATGTAATTAAGTTCAATGTTAAAGATCGATTCAGCGAATTAATTACGGGGGACTTACTACGTAAACGTTATTCCTCATTAGGTATGTTAATTACGTTATTATTTAGTGGTGTAAGTTGATAATCTTGTTCCAGATAGATATTAGTAAAATA
The DNA here is from genome assembly GCA_012273795.1 of Dendrolimus punctatus. Taxonomy (NCBI): domain Eukaryota; kingdom Metazoa; phylum Arthropoda; class Insecta; order Lepidoptera; family Lasiocampidae; genus Dendrolimus; species Dendrolimus punctatus. Next base: position 6,328,260 of record CM022529.1, on the reverse strand, counting down.
GGTTTATGCCTGAGTCATTCTTATTTCGCCTACATTCGTGGCAGTAAGCTGGAAAGATGTCAGCAAGGCAAGTAATATTATATAATAATTATATCCGTGCAGGAACGGAGAAATAATACAATTTCCTGCGGCCGGGCGGCCTGTCGTAAGAGGCGACAAAACAACCCACAGCCAGGTGGTAGGGCATTTGCCCGCCTGGATGGCTACCACCCCTGGTCTAAAGTACGTCGCCATAACAACCTTGAGTTGTGTTTCGGCATTAGTGACCAGGTTCCAGTCTCCCTTAAGAGAGTAGCAGCGCATTTGTAGCACCTTTGGTGTTGCAAATGTCCATAGGGGACGGTAACCGCTTACCAACAAGTGGGCCATCCACCTGTCTGCTGAACTCCTGCAATAAAAAATAAATATTAAAAAAAGTAAGAATGTCAGCAGTTATCATACATTCAATAGAATTATTATGTATTGATACTTTCTAGTGAGCATAGTAGACCGTATCGTATTCCTTACCGTGCGTGATACGTTCATAGTACGGACATGGTATGATCCGGTGTAGTGGACAAATACCTTGATTCGTAACAAGCGCCTTTCTTACAGTTGGCGCTACCAGTCCGTTTTGTTTCTCAATCAACGCCTTTATTCTTTAAAATATATTTTTAAATTTAAATTAGTCTTAAATTCCTAACAAATTACTTTCAAATACATGATTTTCTTCAGTTTAGGAAAAAAATAAATTAAACCAAAGCCATGTAGACCGGATTTGTCCTACTTATTGAAATCCATAGAACGGAATACGTTATCGTTGCCCACCGGAGAGTCCGGTCAATTCTGTTGGATTATTCAAATACTAGGACCTCTAGCATGTGGTATTAGAGTAAGAGACTCTGGAATTAGTATTATCTTTTGTTGTTCTGTATTTGTTTATGCAAATTGAAATTATACTTATGTGTACAGAGGTCTCAAGCTCAATGGAGCTGCCTTCAGACTAGGGACTAGTAGTTATTGAAATGATTTATCTAACGTCGGGCTAGTGTGCTGGACCGTTTGTAGATATTATTTCTGGTCAAATGAACTACAAACTGAAATTGTGTGCATGCAATGAGCATGAAGATATCGAGATTAGTGGATTCAGTTTATATGACAATCAATTTAGAAGACTATTTCCAGTCTTTCATCTATTTTACTGTCGCTTTTTCGTTTCCTCGGGTTTCAAATCACGATTCTAAAGAAACATCTTTAAAAATCTCTTTAAAAAGTAAAATTTTGTTAAAAATTCTAAATCATCGAAAAGTCAATGCATGATAAAAGTACAGGTCGGGGTTGGAAAATTTTATCTGCGGTTCCTTTTTGCGGTCCAAACTGTAAATGAAAAGTAATACAGAGAACACCGCAACCGTTAATCCACAAAACAACATTTGGAAAGTTTCGTTTCATTGAAAAACCGCGTTGAAACATTTTCTGTAAATATTAATTCGTTATTTCGGACCAGACGCATATTTCGTAGAATTAAGTTCAGATCGAGTTTCAAAGTGTGAACCTCCGTTTGTGTTTATCAAATACATTATTCAACAAACGTCATCCTGCCCTGATATTCAAACTATCCTGGAACCCACTCATACATACACAAAAAATGTCAACAAAATAAATATATCTGTGTAAGAGGGATTCAGTGACAAATACCAGGGTGAATCTAAAAGTTCTTAGAAGTGCATATATAAAAGCTTTTTGGGATTCGAAATTCGATATTCAAATTAAAGAGTGTCAAACACACAATATTTATACCAACTGTCACTTGTTTTTGTCAGTTTGTTCGCTCTTAATAAATTGTTTTGTGCAACGAGTTGTCCAAAACTCTATATCTATAAATATAAACGAAAGTCGTGTTAGTTATACTATGTATAACTCAAGAACTGCTGTGCCAATTTAGCTGAAACTTTGGTGGGGAGATAGCTTAGAACCAGGAGACGCACCTAGGATACTATTTATCCCGTTGGAAGCGGTAGGTGGCGCTGAGATCGGGTGAATCACCTTGACCGATTTTGGTGATATTGTTTTTGTGTGTTTGAGTGGGTGATGAACCCCCGGATGGTTTAAATTCACAATTGGAACCGGTAGGTGGTGCTGGGGTCAAATCCTAGATTTTTATTTTTTCAGAGCATGACAACGTCTGCCGGGGCCGCTAGTTTAGGATAAAAATGAGTCACGTTCGATGATAAAATATTTCAGCATGAAAAAAAACGAATCGAAAGATATTTTTTCGGTCATTCAGCAGAGATTAGTGGATGATGCTGTACCATACTCTACGGTTGCGTACTGGGTGGTTAAAAAAAGTCCTGCGGTATTGACAACTTTTGAGCGTAGGACCAAGATGACATACCACGCAATTTGTAGGACAATGTGGGTAGTAAACTATGCAAATGTTAGCTAAACAATAAAAAAAACAGCTGGTTAGTAATTATTTTTAAAATTCGTCAATTCAACATATACCAACGTTACTGTAAGGAAAAAAGTTGGGCGTCTTGTCAAAAGGAAGCTACTCACGAAACATCAACTTGTTAGTAATAAATGATGAAAAGTGTACTAGGGAACCTGTACTATGATGTTTGTGTGATGTTATCAAAATAACATACAATTAATTTTACTAAACTTTTGATACTGAAAGCTGAATCTAGTGAAATTACTCGTAATTGTATATTTTATCGAATCCTAGGCTTTATATTAAGGTTTGTGGTAACGTCGAGTCCTTTAGAATTTGGAAGGAACTAAGTATCGCTCTCCGCGCCACTGATTCCATAGTCGAGGTCGTTAATCAAATGCCTTAGTATTTTATCTGTACAAATAAATAACATTGAAGTGTCTGTTTGTAATGTCAAAATATTTTTTTTACTGAATGAATACGAAAGTATTTAGGGTATTTATATCAAAATTTCAAATATTTTTTTTACACTCTGTCTGTTTGTTGTTTTATGGAACGTTCATTGTCACATAGCAGATGTTATAAGGAGTAACTTAGTTGATTTTTTTTTAATATTCGCACGCGCACATCTCTACCTTCGTCACCGCATCGGAGGCCAAAATAAATTAAACTTCACGGTTAACAGCTATTTGTAAATAAAATAAAGTGATATAATACACTCATCGAAATTATTACTTTTTGTTCTATAAATGCGTAGATTTTTATCCTGTTTTGATAGAAATTGAAGATGTTATTTCATGTCAGTAATTTGGAAGTGATTTGGTCTATTTCTTTCTTAACATAAAATAATTAAGAAACATCAAAGTTATGTCTCGCATCGTGAATATTTATAGATCAATATTTTTTTACAGTGAATTATTATTGATCAAAAATTTCCAATGAAAAGTTGTTTCGTTCAAACCCTGTTTTCGACTCTTTGCAGGAAGAGGAGCCTTAAAGTAATGTTAACTTTAATTCATGACCATACTTATTATGTACCTAATAATAGCCGGTTATAGTTAACTTTAAAAAGTTGTTCATTATGGAAACATTTAGGTACTTAACAAATAAGGTTTCCGTGCCTTAACGTAGTTAATGAACGTGTTTAGGCAAACGACGCCCAACTAACATAAGCCTTGTTCAAAGACGTGAGTTTAGTGCCGGCAAAGTGCCAAGTGGCAGCCATTTTAATGTCATATTAATAAATTAGATGCGAGGATTCTTCGCGGAATTAAGGAGCGGTGTTGATGTAAGGTATGACATTCTTCTTATTATTTGAGTAGAAAACTTGGAGGTTAGCAGACAGGACGACAGGTCCACCTAATGGTAAGTGGTTACTGTCGCCTATGGATGTTTTTAACACCAGAGATGTAACAAAGAAGTTTTAAATTCTATTCTTAAATCATTTTGTCTTTCTATTGAAACTGAAAGACAGAAATTGACCGTCTATTTTGACATAAGATAGGTCTTAACGATTTCTGTGGTGACGTCACTAAGGGTGTGTTTCATTCATGGCAAGGTAAATTTGTAAACGAACTGTGGTTTACGCTGGTCTGTTTGTCAGATATCGGACTTAACGGTGTTTGTTCATTATTTATAAGACAAGAGTAATTTGTTAAAAGCTGTTATTTTGACATTATAAACTGACAGTTAAATTTTAGTTTTCTGTATAGATTACAATCAGAAAACCAACAAAAAGATTCTATAGAAGTAAAGACCGTTATTTTGATATCGCAAATATGGCCCCACCACACAAAGAACAATCCAGTGCCTCTAAACCAAGTAAGTAATTGGGGAGTAGTGAATAAGAAAAGGCGAAGTAAGTAAATTCAACCTTAATAGGAATAATTATATTACAAATGAATATGTTTAATAACGACATTTGTATGACAAAGAGATACACAATTGATCCAAATAATCTTTATTTGCATTTGAATAATTCAAAGTTATTGAATACTGTCATATTGCAACTACATTATTTCAATTGTATTCAATTGATACCGTTTATACAATTTTATTATTCAAGTATATAGATAAATTAATTTGCAATTTAACTATTTCAGTAAACTCATTGCATTTGTGACTGTGAAATCCATGTGGAATGCGGTGTAGGTTCGTACCTTCGTAGTAGCGAAACTACATTATTATTATTATTGTATCGACGTAAGATGTTATCAGACTGTTTTATTTTTACAACAATAAAACCCCTACGTACTATAAATTTAAGCCTATGTGGCAGTGGGTCGATCAAGTCTGTCCCAGGACCAATGGCCGATGGAATAGACGATTCCTATGGTGGAGATCGCGTCTCAGTAAACGTAGTGTCGGACGCCCTCCAGCCCGAGGGACTGGCGATCTATGCAAGATCGCCGGTATCACTGAAGGAGGAAATCAGAGGACAGGGATGAGTGACACCGTCTTGGGGAGGCCTACGTCCAGCGGTGGACTGTAAATGGCTGGCGATGATGTTTGCAAATTCTTAATTAAACTCAATGACATTTTTGTGCATTGATTTTGATGACAGCGTACATTAATATAATAGGAGCATTTCGATGTAAAACAACAGTTTATAGAAATATAAAATGTGAGTACATATTGCATCCATTTAGCTAGCAATCAAAATATCATATTTGCATTATACGTGATGATTAATAGCATTAACGAGTCTCGATATGTATCACATACGTCATTAAGCGTACTCACTGTACACCACAAACTCGTCACCAAACGTTCATTTAGAATTTGATGTAATTCACAATAACCGCATTATTTCAGACGCGATATTAAATTATGCAATGCTGGATATTTTAATAACTTTAGCTTCGACGTGACTTCATATAATTTGGGCAAATAGTACTTCTTTATTTTACCCTAAAAACCGTACAAAAGGTACAGGTAACGGTAGTTTTGACAAAGTTGAATTTACCAATACAAACCCAAAATGAAATGTAACTGTGCTGTTAGACCTTTTTCTATTTCAGTTGTAATAGCCATATAGCAAGTAAATGAATACAGCATTTCAAAACATAGTTACAAATATTTAGGTTTACCCGTATCTTTCAAACGCTGGAAGAGAATGTAATGAGAGGTAAATAAATATTTAACACAATTTCCTGTTTTAATATTTATTAAAAATTTATTATAATCCATTGTATCATTCGTCATTTGAATCCTCATCGAAACAAATCTTCGGACTGTCTACCGTCAAAAGGACTAAAAATGGTAATTTATGATTAGATACAGCAAAGATAGCAATTTATGTATATTTTTTGGTATTTATTCTGAGACTACAGGCAGATTACAATTTTATATTATTATCTAGCCTTGCTTCCCGCTGCACTCGCAGTCGGTTATTATATCTTCCTATACATTAATTTGCCTTACTACAGGTTATTTGACATAAACTGCGTAAAGCTATTGTTGATTTTCTGTTAATGGTGGAGTCAAAGAATGTCTGATAACATATATATAGCGAGATTTTTTTAGTTTAAAGTGACCAAGGTTCTAGAACATTGCATGTTTGTTTTAACGAAAGTTGCACAATTGTGTTAAAAAATGTAACTTAGTGAAACACTACGCTGGTTGCCATTAGAAATTTTGCTATGGCATCAGTTTAACGTCTTCAATTTGGCTGAAGCTTTTTGCTTAAAATTTAATTCAAAACTTGTAAAGGTATCTATTTGTGATAACTTTACTAAACTGGTTACATACACAAATTGCGTAATGCCATATTTAAGAAAGAATTGGAGTGCAAGAGGTAGAGAGTAAGATATAGAAAGCAGTCATCAGCCACAGAGGCAAGATTAGTGCGGACGTGACCGTGGCTGGTGGCTCAACAGATAATGACGTCATTAAGAGAGCGAGGGAAATAGATAATGGACGTTTTTGTCTCGGCATTCATGGGCTAAGATTTTTTATAGAACGCCTAAAGTGGGTTATCATTAATTGGTTGAGAAATACTTCGATGAATAGGTTGATGAAATTGTCTGTGCCTTTGAATGGAGATTTTGAATTGATTTGAATTCTATGAATTACTGTGATAATTTGATGTAATAAAATAGGGCGGCTATTGATTTCCACACCTAAACACTCAGTAATTATGAAATATAAAATGGGCGCATATAAATATTTTCATTTGAAACTGTTTATATGCTATTTATATATGTGTCGCTTTTTGTTAAATTAATATTTTATTTTTCGCTTTCAGAGTTTCGTAGGTGAAACTATAAAAGGTTTAGATTTGAGCTTATAGCTCTAAATATGAACCTTTTCTGGGTTTATCTTGAACAAGTTTCCTCAAAACCTCATTTACCGCCAGCATCTGATGTTTGTAACAATTATGTACGTTAATGTTGGATTTCTAGTTCTTAGTTACTGATTGCTCAATCGATATATCAAAATAAAAATTCTGTAACCCATTTGTCATAGTTATATTGAGAAACATAGAATACAGACTCGTCATTAGTAATTTCCGTCAATTTCTCTCTTTTCTTTCATACGCTCTCAATTATTTGAAATCGACACAATATGTCTTTTCCTTCCATACTTTTCTGTTCTGACATACGTCCTCTGTTACACCACAAATCATCATCTTTCACACAACCCATCCATTTCCTTTACTTGACTTGACTTTCATCCTTCCTCATTATGCCCGTACCAACTTAGTCTTCTTCCTGACATTGTTTTAATTTTTTTCATTTTCATATCTTCTAAAATTTGGTCTCAGCAGACAGGCAGCCGGCCCACTTGACAGAAAGCAGTTATCATCGTCTCTAAAGGGAAACTGGAACTTGGTTAGTAATGCCGTAACACAACTCAAGGTTGTTATGGCGGTATACTCTAGACCAGGCGTGGTCAGTCGGGCAAATAACCTTCCACCTGACTGTGGGTTGTTTTGTCACGTCTGACGACAGGCCACCCGGACGTAGGAAAGTTCATTTCACTTTATAGAGGTGAAAAATTTCATGATCAACTGTCAAATATTTTTATAAACTCCTTGAACTTTACTAACAATAAATGTTGCATAACTTTTGAGTTATATTTATTTAATCTCCTTTCCACGAAACTTTTATACGGATGTTATAAGAAAATGCTATATAAACGGAGTGTACATTTGTTTAGCAGGAAAAAGGTAAACTAAAAACAAGCCATCTTTTATCTGTCCTTGGGCCTCAAAAAGTTTTATCCAAAAGGTGAGATGAAAAATGATTTGTCGGGTGGGGCGGGATGGTTTAGGTTTCGCGAGGGAGGCTTCATAGCTGCCACGTGAATAATACGCTTGAATGAATCACAATACGCGTAGGTTCAACTGGAAAAATGTCCATTTCAAACAATGTGTATTCGTGTGATGCCATTGTTCATAATCCTACAGTATAAAGAACTATTAAGTAAGCACACGGTATTAACAATACGAAATACCTTAAGTTACCTGAAATCGAGCATTTTAGGTAACTTAAGGTATTTCGTCATCATAAAAAGTCCACTTGGATACTGACTACATATTTTTTTGTACCACTGAAAGTATACACACTAGGCTTATTCATTGTAGATTAAAAAATAGTTGACACATCTATCTATATATATTAAAGAAAGTCGTGTTAGTTACATTATTTTTAACTCACGAACGGCTGTACCAATTTGGCTGAAAATTCGTGGGGCGGTAGCTTAGAGCCAGGAGACGGACAAAGGATACTTTTATCCCGTTGGAACCGTTAGGTGGCGCTTCGATGGAGTTCTAGCATCCTCCTAATCACCTGGACCGATTTTGGTGATTTTGTTTTTGTGTGGGTTCCCGGATGGTTTAGATTCGCAATTGGAACCGGTAGGTGGCGCTGGGATCGGGCCCTAAATACGCCTGCCGGTGCCCTGTTTTACAATAAGTTCTAAAATACTATTCCAATAAGAGCAGGCGTCAAAACATCTTATTATCGTCTTACTTTCAACAGTTAAATCTTATACTAATGTATAAAGCTGAAGAATTTGGTCGAACGCGCTAATCTTAGGAACTACTACTGGTCTGATTTGAAAAATTATTTCAGTGTTAGATAGCTCATTTATCGAAGAAGACTATAATAAGTTATATATCATCACGCTAAGACCAGTAGGAGCGGAGCATCAATGAAGAATATTTCAAAATCATCAAGGGTTTTCAAAACAAATTCCACGTGAACGACGTCGTAGACATAGCTAGTATAGAAATAATTTGAATTATATTTTAAACAGTAATTAAAAAGGTACTTGAATCGTAAAAATTGTGACGTGCTACGCCAGTATTCTCACATACATAAATCAAGGAGACTGTGACGGTTTGTGCAAGGCTAAAAAGCGTCTCTTTACTGTGGTTTTATACTGTTACGGCCTAGACGCCGAGAAAAACAAACTCGCACCTGCATACCTATAAAAACACATTTTATTACCTTTCGACATTTGGACTTCTTTGTTTACTTTGTGTTTAAAATTTGTAATTAGAGAACAGGCCATTGTTGTACTGTTATGTACCTTTTATGGATTTAAATTCAGTCCACGCGGCTGGGAAGACCTATTGCGTCTGTGGAATATAAATCAATGGCCAGATTGAAGGACGAGGCATTCGAGCGATATTCAGGAGCGAAGCAAGACGTGTATACTACAATCGGTAATCTTTTACTGATGGACTTTGCGCGTTTTATGGAATTACGACTTTCTGCATTACGTTTGGACTTGTTGTTTTCAATTACATTTGTATCTGTGTTTTACGTGTTTGTATAGTTTTAATAAACTCTATAGTAATTCCAACGGCATTTTAATTCGAGTCTCGCGACTTGTAATAATACTGTGGTAGTAAATACTATGTAGTCATTTGTCTGGGCGACGTACGGACGTATTCACCTTGTCAAAAGTTTGATGGAGTCGAAGGTTAATGAACTGAAAATTAAAGTTTTTCAATTACCGGTTCTATAAAAGCTTTTATACTAGTCTGTAAAGAAAGTTGCTGTGTATTTAACCGTGCTGTTACCTACGTTATTGAAACTTTTATGTTAAATACTTAAAAAGTAATCCTCTATTTCATAATAATTTATTATAGGCTTGTTAAAATTCAACATTTACAATTATTTTAACAATTACAAATCTATTATGAAATATTTATTACCATGATATCTATGTAATTACCTGAGATAAAAGTATAAATTAGTCTAGTGTTTTACTGCCCGCTTTTTAAATATGAAAATAATTTTAGAAGTTATAGTAACCACGTCTACTCTATTGGTGATAGATACATAATATTGTTACACGTCGACAAAGTAAATGCACACCTGGTTTTTAACTTTTCCGCATTTGGACTTCTTTTGTTTACTTTGTGTTTACAAATTGTAATTAAGAAAAACATTCTTATGTTATTGTACTTGTTTATGGCCGCAGGTGTGCAGATTACAGTTTCTCGGAAACTACAGTTCACGTGGTCCTTTGTTGTATTGTACAGATAAGTATGAAACGATGCCCGAACGGGGTAGGGGGTGAGGCAGTCAAGCAAGGATTACGATACAAGCAAGTCGTACATTCGATAAGCTTTACAGCGACGGACTTTCGACTTGTTATTGAATTGTGTAGTTTGTACTGGTTGCGTCCAGTTATATTTGTACCTGTGTTATACGTGTTTGTATAGTTCTAATCAATTCTATAGTAATTCCAATGGCACTTTAATTCGAATGCTACACTCCTAACAATATTTTCACTAATCTCTATTCAAAACGTATTAGTATGTTATGAGTATAAGGTAATTCTATAAATGCACCTTTTTTACGAAATTTTCTTTTTACTACTTACTTCTACCATTTAATATTATATAAAATTAATAGAGCTAAGCATGCTTGCTGAGCCAGAGTTTCTTGAGCTTCTTCAAGCCATAACATGTTACAAAGCGGTGGTAAATTAGATTAGGTTACCACAGAGTAAATAATGATCATAAACAAAAACATTACAATATTTTATTAACACAATGATAAAATTACATGCTATTGAATACAATGTTAGAAAACTTATCTTATTTGTATTGTATTCTACCCATAGTCCCTCAAGACTATAAGTAGAATACTGAGCCCAGATTACCGTCTTCTATAGGTAAGGTGGGTGTGTAACCTCTTTATATTTTATTAGAATTTAAATCAAGTTTAACAGGTGGTAGAGGGGGCCGAACTCGCAGGTGGGCCTGCGAGTTCGGCCTCTACCACAGGCTCCGAGTTCCATTCCAGGTATGGTAAATTTCGGAAATAAACTTTCTGTTATTTACTATGGTCTGGGTGTCTGGGATCGGTCCAAGAGTGGTCCGTTGTATATCACCCATAATTAGCTTAGTATTGGGATATATAATGTGTGTTTGCAAACGATTTTTGAATAAAAAAATATCATCTGAGTCAGTGCAACGATAAGTGACGCAAATATGATAGTTTCATAACAAAACATAACAATGACTAAAACGCCTATTTATCACCGGTTCTCGTAGTTACCCAAATTTCACTATGGTAATATTATGCCCAAGGTCTCTATATATCATTGTCGGGTTTTGGTCGGACGTGTTTACGTAGAACTGTATCATACTTAAGTATACCTACTTATCATCTGTATAATAAAGTAAATATTTCGTTACTTATGTTAATAAGAAGTTTTGGGACACTAAGGAAAAAAAATACATTCAACACCTCTAGACACATTTTATAAATGGGTAGCTTTGACACCTTTATTTAAGAATAGTCATTTATGATATTAGTGCGGTAAGTTGCTTTTTACAAACAAGTAGACGAATGTTATGTTACAATAGTCACGAGTTTGTAAAAATCCGAAAACCGCGCGTATGCATTTATGACAAATCTACCTTCTGCCGAAAACCCCCCGATTTTGAAGTGTTCTTCATTGGTGCTCCGCTCCTATTGGTCTAAACGTGATGATATGTAGCTTATAGCCCGCCTCGATAAATGGGCTATCTAGCACTCAAAGAATTTTTCAAATCAGACCGGTATTTCCTGAGATTAGCGCGTTCAAGCAAACAAACAAACTCTTCAGCTTTTTATATTTCGATTTATAAGATTTGCTAGCAATTACGCAATTGCAACACATTTCTTTGTTTAGTTTCACGTATTTTAGTTTTGGCTATAATATGGTATAAATTCTAGTCAAGGTGGCCGGAGTCCGTCAAGTGAGTAAGTTCATAAACCGCTCGTTTTTTAACTTTATAAAACGTAATTTGACGCCCAACATAACGAAGAGCAAGTGAGGTGTGTAAGAATGGGCCTGTGTGGCGCTCTGTTGTTCGTGCCTACCCCGCAAGTGACCTGGCGTGAAGTTATGTATGTATGTATGTAACATAGCGAAGACATAATTCAATGGTGTCTTAGCTTCTCTGACTGATTTGTAGTCGTCGTAACTATTCAAACATGGAAATAATGAGAGGTGTACGAAGTTCCCCCACTAACGGACTTCGCTACTTTGATTATACATATATTTTTATAGGTGACCAAAAAAGTTTTTTTGTACGTGCAGGTACGGAGAAAGAATACAATTTACTGCGGCCGGGTGGCCTGTCGTGAGAGGCGACAAAACAACCCACAGTCAGATGGTACGGTGATTGCCCGACTGGATGGCTACCACTCCTGGTCTAGAGTATGCCGCCATAAGAACCTTGAGATGTATTCCGGCATTAGTGACCAGGCTCCAGTTTCCTTTAACAGAGCAGCACCGCATCTGTAGCCCCTTTGGTGTTGCAAATGTCCATAGGCGATGGTAACCGCTTTTCATCAAGCCGAAGATGGTAGCCGTCTGACTGTCTGCTGAACTCAAGCAAAAAAATATATAAGAAAATGCAAAAAGGCCTAACGTTATTGTACAACTCAAGATAAACACAATATTCCCTCTAAGGCTCTTGTCTATAAAATTTAATATTTTTTCAGTGGATGTAAGACGAAGTTTACAAAGTGCGATGTAAATACGGGTGGGGGAGTCGATAAATCATGTTCAGAGAGGCCCAGGGACGGCATAAGCCCGTATTAAAATAATGTTGTCGGGATATAAGCAAGTTTCACAAAAGGCAAGTAACTCGCCGAGACAGCTTACCCAATTCTGTAACGTCATGCCAAAATGTGTTTTATTTTGCTTTGTTGCCGCTTTTGTATTGTTTAAGTTTCGTAATTCGTTTATCATAGATTTTTTTTAAAATGTTACATTACGCTATTAGGTTGTTTTAGTAAACAGGCGAATTTTCCAAATGGAATTAGTAAGCCAATTCTTAAACTGTGCGAAATAGCGACAAACATTCAAAGAAGTCTCATGGCCAATTCCGATAAAAACTCACGATCTTATTCATATTGAGTTAGAGTAAGTTTGAAGGCTTGTTATGGTTCTTTAAAAAAACCTTTTAATTTACTCTAACTCAATATTAAAATTCAATTGCCTTGCTCGGGCAAAATTCATGTCGTTTGATTACACAAAATAATAGTTGTAGTGGAACACTTAGAAGCCAATAGGTGGCGCTGTACAATAATTGAGGTCGCAAATAATTCCCAAATCGTACAAAGAATATATTATTATACAAATTTTCAATAATAATCGAAGTACCTGAGAGGACAAAATTAGCCGCGCTGGAAGGTCTACCTTTGTGACGGAGGACTATCCCATCTCACTCCTCCACCCTATAGGGGCACCCTCTTCACTGGTGACCCTCGACTAACAAACACGCAACCGTCACTTCAACAACTTCATTCGACCTCCAATCAAGTAACTTCAACTTTCAATGACTTCAAGATCTCAAACTACATTCAATTAAGTTTAAAAAATTAACTTCAAGATTTCACTTCAACCTCAAGCCTCCGACCATTAGGGTCATGCCTAAATAGTTTACTTGTAAGAAACAATTTACATCACAGAAATCATAATTGTCAATACTGTTACATGCCAACAAAGGTGAATGCACACCTGCCTGTCTTAAAGCGCAGTTTATTACCTTCCCCTCATTTGTACTTCTTTTGTTTACTTTGTGTATAAAATTTGTAATTAGACAATAGCCTATTGTTACTGCACTTGTTTTATGGCCGTCATTAGGCAGGTGTCGATCTAATTCTTGCTGTTATTGTTTTGCGTCGAGGCATATTGTATTTGTGCAAAATAAAAGGAATGCCCGAACGGAGGGGTGAGGCAGTCTAGCGAGAACCACGGTCAAAGCAAGACGTGTACATTCGATAAGCGATTTAATGTCGGACTTTGCGCGTGTTATTGAGTCGTGCAGTTTGTACTGGTTATATCCAGTTATATTTGTACCTGTTTTGTACGTGTTTGTACAGTTCTAATAAATTCTATAGTACTACTAACGGCATTCGAGTCCTGCAACTCGTAACAATACATACTAAATTAAAAACAAATTTGCTTATAACTTTTATCTGTAGTGGCCATAGGAAAATACTTCACGCATAGTTATTCTTTGCGAGTAATCGAACATACTGTCGAAACTTACAGACAGCTTATAAATTGTGTATATATACAAAGAGTTATGCAATGAATGTTGAAAATCCCTTGAACTTCTTATTGATGTGATATAGAAAAAATAACCGCTGGAAAGCTTTGAAGGATCTAACATTATCCTGAACTATTTATTCAGTTATAAAGTTTTACTATTGTGATCACATAGTAATCCTCGCTTGACTGCCTCACCCCTCCGTTCGGACATTGTTTTATACTAAACTTTACAATACAACAATCGACCGTGTGGACTGAAAGATTCCAAGAAAACGTAATCTGCACACCTGCGGCCATAAAGAAGTACAGTAACAACATGATGTTTTTCGTAATTAAATATTTTAAACACAAAATGAACAAAAGAAGTACAAATGCCGGAAAGTAACAATAATTTAAATATAATTGTATAGAAAAAGTACGCCTTTTATATATAATAAAAAGGAACTATTTAGATTTGTTATTGGTTATATGTATATTTGGCTAGAGGTTATCCTCAGGACAAAACTATCGACAGTAACAAGATAGGCACTTACTACTCCAGACAGTGATTAAGGTTATAAGGATTTGGTTAGAGTATTTTTAAAGAAGAGCATATTATTAAAATACCTAATGCATTATTGTTCAGTATCTAGTGGAACAAATTGACAATAACATAAATGACAATGGTATTGTGTATAGGCATAATGCCAGAATTGCTTTATGCAGGTTTTTTTAATCGCAGGAGTTCAGCAGACAGACTGACGGCGCAACTGTCATGCAAAGCGGTTACCATCGCCTATGGACATTTGGAACAACAAAGGTGCTACAAATGCGCTGCTGTTTTCTTAAGGGAGACTGGAACCTGGTCAGTAATGCCGGATTAGCACACAAGGTTGCTTTGGCGGCATAATCTAGAGTACTCTAGACCAGGGGGGGCCGCCATCCAGTTGAGCAAATACCCTATCACCTGGTTGTGGGTTTTGTCACCTCTTACGACAGGTCACCCGGCCGCAGTAAATTGTATTCTTTCTCCGTTCCTGCACGGATTAAAGGTGTCGCTATGCTTACATGTCTATACACGTAAGCATAGCGACGAATACTCGCGTAAAGTTCGGTAACTCACGTAAACGGAAACTAAATAAGCACGTACGTAATTGACTGGTCTTCGCTTCCCCCTTTTGTGTTTGATGGTGTGCACATTGGAATTAGTGAAACTGTTAGAAATTTAGGAATTATCATTGACAGAGAACTGTCTTGGCGACCTCATCTGACTGAAATCAGTCGGAAACTTTTCGCGTCATCTGCTTCATTAAAAAGACTGAAGAATTTCCTACCTACTGCTACTAAGATTATGCTTGCTCAATCCTTGCTTCTCCCCCTGCTTGATTATGCTGATGCTTGCTATCTAGACATCACCCAAGAACAATTAGATAAGCTTGAACGCCTTCATAATGTTTGTATCCGGTTCATATTTGGGTTGCGTAAATATGACCATATCTCCGAATTTCGTAATAAGCTTAAATGGTTGCCAATTCGCCTTCGCCGGAATGTTTACTTACTCTCACTTCTGCACGATATCCTTTTCAATCCATGTACTCCCTCATATTTAAAGGAACTTTTTAGTTTCCTCTGTCAATCTCATTTAATCTCTTTAATCTCTGACCACTATTTGTCCATGCAATAAAATTTGTTGCAGTATATGGTATTCTATTATTGTTTCGCATGTAAGTATATGTAATTTATATTATTATAATTCATTTAATTATGTATATTTATATTAGTTTATTATTGTGTTTTTATTTTATTTTTGTTTTTTTTTTATTATGATTGAATTACTTTATTTGAGTTAAACCACCAAATATTATCTAAAAATTGTAATGTCTCTTTAGACACCGAGTTGCCTGGAAGAGATCGCTATAAGCGATAAGGCCGCCCATTATTCTAATGGAAATGTATTTAAGTACATTAAATGTCTAGTTTTAAGTTATAATGAACAATAAAGAGTTTTCATTCATTCATCCACGTAATGTTTTTTAATATACCTGTAATTCATCAGCGGAAATTCCGTCCAGTTTAGTGTCGTACCTTCAGTCGCCGAACTTCTTGCGCAATATATTCCACAGTTGTGTCGCTAGATTATGGGCCTTACTTATAATCGTATCTCAAATTTAAAAAAACTGCTCAGCAACTGATTAATGAAAATCTTACCTCTAAACTGCTCTTTTGTAGAATATTTACAACCTACGTTAATCATTCAAATTTCGTTTATCTGTGCTCCTCTTAGGTAAACAACAGGTAACACACATTTTGTTTGTTGATTCTTTGTTGAGATTGTCTGTGAAATATTGAAAAAAAATCGAATATACGTTTTGCTATCGAAAACCGTTTTGAGTTCATTTCCGCCTCGTCCGCTACAGCAAGCTTTCAGTGGAAAACCCTTGAGCAAAACACTCACCTCTATATCAAACTCTCCACAACTTAAGCTCGGTATTTACAGCTATCTGTTTTAGTTTTATCACGACGTGCAGCTGCATCCTATTTCAACCTTCTTAAACATTCACTTTGCATACTTAGCACGATAGGTGGGCAACTTTAAACTTCGGATGCGAAGAGAAAATAAGACGCTTTTACACTGAAAGCGTTGGGCGATTAATTGTATACAAACATTGCTTTGTAGCTTAAGTTTTTAATCATGCCTGTTATATTGATTGGCACGCATTTTTTATGTAATTATATTTTCTAGTATATAAATTAATATTACAATACAAGTTTTTATTTAAGCTGTTTTAAAAGGGAAAAAGTACATCAGAAGTATAATTTTCTTACATTATACAATTTTATATATATTTATTTGGTATCGCTATGCCTATTCAAATTTTTCTTCTACTATATTTGATTTTTCTGCTTAAATCTTTTTTTATTCTATTTTTTTGTTGCTGGAGTTCAGCGGACAGACAGACGACCCACTTGATAGAAAGTGATTACCATAGCTTATGGTCATTTGCAACACCAAAGGTGCTACACATGCGTTACTTCTCTCTTAAAGGAGACTCTTATTATTACTCTATTATTATCAACAAATCCAACCAAATTCAAAGTTACCAAAATAACTCTTCTTGTCCCCAGATTTTTTTATTAACCGACTTCCAAAAGTAGTAGGTTCTCAATTGGTCTATATGTTTTTGTATGTATGTTACGCGATTTTCCATCAATTGAGGACTGGTTTTAATTTTTTTTCTTTATTTGAGAGAGTAATCTTCTGAGGTAGTCCCACTGTCACCAAGTCAAAATTTGATGAATGGATCCCAAGGACATCGAAGTAATCTGTGATTGAAGAGAGCTGTGCCTACACTTCGCGATAAATCAACTTGGACACATGTATGTTTAGTATTACAATTTCTACAGGCGCTTAAAATATGGTTTCTAAACCTATTCAAGCAACGGCTGTTTATCATTTTTCGTCTTTATTCAAAAAAGTAAACTCCTGAGGTCCTATTGGCACCAAGTCAGGATCTGATGAGTGAATCACAAGGAAATCGAAATCAACCTTTTTTAAGAACGCTGAGCACCTACACTCTGTGAACTGGAAACTTATATACTCGCGTCAGAAGTTCGTGCAATTTCTTGAAATATTATATCTAAAGCTATTCAAGAAATAGTCCATTGAAATTTTACATGAGCTTTGTATTTCTTAGAAGACGTAATTTTATTTTTGGGACATGTGCGGGGGGTCAATAGAAGATTAACCTCAAGTTTGTAGGGTCACCACTCTCGTCCCCCGGCCGCCATCTTGGAAAAAGGGGTGAAAACACTTTTTTCGCGATATCTCGGAAATTATGCGTCTTACAAAAAATTTGTAAAGTCATAATTTGTAGAAAATTGTTTTGCCTACAAGCATATTTGTATAACTTTTTTATTCATTCCTAACTTTTCTTTACCATAGAACTTACCAAATTTAACTTATCGAATGTTAAGCAGGTAGAAAAGGTCCCCGTTTTCCCGCCATCTATGAGGTATAGTCCGTAGGTACCATTTTTTCTAAGATGGCGGCCGGGGGACAAGGGTGGCGACCCCACAAACTTGAGGTTAAGCTTCTATTGACCTACACATGTCCCAAAAATAAAATTGCGTCCTCTAAAAAATGCAATATTCGGTCCTTAAATTGTAAGATTTCAAAGGATTAAAACTAAAAAGAAAGTAATAAATATTTACCCGTTTTCTTTCTATAGCACTCTGATGTCGGTGCGAAGTAAAACATAAAAAGTTCTATATTTAGCAAAGTTGTTTTTTATGTTTTATTTAACACCGACTTTTAAGATGTTATAGAAAAATGTCGGTGAAATATTCATTGTTTTCATTTTCAGTTTGAAGTTGGATTTGTTTTTGTACTTATAGGTTTTAGTTTTACAGAAAAATCATCACTATCAATCATGAGTTTTTATGTCTGTGTATAATAGTTATATTATAGCTCGCTGTGTACGTTCGGGTTTAGGATGAATTTCTGCATTGCGGTGTTTTTTAACTTTACGCTTCTCACATAGTCGTATGTTAGACAATGTATTTGCGTTTATATCCTACTTACAAGGGGCCGTGAAGTTAAGCGCGAGTACTTCATGTAAAATAGCTACGTTGATATCTTATGCAACGTAAGAAACAAAACTAACGTAAACGTTAATACACGATTAAACACACGATTTAGAAGGATCCTATAAGTAAACAATCTCCAAGGTAATTTATTTCGTAAATTATCTTATACTAACATATAAAGCTGAAGAGTTTGTTTGTTTGTTTGTTTGATAGAACGCGCTAATCTCAGGAACTACTGATCTGATTTGAAAAATTCTTTCAGTGTTACATAGGCCGTTTACGAGGGAGGCTATATATCATCACCCTAAAACCAATAGGAGCGGAGCACCAATTCAGAATGTTTCAAAATCAGGGGGATGTGAAAGCCAATTCCACGCGGACGACATCGCGGGCAAGGCTAGTTCTTTATAAATTCGCCTAAAAACTGTAAAGTGTTTGTTTGTACAAATATAAATCTGAAAAATCAGGGGAGACAATTCAGACCAAGGCATTCCAAAAATGTAACTTTTATATTTTTTGTCTGTCTGTCTGGATGTTCAGGTTTATCTCTGAAACGGCTGGACGTTGATGAGATGATGTCCGCGAAAAAAAATCCGATATATAAGTTAGTCTGATGATCATTTTTAAAAAGTCCTTACATATAATTTACGAATACAGTATACTTTGTTTTCAAGATGCATGGGTATAATGGGTCGTGCGCGTATTCATAGTCAAGTATTTGAGAGACATCTCATACAATAACTTTTCATAATGAGAACTCATCGGTCGCGTAACGCGGCACGCCGTACGCAGCTTTTTTTTGAGGCGGGGGAAATGCGTTTCCCACACTACCGGGTCCTTTAATAGAGATTAGACCAAAGCGACGAGAGGTGACACCACGAATGGGCACCAGAGTCAAATCGCCGGCTTGTGTGGAAACTTGAAAACTCAATACTTCACTAAAACCACCCTCCTCCATGTGCCCGGCGCTTATCGCAGGAAGAGTGTGAGACTTAGAACGTAGTTACGCCCACGCTGATCCTGATGAGTTGCTTACATATATAGATATATGTACGCAACTCACCAATTCGCCATGGACTAGCATGAATAACATACTGTCCATTCTCCTAGAATAGAGAGTCATGATTTTAGCTAAGACGTTTAAGACTAGATACCATTTAAAAGATACAGGCGTTGTAAATACTAGCAGTAGTTAATATTCCGTTAGCCGAGAACTTTTAAAAAAGAATTTTTAATAAGAAACTTGAGGCGCCCAACTTCCACTGCACTCCATCTCTGCTTGCTCATTTACGCTTCGGGAACTTGTTTTATTGCGATTATACTGTTGAATTATAAGACTAATTGAGTACTGTGGTTACGGATAATTAATATTAATCTAAGTCATGCATGCTGTGTGTTACTTTATTTTCAATAAATGAGTTATACAATTCATTAAATGTTAAATAATAAAAAGTTTTTTTTAATAAGTTAATTTATAAAAATTAAATGAAATAAAAGCAATCATGTGCGTCAGTCCGTATATAGTTCCATCCGCTGTTTATGTTTTTTATAATAAAGTATCCTACAACACCTTGAATATATTATACTCTATACTACTATTATATTCGAAAGTACCTCATATCTCAAACAGTACTAAAGCATTTGATATAAACATTTTTTTTTGAAAATATATTTAATTTTATTGCCTGAAGCAGGCGGACGGCCCACTTCATGGAAGGTGGTTACCGTCGCCTATTAACGGTTGCAACATCAAGGGCGTTGCCAACGCGTTGCCGGCCTCTATGAAATTTTTTAACGCCCTTCTTAAATGACCCCATGTCGTAGTGCAGAGGGAAAAACCTCGGCGGGAAGTTCTATCCATATCACTGCTGTATGCGGTATAAACGTTCTAGCGAACCGTTGCGTAGTTGAGCTTGGAAGCTCAAGGAAATGAGGGTGAACATCCCGTCGATGGCGAGCGGTGCGGTTGTAAAAATTTCTATCACCTTGATATTTTTCAAAATTTTCTATTTCATATTTTTAAAGTTAGTGTGGCATAATTACCATATCTTTTTAAATGTCAAATATTTGATTCATTTTATACATACAAATACCTTCCTTATAATATAAAGCTAAGGTATAAAGACATTTTAAAATGAATCTTTAGTACAATGCAAAGTGCTTTGTATATTCTCTTTTACAAGGTTTTTCGCAACACAAACCCCGCTGAGATAACAATAACACACGTTAATGCAGCAGTGCATAAAGCATAATTAAGTGGCTCGTTATATACGAGAACACTTGCTTATCTCACAGGCAAAATAACAGATATAACAACATTATATCTATGAATAAAATAAAGCTAAGTTTAGACTACAACAAAAATGTGGACATAAATGTCAGACATTAATTTTTGTACTTACCCCGAATCGAAATTTTTGTGTCTGGAAATGTATGGAATTTGTTCTAAATTAATCACATTTGAAATATGGCCATTGTATTAATACTCTCATGGACTCTGATAAAAATTTAAAAAATGTGGACGATAAAATAATCCCTTATACTTTGTGAGGCATATTCTTACACCTAATTAAAAAACTCAAATAATATCTAAAATAATCTTATTTCTTAAGGGAACATAAAGTTAAACTATTAAACACATAAAATTATTTAATAATTAAAGCTTTTCAGGAGTACAATTTCTTCATACGAATCTCATTTTTCATATAATTTTATTTCAATTTGTCGAAACTATTTATAACTCTGCAACTATAGAGACACAAGGACATAACGTGTTTGTTGACACAGCCACTACTTTCGACACTAATGATCGTGTCTGAATAAATGTCACAGTGAGAGGCACTAGTATTCACAAACAGACACTTGGTGTATATACAGAGTGTATAATATCGTAGTCTAACTGAGCCATAATTGAAACAACCGTTGTCATTACGCAACTCAAAACATTTCGTGACGATGTGTAAAGTTTGCAAATTAAAATTGTATATTATACCAATTAAAGTTATGCAAATAAAGTAGATATTTGCGGGTAGTTTATGTCATATTTTTGAAGCTGTGTCACAATTTCATTTCATGATAGTGATGTCCGAATATAATTTATTGAAAAAAAAAATTTGACAGAAAAGCCTTTGTATAAATATAGGTAGATTTACCGGTTCAATTAATTGTTTAATTTAAATATTTCTGGCATAAATTATTTAATGTTAATTGTTAGTATGCGTAGGCTTAGTTCACAGATAAATCAATTAAGACACTTTTTACCATCTTGTAAACAATTTTTCCACACTTTGCATTTCACAGTAATTGTTCTTTCTTATAACTTTTTGCGACATGCATACATATTAGAACTACGTTTTAACGGTTTTAAGCGCAGTAATTTATTATTTATATTTTATACGCTACATTATAAAATAAAAATAATAAATTACCACGCACTTTATATTTTTTACTCATAGATATCTGATGTCTTTGTCTACCGTGGCCACTTTTCAGTGGCCGAAACGTCGGAACAATAAAAATCAAATAAATTACCGCGGTTAAAACCGTTAAAACGTAGTTATATTACGTTCCTTCTCATTCGAATGCACTATAATAATTATGCTGCTACATTGATGTTTAACTGGTGTACTATATTTTAATTAGACTGATCACATTTTGTTTTTAGGTTCTCTTAAATATTATATTTGAATATTCCACCATCGATATCCAACATCAGCTTTATCCGTTTTGAAATAATATACAATCTTTATCCATTGGGGTGCGGTATAGATATTCGGCACATTCATTTATTATTTGAGATACAAAATTAATTTTGGGTGGTTACAAAAAAAATAACCACGAGTTCTCCGCTTCGCTTCGCACCCGCCTTGGCCTTCTAACCTATATTAAAAAAGTTCGGATTTGTTCATAATATAAATGTGCCGTGTATCTATCTATACCCCACCCATCCATTGTCCAAATGCAAAATATAGAATCCTTAAGAGAGCAGCAGCGCATTTGTAGCACCTTTGGTATTGAAAACGTCCATAGACGATGGTAGCCGCTATTAGTCAAGTGATCCGTCTACCTATCTGCTGAACTCATTGCCAATGCAAGTACCCATCAATCTGCTTTGGACAAGCATGGTGTTTAAACGATCCATTTCCAATCCCTATCCTCATGAGACTACTGTTTATAGAATATTCTACATAGAAAATTAATGTAGTGTATGTACGCACGCATACGACAAAAGGCATCCAAAGGGATCCCCATAACAGTATTCCTTATTACAAGTGTATAAATAAAGCCTTTATTCGTACAAGCACTTTCATATAAACACATGAAAACAACAAAAGTAGGTCGCAAAAGATAGGTTTATCTGTCGCAAACTTGAGAATGTAACGCTGGCTGTCGTAGACCCGGCCATACGGAGTCTGTCATACTGTTAACAAAAAGCGATACGGGAAATACATATCTATACCCTTTCCATGCATTTATTTTACTTTTCACAACTCGATGACGGATCAATTAGTATGTCCTATTGTCTTACCGACTCCATTTTATATGAAAATCGACTTCATATATAATAATAAAATAATATTTTTTTCATATTTTTTTTATAAATAAATGTATATATATATATGTATATATATATATATATATATATTATAAGATATTTATAAAAAAATTTAAAAGATTTGGATATTAAATATATATGTAAATAATAATAACAACAGCCCATAACTGTCCCACTGCTAGGCTCGGGCCTTCCACTTTAGGGGAATGGACAGTATACTCGCCACGCTTGTCCAAGGTGGCTTGGCAGGTTTGACACATCGGTTATGTCGATGTGCAGGTTGCATCACGATGTTTTCCTTCACCGTTGTTAGCACGTGCTAATTGTACCAATGTGCACATTAGGTCAGAAAACATCCTAAGTGGTGCATGCGTTCCGGCCAGGATCGAACCCGCGACCTTTGAGTTTAGGACGCGAGCGCTAGCCATTACGCTACCAAGACTACATCATATATAAACAAGTTTTAATTAATTGTTTCTTTAAAATAGATATATATTTTATTTTCAAATTATTACTTTCCATTTATTTACGTTTGTGTCGATGGTTTAATAGCCTATACGTTACATGATTCGATTATGTTGTCTTTACATATGCCCGCTACCACTTTTAAATAAATGAAAAGCCTTCAGTACAAATATAATTTTGAAGACACCGCTTATTAAAAGATGGCGCCACGAGTCGTTTTATTTCGTTGTTTAATATCAGTACATAGTATATATTTGACATTAAACTTTCTGACTAACACAGTAATATACCACTTAAATGTTCAACTGTGTACATATTATTTAAAACGTATTGTTTAGTCTTTAACGGTGATTTGATTAAGATGTGTATAGAAAATTAACTTATTTCTAAAAATCTTTTCTTTGTACTATCATCATCATCGTAGAGTTTATAATTCACGGTTGAGTTCAGAGGGTATAACTACGGAATATATCATAGAAGCGGAGACAATATCATACAGCATTGTTGCTTTAGAACTGTTTTAAATTATCGTAATCAGCCTTTGCTAGCAGTAATTCGCCCCGCTCCACGCCAGCAGTTGGACACATTGTTAACCAGGTTGCGTGTACAGCAGTAATTTCGGTGGAATTGTATTGTTTCCACTGATATAATACTAGCAATTGTTAGTGAAGGTAATGTAATTCAGCTGTTTTTCTGTATGATACGACGTACGTTAGAACTATAATATTGCGGAACAAGGTAATCTACATTGTTGTGTTTGAAAGGTTAGTTTTACTCCCTAACTCTGATAACTAAGCACCTCGTACTAGTTACGAAGGTCATAAATAAGCACACTGTTGATTTTGACCTCCTATTTTAGTCTTCTACATTAGGAAAAGGGATCGATTAAACACCATGCTTGTCCAAAGCAGATTGATGCGTACGCGCATTGGTGATGAGTTCAGCAGATAGTTACCATCGTCTATGGACGTTTTCAATACCAAAGGTGCTACAAATGCGCTGCTGCTCTCGTAAGGGAAGACTGGAACCTGGTCACTAATTCCGTAACATAACTTAAGGTTGTTATGGCGTTATACTCTAGACCAGGGGTGGTAGCCATCCAGTCGGGCAAATGCCCAACCACCTGACCTGTGCCACTTGTCTTATGGTATATTTCTTTATCAGTACTTGGTAATTGAAATAATATGGACATTAAGCGAGCGCTCCTAGGTAATAAGTGCTTTGTGTAGAATCGTATCCACGTAATTCAATGAACCGGGGGTTTTACTGGTTGAGCTAGTTTTGTGTGGGTTTCCGTAATTTAATGGTTTGTTATCTAAGTTAATGTAGTATCTTAGACGACCTGAAAACACTTCCACACTTTTTTCACGTTGCTATATATATAACGGCGAGCGTCCAAGTTCGTTTTCCATGTAAATAAATTAACTGTTTGTACTTCGCACACTATATTAACTTTACAGATCACTTTATTATCTAAAAGTTATTAAATAAAATGCTATATTCAAAATATAAATGACACTTGTTTACGTACAATCATCAGGTTAAGGCCCATCGCTGCTTCCCATACATCCTTCAAAATCAACTGATATTACGTATGTCAAGTTAATGTCAAAATCAATTGGTATTTTATATGTCAAGTGAAATAATATTCTAGACGTGATAATTAGCAGATTAGATAGACCCATTGAGATATTTAGGGACTTCTTACAATTATATCTTCAATATTTAATATGTGCAGCAAACTGTGATATATATAATACAAACATAAAATACAGAATCGTTTTCATAGATAATAATATGAAAAATCTTCTACCTATTTTATGTGAAGAAATTCACGAATGAAACAACGACAGCCTCTATGGTTGAGTGGTGATAAACTGATAAACTTTAGCTGGCCTACGTCATTGCAGCGCAATCACAGGTTCAATTCCTGGCATGGCAAATTTCGTAACGGAACTTTTTTAAATTACTATGATCTAGGTATCTGGGATGAACTTTCTTACTGTAGAATATTCAACATCACATTTATCTAATTTAGTATGTGTTTGTTACACTTCAGAGTAACACTTCAACAATTTTCGTCGCCAATTTAGAAAGGAGTATTTGAATGAATAGAAGTCTGCACACGCGTAAAGCGCGCTTCGGAATAGGGTTCCACCTGACGCTCGACAAAATGGACGACAGATATTCGTAGGCATTCCTCACTAATTGCTTTGAGCCGCTCAATATGCGACGGCACGGCAAAAACGAGACAAATTAATAAAAATAAAACGACAAGTGTGGGCTGGATGGAACGACGGGCTCCCCTCTTTATAGGGTTTTATAGGTTCTGACATATATAATTACTAGCACTGCAAGCGGCAATTCGTTCGCGTTGCCATAATGACGACATATTTGTTAGTATATAATAAAACAAGTGACTGAAGCACCATCTTCTTTTTATTGCAGGAGTTCTGCAGACAGGCAGACGGTCTACCTAATGGGAAGCGGTTACCATCGTCTGTGGATATTTGCAACATCAAAGGTGCTAAAAATCACTGGTGTACTCTTAAGGGAGACTAGAACCTGCCCACTGATACCAAAACACAACTCAAAGTTGTTATAGCAGCATAGCTTAGAGCAGGGGTGGTAGCCATCCAGATAGATAAATACCCTACCACTTGGTTGTGGGATGTAACTAACTATATATAATAACAACCCATAAACGTCCCACTGCTGGGCTTCGGTCTCCCATAGTAGGGGAAAGGAAAGTATACCCGCCACGCTTATCCAAGGCGGCTTGGCAGGTTTGACACATCGGTATCTTGATGGGCAGGTTTCATCATGACGTTTTATTTCACCGTTGTTCGCATGTGGTTATTGTAACAATTTGCACATGTCGAAAAACTGCCTAAGAGGTGCATACGTTCCGCCTAGGATCCCATACTCAAAGGGCGCGGGTTCGAACCGGCGCCCTTTGAGTATGGGATGCGCTAGCCATTACGCTACTACGACTATCCCAACTGGAATAGGTCATCATCATCATCCGAGCGTTAAATTCCGGCTGCGTTCGGAGCCTTCACTACGACACTCAGGGTCCGCTTTCGTTTTGAAACCATTGGCACGCATGTCTTTTACGACGTCAAGTCAGCATTTCTCGGGCCTTCCCCATCGACCGGGACCTGGCGGAGGCGGCATGGCTAGACATTTGTTCCCCACATAATTAGCCGGTCTCCGTAAAACGTGGCCGTACCAGCGTAAGCGACACTCTTGAAGTTTGTCTGGTATGTCACGGACATGAAGACTGCCGCGGATGCGGGAGTTCCTGATCCGGTCTTTCCGCGTCACTCCACACATTCATCGCAGCATATTCAACTCCGTGACACGCAGTTCTTGCTTGTGTCGCTCATATACAGGGCTAATGATGGATTTATAGACCTGTCTTTTTAATTTGACCGGCATTTTGGGATCACAAATTACACCTATCACCTCAAACTACATAACTGAAATAGGTTTATATTGGTAAAAGAAGTCAATCAACATTTCCGATTTAATCAGATACTAAATCCTCAAATATAAAAAAAAACTCCATTAAAAAATATAATACTCGTCATATTTGTGCCTAATCTAATGAAACCCTATTAGGCCATTTGCACGTCTTACTCTTAACTATATATTTGATAAAAGGAATCGACATCCGTGCAAACACTTCGTTTGATTCCTCACAGGAACCAGCCTAAGGTCTCCCTGTACGCAATTCATTTTATTTTACGAGAGCAACCCGCGATAAGTGCTCGCAGACGTGACTCCACTGACAGATCGGTTTTTACCTTTTACATTACAAATATAACCTACCAGACCACCGAAGCTTGTTCTGAAAAGGAAGTGACGGTTTGTTGGGGAATCAAACTACGTGTTCTTAGATAAATGTGCTTTTTTGGGTTCCGTAATCATTTTTACACAAACGGAATCCATACATACACATCATCCATCCCTACTCACTCGCTTAGAAAATACTATCTGCCTTTTAAATAATATCTCTAATATATTAAACATTTACTTATTTATAGTAATATATATTAATACAAAATGCTTGTCATGTATAATGTTAATAGCCCAGTCATATTAGGTAAAAAAAGGGGTCAACCTCGGAATGCAAGATAATAAGCTGTAAATTGGTATAAACTTTTGTTTTGTCGTTCTAAATGTTGTCTCAAAAGTCACAAGTGCTATATTTTCCGCGTCTTAAGATGTTGAAGGTTGTAAAAATAGTTTTGTCGTAAATATCTCGCTTTCAATTACTTAAATGAGATTTGCACCTGTTATAAAGTTATTGAGTATAAAATTCTCTACAACTTTTGTTTGAACTGGCAAGGTGTCGGACGGAAAGTGGGATATAGAAACGGCCTTGGAGGCCGGAAATGCTCACTTGCTCAATTGTTCACATGCACATGGCGTCAATACGCACTACTCTACTCTCTGCCATTCATCTCTATAACTCGTCTATTCTATATCTTCTATATTTGAGAATGCCGTACCTTTATTGATCTGCTTATAATATATTTATTTATGGTTAATTTTTACTAATAGTTTAATTGTATTTAATGGGGTTTATATTTTTTATGGTATTAGTAACATTCTCTACAAGAGTTAAAAAGTATAGACGAGCACCCATAACCTTAAAAAAGCGAAAAGATACAAAAAAGACAAGAATGAAAAAACATAGCAAAATGAAAAGCTTTAACGATCTGGATTGTCAGGGGACGCTTAAAAGATGATTATTAATGGAATATAAAAATATGTAGGTGTAGGTATATTTAATCTTATCTTATACTAATATTATATTTATATATATAAAGCTGATGAGTTTGTTTGTTTGTGTGTTTGCTTGAATGCGCTAATCTTAGCAATGGTCTGATTTGAAAAATTCTTCCAGTGTGAGAGAGCCTATTTATCGAGGAAGGCTATAAGGCTATCATCAAGCGAAGACTATAGGATCGAAGCAACAATGAAGAATGTTTCAAAATCGGGGTTTTTTTTAACTTACATTTTTTTAACTATTCCACGCGGACGAAATCGCGGGCAGAAGCTAATAGTGAATAAAAATGGAAAGACAGAAAAAGTTATTCATTCTTTAACATAACATAATTGGATGGTTTATTAAAATAAAAACTATACTTTTGTTAGAAGAGTTATCTTAAACGAACAACTTGAAGTTCTTCAATGACCATTCTTAAAACTGAGATACCACAAACTATTCAAACAAATGATATATTTTCGAAGTGGAAAGATACGCAACCAGCGAGATATCGTCGTGATCTCCGAAGTGTGGGGCCCGGGGCCCGGCTACTGATTTAGCGGTCCCTAGAGACCGGGTGGGGATAAACCCAGAGATAACTAATATCGTAGCCGCCATCACATTTTTACCACAGTATAACTGCATGAACAGAGGTAGCATGTCCAAACTTGGGTAATTAGCTTCCGAACTACCTATAACAATTTTTGAAGTGAAATTTCTATATAGACGCGGGGTATTAGGATTTTTTCTGTCACGAAAAAGAGTTGCGGCCCCGTGGAGGGAGTAGAAGGTATATCGCGTGGTGAGAGGAGGCAAATGGCAACGGACAGGTGGCAAAACAAATCATAACAAATTTTTAACTTGAAGTTTACGGATTGCAGATTGTTAATATACTTGTCCAATTTAAAAACCTGCCCGTAAAACTTCAAGTTATTTTTTTTTGCAATTCGTTTTGTCACTTTCCGTTGCCAATTGTTTCTACAATTGTCCGTTGCGATTCGTTTTTCCACTTATCCGTTGAAGTTTGACTTCTACTATGTGTCCCAGCACACATTTAGAGTTTTAAATATCTCGCGAGTGATCAGGTAGTTATACATTATTATACGACAATTCATAATGGCAGTAAAAATTTGTGAATGATACGAGACACGTGCTTTAGGTAATTCATGTGTAAGTGAATTTGTCTATGTGTTGGTTCTATATTCATGAGCTGAGATATTAATTTATCTTCATGAAATTCAGTTTATATAGACGCAATAGAAATAAGAGAATAATAGAATTTACTCATAGACAATCGCAGGAAACCCTAGTAATTTATATTGTGTTGTTCGTAATTGTTTTATTAGTGAATTACTATAACTTCAAACGTTAATCTTACCACAATGGTGTACAGATTCGTGGAATTACATGAGCCAGCAGCGCACCCTGAAAATAATTTAGAGCAAAATAAAAACTATATAATAATATTTTTAGCCTAAAACAGTGAAAATTTTATAGTGATACTTAAGAAGTTTGCTTTGAATTATAATATGTCGACGGATGTAGGCTAAAGGAGTTATGATTATATTAAAAAAAGTTACAAAAGAACTATACTACTAACTATGAGTATATTCTCTGAAGATTCACTTCTACTACGTGTGAGCTACACACACAATTTATTTAATCTTGAACTATGTAGTCGGGTTCAGTTCAGTCGTCTAATATTATTAACTTCTTTCAAGTCAACTATTTGTCTCGAAAAAGCACCTTCAAGAGTAATACTCACAGCTTGTTTGTGTGGCAAAAAATTGTACTTACTGTATTATATTTTAAACTGTGTTAATATCGCAACCACCATCATATTTTTACACCGCTTTTTGTATTAGCGTTTTAACTAAAGATTTATATTTATTGTTGTTTCTTACAAGGGTTGGAGTGTTTCACTCTCCTCGTAGATAAAAAAAGTTAGCCGATTGTGAAACTTTAAAGTAATCTTAGTGGATTGTAAAAGCATAAAGTATATTGCGTATCTTATATTCGTAAGCGACATTTCAACCTAATTATATTTATTGTTATTAAAGCTATTTTAAACTATAGCTTTTTTAAGACTTTTAGGGCCGCTTGCATAACGATCGCCTTTAAATAAAATTAGTTAATCATATTAAACTGCCTAAATACGTTCTGCATATATTTGACAGTTCTTTAAATATATTTATCGGCAAATTTTGCGTTGTGCAAGACGCTAATTGTATTTAAGGGTGTTAAATTCGTTTTATGTTTCTTAAATACATTTAGGCAACCTTATGCAAGCGGCCCTTAATTTTAATTAGATCAGACCCTACTGGATCAAAAACTGTCCGTTTTACAACAAAATAATATTTATAGAAATTATTAGCCAAAAGAGAATGCATAGGTATATACACTAGCTGTACCCGGCAGACGTTGTCCTGCCTTTAAAAAATAAAAAACTAGAATCTGATTCCAGCGTCATCTACCGGTACCAAATGTTAATCTAAACTAATCTCAAATCCACTTGAACAAACAAAAAACTTCATCACAATCAGGCCCAGCGTTTAGGAGGAGTATCACGGCGCCACCTACTGGGTCCAATCGTTTATTTCAACCATTCCAAGACAAACTTCAACACAAAGAACACCTAAATTCTGGTACCCGATTGCAGCGCCATCTACCTGGTTCAAATTAAAATCTAAATCATCCCAGTAGAAAATTATAAAAATACTAATATCGCTATGAAAAAATAGTGGTTGATCGTAGAGGGTTGAAAATTTAGGTTTGTATGTATTTATTAATTCTGTATCATAAAAAAATAAAAATGAAAAATAATCTTTTTTTTTTATTGCAGGAGTTCAGCAGACAGGCAGACGGACCACTTGATAGAAAGCGGTTACAATCGCCTATGGACATTTGCAACACCAAAGGTGCTACAAATGCGCTGCTGCTCTCTTAAGGGAGTCTGGAACCTGGTCAATAATGCCGGAACACAACTCAAGGCTGTTTTGGCGACATACTTTAGACCAGGGGTGGTAGCCACCCAGTCGGGCAAATACCCTACCACCTGGCAAAAATTAAAAAAATATATTTAGGGGTGGACTACCCTTACCATTTAGGGGGATGAAAAATAGATGTTGGCCGATTCTCAGACCTACCCAATATGCACACAAAATTTCATGAGAATCGGTCAAGCCGTTTCGGAGGAGTATGGTAACTAACACTGGCGCACATCCATTTGACAGTTGTGCCTGTGCCTATCCGTTCCGAATTCACGATTCAGGTTCTCGAGAATGAGCCGATTACTGGATTTTGTTATGAATATATGTAAATTTAAGATAATTTTCCCTGGAACATTTCATTGATATGGGTATCTAAAATATCCGTGAGTGAAGTCGCATGGACAGCTTTATTTTGAAATCCAATGACTAAATTGAAAAAAAAAACATTTTTGAAATTAGTTTAAATTTTGTGTACTTTTTGACAAATTTAGATTTGAACCTAAATCATTGGAATAAGATGCTGGTATCTTAGCCACTTGAAATTACAACTTAATTGTCATTACGAAGTCTGAATATTAACTTGAACATGTAGAATCTCGTAAATAAGTTTTGACTTTATGCATTTTCCTGTTTCAAAGTTTCCCACGAAGTCTCCAACTTCTCATTTCCTTGAAGAGACTTAGTCTTTCTTTATCATAAATGAAGACGTTTTATTAATAACTAGTTTTTGCCAGCGGCTTCGCTTGCGTTAAAAAGGAATGTTTTGTCTTGAAATTGTTTTGTTTTAATTCTTAAAATGTCGAACTTAATTTTGAAAACAAAGTACTTAAGGGGCCATCCAAAAATTATGTCACACGAATTTAATGATTTTATGACCCTCCCACGTCCTTGTCATTGTTGGTCACATTCGTGATTCTTTCTTCCTAAGTGCGAAATTACATTTTTTATTTATTTATTGCAGGAGTTCGCAGACGGGCAGACGGCCCACTTGATGGAAAGCGGTTACCATCGCCTATGGACATTTGCAACATCAAAGGTGCTACAAATGCGCTGCTGCTCTCTTAAGGGAGACTGGAACTTGGTCACTAATGCCGGAACACAACTCAAGGTTGTTGTGGCGTCATACTTTAGACCAGGGGTGGTAGCCATCCATTCGGGCAAATGCCCTACCACCTGACTGTGGGTTGTTTTGTCGCCTCTTACGTCAGGCCGCCTGGCCGAAGGAAATTGCATTTTTTCTCCGTTCCTGCACTATTTCGAAGTTTTTCGGTAATAGTTTAAATTTCGTGTTTTGAAGCTTAAATATATTAGATTTTGAAATGTGACGACACAAAATTAAGGACCCCTCCCACCCCTTGTCACACAATGTCATACTTCGTCAATCCCCTACACCCCTCAACGTATGACATAATTCATGCATGGCCCTTAATCATACA
Organism: Dendrolimus punctatus; assembly: GCA_012273795.1. NCBI lineage: Eukaryota > Metazoa > Arthropoda > Insecta > Lepidoptera > Lasiocampidae > Dendrolimus > Dendrolimus punctatus. The sequence goes on along the minus strand of CM022529.1, from coordinate 6,295,541 downwards.
TACTCGTAAGGCCAGTTAGGGAAGGCAGAACTAACTAACCATGGCAGTGGACCTACATCTGCGTTAGTGTTAAAGATTTAGGCCTATATACTCTATATCTTAATATAATGTAACATATATTGTTTAGTTTTCTAAACATATCCGAGTTGTCAATAGTTTAATCGATTTAATATTTTTAATTCTGTTAATTTTGTCATATGATGACAAAATTAAATGTTTCTGAACTATGGCAACTCTCTTCTAAAAAACCCTTTGCAATGTAAAATGTGATTCTTTGTATTAATTAAATTCATTTAATAAATTTTCTTATCTCTTGTTTTTAATTATACATACATATGCCATTTCACATGGACATAGGGTCGGCGGAATAGTTGCGTGGTATTTGCCAGTGAATAAGGCGATGTCGGCTTGGCTGGAGTACTTAAACTATAGCAATACAACTTATGCCTGGTTCCTATATCTTACCAACCACTAATTTGTCTTACTATCGGTTAAAATTTAACATAAGCTCGATACTAGTCATGTCAGGTGTAAGGCAAGTGATTGAGTAGTAACTGATAGACTGGATATGGAAGGTGGCAGCACAACGCGCGAGGATACGCAGAATAGCTCCAAGAGCGCTAATCACGCTTCTCGTCATTTACACTCCCCAGCTCTTTGTGAAGTTGTACAGATCTCCATAGTTTTAAAGTGAGGATTTAATTAGATTACATTTTCGATTTAATTAACCAGCCTTCTTTGTTAAAACGCCCAAAGCGTTTAAAAAAATTTGTGAGTGTGCATTTTCCGGCCGACCGCTTAAAATCTTCTGCGCCGTTTGCACTTTGTTCCTAGAGAAAAGAGTGCCTAAAGAAATCTAATTCTTAACTTACCGCTATACATTTTGGTGGAAGTTTTTTCAACTTTTAAATTAAAGGTATTTCACTTACTTCGGCTTTTCATATTCTAGAATCTAAGTCCAATATTAAAGCTCATAAACAGCTTTAAATTATGTAATATGTGGACCACATTATCTTACAAAGATCTTTATGTATGTATAATAATATAGTATATATCATATTAATAAATATATTAAATAATAATTTATTATTGCTACTTGTATTATTAATATTATATACCTATTGCTATACACATATTAGTAGTGTGTATATTTTAAGTTTTATATACAATATTAATATTAAATTTTTTTAGAAAACGTGTAAAAAAAGATGTTAACCGATAAGGCATATTACAGTATCGATGAATATTTAAATGACAAAACAATAATATAAATTGTATGATTTTTAATTAACATCATTATAATTTAATACACAATTTTCATAATTTATTGGTTGACATTTTATTAGGTAAATAATTAAATAAATATTAAGATTAATATATTAAAATTGTAAGCAGGATACTTATATATGTGCATGCCGAAAGGAGGAATTTGGAGAGCTTTACTATGTTAAATTTAACACCTTTTGTATACCCATTTTCGCATTAAATAAATTGAATTGATAAAATATAATATTTATATGTGTTACAATATAATATTAATATATGTTATATAATAAAATTTTCTCTTTATTTATTCTACTTATATGTAGGTACTGTGTAGATTTAGGAATCTTGTCATATGTATTTATTTGCACATCACCACCATACACTTTCGATTCCAATCCACTGCACGGGTTGTGTGGAAGAGATCATTGTAAAGCGATAAAACCGCCCCTGCCTTCACATGAAATGTCTTTTTTACTATATATAGGTACTATATATACCTATATGTGTGTTGAATAATAAAGAACTTTGTATCTATCTATCTATCGAAATTAATGTCTCACAATTAATACAATATTTAATACTGATATTAGACGAATGCCAAATTCAATCAAATTGGTTGAAAAGTGAAAGAATGCGGCGGTTTTAAATGGCGCTCATGTTGTCATTCGTCCAAACTGAAAGAGCGAAATGGACCGTCTAATATCTGAAAAACTCTGTACAATCTCAAAAAGTAAGAAATATGTTCGAAATTTATAAATTATAAATAAGCTAGCTGATACACGCCCGCTTCAATTTCAAGTCTATACTTGGATTACGTATATATATATATTCCCCTTAATTTATTAGTTAAATAACTGAACAAGCTGTTCAAAGAGACGCGTAACTACGCAAATCACTTCCACTTAAATAACAATTACAAAAATGTTTCTTAGTAGTCATTTTTCTAATTAACTGTTATTATAAGACTAAAATAACAGAACGAAATTTGTTAAAAGTACAAAGAACTACAAGGTAAAATTACAGCGATCGATAGTACTTAATTATTCATAAAAAATGGTACTTCGTTAGCGAACGATGGGAGAGAATTGTTTTGTTGGAAGCCCGAGTGGAAACTTAGCGATTTAATTAGAGGCTTCTCAACTAGCGTCTTATGAATCAAACGGTCAGACATTTGAGGTGAATGGGCTTGTTATTGACATCCTACATATTTCCTCTGGACAGTGTTATCCAAAGGTATGAAAAGTAACTGTCAAGAACATCCGCATAATCTATACGTCCGTGACATAGACAATTAATCGCAAGAGTGTCGCTTTCTATGGTACGGGTAAATTTGACAAAAACCGACTAGGTACGTGCAGCGCAACTGACTTGGTTGTTTTTACAATATAGAAACTGGCTTTAAGAAAGGCGTCATAAAGCGCATTGGCGATGTATATACCTACACTGTATTTCAACGTCCATTGGTGACAATAATCATTTTACATTAGGTGGACCTGCTTGAGGCAAAAAAATTGGTGTCCTTGCCACATCTCGCTAGAAGAATTAGGCGCCAGATATACTGGCTCTAAGTATAGAAGAATGAAATGTATGTAAAAGATCTAAGTAGAGAAAAATAAGTAGCACAGCAGACCCCTGATTTCGAAAGCGATGCCCCAAACACAACTGTCAATTAACGCTGTGATGAAAATGAGTGATAAGATGAAAGATAGTTAGTTCTTTGCATAAAGGAAAAATTACACAGAACTAAAACTCTTTTAAGAAGTTTAGGTATGAGTAATCAATACCTAATCATATTAAAATAAATAAATAACAATTTACTGCTCAAATAAACTATTACAATATGCAAAATTGTAATATAGTTTTGGTAAAAACAATAAGCGATCTTATCATTTTATAAATTTTATCATTTTTATTAGTTAACATTATAAGAATTAGGCACAATTATTCAAGAAAAAGTACAGTTTTCTAAATGAGCTCTTAAATGTAGACATTGTTTTGGCTTCTCTGACGGTACGAGGCAGCGCATTCCAAAGTTTGTCAGCCTGCACTGTAGAGGAGTTATCACAAAAGGATGAAGTATGCAGGTGTCCTGAGTTTACAAAAAATAGGTACATAGGTATGAGTGTGCAAATTTTGTGAAATAGAAAGGCTATGAAATTCAAAATGTTGCATAAAATAATTACATTTAGTCACGTAACAAAATATATTTTAAATTAAAATAGCAAACAGCACAGTAGGAGCTTTTAAATCAAGGTGCCATTAACTAGAGCGTTTACCCTTCTACTTAAAACAGCGCCGGGCGCTGGGATATTTTCTTTGTAACACTAACCGTAATGAAAGCTGCGACAACGGGACAAACACTACCCTCCTTTATAATTAAACACCCTGTGTAACTCTAGATGGGTAGTGCCCAGGACTCAGTTCATGCACTGCCCCTTTTCTTAACTTACAGAATCTTTAGGCTTCTCTGACATTTAAGCGCTTAGCTTCGGTCTCAATAATTGTACAGGTAGAAATTGTTAACGAATTTAGAAATGTATTGATGATTTTTCTGAAACAAGAGAATGGCTAGACATCCGAATTCATATTAGGAAACTTGGCTACAAAAGAGCAAAATGACTGTCTACTTCAGTTATATATGTATGTATATGGGAGGACTTGGGTCGAGTTTTGCGAATCTAGCTTCTATCGTCAAGTTCTTTTGCACGAATAGTTTCGCACTCCTTATCACCACTGTTTACTGCGGAAACGTAATAGTGTAACTTTAAGTGCGAAGTACTCAAAACTCGGTTCATGCACTTCTTACTTTCCTAGCTTGTAGTTTCTCTGCCATTCAAGCGCTTTATTTCTGGCTCCAACAGTCGTAGAGGTTGAAATTAATAGAGATTCTAGAAGTGATGATTTCCCTGACATATCCGTCGATGGTGACCTCTGTTATTGCTTTCTAACATAAGCACGAGCTTGTAAAACCGTTCTTATTTTTGAAAATTGGGCTGCAAGGGCAACGATATAGCTCTTCACGTGTGTTATATGTTTACATGTAGAAAGGAGGTCACGGTCAAGAGGTCAAGCTCTGCAGTCCTGGTTTAAACCTTAACGCCACTGTTAATTGCGGAAATGTTAAGTGTAACTATGAATGCGAAGTACTCAGAACTCGGTTCATATACTGCTTCTTCTTAATTTTTAGATTCCTTAAAATTTGTGGAATCGTTCTTAAAGCGATTTACTTTTGCTTTAACATTAGTGGTAAGAACGGAATAGAAACTACCAAAATATTTTATTAGATTATAAAGACTTTTACACTGTACAAGTAATTTCTGCTATCAAAGCAATTTGTTGCTGATAAAGAAAAAGTAACGAAAATATTTTTACCACCAAATGGATAAGTATTAATCAAAATAACTTTTATTGTTAAGCAACGTCTAAGTAGCCAATATTTTAATAATAATATAATAACACTTTAAAAAAAAGTCTTTATATATTTAAAATAAAAGGTTCAATTTTTGAGAATAAATAAATACATATGAATATAATAATAAAACTAAATACACAAGAGATTCAGTAAGAAACCTGGTGTGTGAGACTGGTGCCTGAAATAGATTTCTAAGAAATCTGCATGACAGGTCACCAGTGCTCCACTCCGTGGCTAAAATAAAATGTTCTTAACTTTAACTTAAATTTAAGGTTAAAGGGTATAATAATTATATCACATCCCATATATACCATTCACTGTTTTGAATTGATTAATAAAACATATTTCGTTTCAAAAAAACAGAACACGAAAATATAAATAATAACCAATTATTTGTTTCTTTCCTTTTTAATCTAGCTCTAGTATATTATCAGAGTTTTTGGCGGGAACTAAAAAGAGATATTGTGCAGTGAAATTATATTTTCTAATGTGTAAAATTACTCTAAATGGAACAATAGTTATAGGATATTGATAGTTTTTGAGTAGTTATTATGTGTTTTTATGAGAAATGTGAACTGTATACTCAAAAGTGGCCTTTTGAGTTGTCACAAGAACTCCCTTGGATGGCTTCAGTTAATAACCTTAGATACAGTTCAGCTGAGCTATACATAGGCTAAGAAACTGAAGAAACTATATTGTAATCTAAGACCTGGCTTAATAAATAATAAGTATATTTTTGTATGTTTAATGTGAATGTAAATTATAATTGTAAATATGTAAATTCCACAAAAGGGAAACAGGGTAAGATAATTAATTTACATGCAATAAACGCTGCTTGTAACTCTTGGCCATTTAAGCACGAACAAGAAAGTTTTCTCGACGGCACCTATATAAAAAGTCTAATAATTAATTCAATTCAATTCTTCTTGTAACTTTTTAAGTAATCCCAAAAGCTTTTTAAGCCGGACACAATACTAAGTGGCAAGTTCTCCAAGCCGGCTCAATGTTTCAAGAAATCTCACTTTTAGGATAAACTATTTTGCTCATTTGAAACCTGATATTTCTGTCAACGTACAAAAGACACAATTAATTTAAAAAACGAGATTATAAAAAAGAATAGCAAAGTATCTCCCGCTTGTTAACCACAAAAATGAATGTTCATAACTCCACACACCAAATGAGATATTTTATTATCAGCATTTCTATTGTTTACCCTCGAAACTGGTCTTAAGAATATTAAGCTAAGACTTAATTAAGTTTTCCACAGAAAATGTATTTAATAAAATGATAGCTATTGGTCAATTAAAGTTCATTTCTCTATACGGCTGTTTACTCGTACTAAGCAGGCCGTTGAACCCGATCTCAGTGTCTTCAAGTCCTATACTTAGTAGCCACGTTCCTTTTTTTATTTTGTATTTATTAAACAGGCAGAAGGCCCACTCGATAGAAGTGAAAACGTTCATAGGCGACGTAACCGCCTATGAACGTTTTCACTTCTCATATTCTGAAAGTAAATTTTCCCTTGTGTAAAAAAACTATTCCAACCATAGATATTACATGCGACTTATGTCCCGACTTTATTTACAGCGACTGTTAAATCGCGGCATAAATTGTAATAAAAAAACAATAGTTTAGTAATGTTATTTTATACTAATAAATTACTTTTCACGAATTTATTATTTCATTTACATTAAGAGCTAAATATTTACTATCAGTGCCAAAAAAATACTGGCTGAAGAATGTCACAGACAAAATATTGTTTAACGCTCGTATATTATGACGTATGAAATGAATTCATCAGATTCAGCTATGGATTTAACGCCTAATTTCATTAGAGGAGTAGTTGTTTGCTTAACTAATCAGTTTTATTTACTTTCCTCATATTCATAATGAAAAGCAGAATGTTAACCTCGGGTGGAGGTTGAACAGCATCTCGTAGCTTGGTTGGTTTTTTATATTTTTAACCAACTTTATTATTACGGTTATTTTTTTGTTGTTGCTTTTTTATTATGTATGTTCGCCGATTACTCCGTAATTTATGATCCGATTTACGTGTTTTTTTTGTTCGACGCGGAATAGCTTCCAATTGGTCCCCTAAAAATTTTACATACTTTGGCCCAGTAGTTTTCATTTTACGATCATTTTTTTGTTCCCGTTTCTTGGGATCTATATTTTTTTAACAAGCGCGGAACCTTTCGTAGGTCCACCCATACATAGCTAGACAATAAAAAGTAACAAATAAAAAATAAAATCTTCGTTTAAAAAAACCGACTTTAAAAACCAAAAACCTATAATGTATAAAATAACTTATTTCTAAAGCTATTATTATTAATATATATTATCTAAAACATCTTGAAGTCGGTGCAAAGTAAAATATAAAAATTACTATATTTTGAAAATTACTAAGCATAGAAATAAGTTATTTTATACATTTTAGTTTTTTAGTTTTTGAAGTCGGTTTTTTTAAACGAAGTTTTTATTTTTTATAACATACCCTTAGCCACATTATTTTCATTCTTCCTCAAAATGTTCCACCATAGTCTTCTCAATTTCACGGTCATGGGTGTCTCTAAAAGACCTCGCTCCTTATATACGTGTTTCTCAACTTATCCTTTCTCATTGACGTCATCTATCTCTAAATTCTCGTCTCGGTTGAAGTTTTACTTCTATTCCTTTACATTCACATATATTGTTTTCTCTGTGCAGGACCGGAAAAGAATACTAATTCCTGCGGTCGAGTGGCCTATCGTAAGAGGCCACAAAACAACCCAAATGTCAGGTAGGCCATCTGTCCGACTGCCGCCATAACAGCTTTGAGTTGTGTTGCGGCACAGTGGTCAGGTTCCAAATTCTCTTTCAAGGCCGGAAGCACATTGGCAGCACCTCTGGTATTCCTAATGTCTACAAGCGACGGTAACCACTTTTCATCACAGTTGGGCCGTCAGCCTATCTGCTGTGCTTCAGCAATAATAAAATATATTGTGTGAAATAACAAGAAAATGTATTCCTTTAAATAAGTAAGGTGGGAGGTATTAAAAGAGACAAACAAAATAACCTGTTTGAAGCCATATAACGTCACGTATATTGTCCCTCGAGATTATTATTAGTGTGCACGAGAAAATGAAACGTTTAGTGGTTGTGGTTTGCTTTATAAACTAAGAATTGTTTGTTTTATGCTGTTTGTACAGCTTTGGTACTGTGTTTGTTTTAATATTTCTCTCTTTCCTTTCATCTTTTGACAACTATTTGTGGAGCTATAGTATATGTTCCGAACGTATTTCACTTGTTTTAATAGCTGTATTCGTTTATACCACGCGGTAAAGCACATTTCATATTTTAATTGTGGTTAAGGTTTCTTAATTATCTAAATATAAGAATCTAAATCTAAATAAAAATAATCTAATTGCTCTCTTTTTTATTTTATTTGGTTTCAGTATTTGATTGTAGTTGTCTATTTTATAGTTTAGTTTAATTTTTAAAATAACTTTAACAATAACAAATAAATATTTATTTAATTTAGAATGTAAATGTCGTCAAAATCTATTGATTTCTAAGTCCACAAATAAAAAAAATACTTAAAAATAATGATAGTAAAATAAGTTGAGGGTAGACTAAAATAACTTTAATATAATTTGTAGACGCTTCAAGGGTCTCGTTACATGATTAGTGCTGTTGAAAAGTGATCGAAACGTCTATGAAATTAAAAATACAAATTTACGAAAAACAAATATATTATTTCTGTATCTGTAAATAAATAACCCAAAAATGTATTTAACAAAACCTGTTTGAGGAAAAATGTCTACTGTGATACTGATCCCCACGCAGCAAATTTATAAATAGAAGAGAAGTAAAGAAATGGAAAGATATAAATACGTTTTATTTAAATTCTAAGAATAATTCAACCATGTATTTTCTGTACACCGAATATTTTGTAACAAAAGAACATTTCAAGACTGATCTGCGATTTGGCGACATATCGAATCTCCAGATGTGAGAATTTCACACATAAATGATTCAGTGAATTTGTGGTAAACAAGTTTTATTTATAGTGCTTTCTATACGAAATTCTTAAGTTAATCATTTAAGTTTGCGAATTCTTATCCTTATAAATATAATAAATGTTATTTATACTGGAAATCTTCGTTGTGGAAATCGGAGTTGTGTTCCGGTACCAGTAGCCAGGTTCTAATCTCCCTTACGAGAGCAGCACCGCATTTGTAGCAACTTTGGTGTTGAAAATGTTCATACGTCATTCGTGATGGTAACCGCTTTCCATCAGTTGACCGTCTGCCTGTCGTTCTGAACTCATCTAATAAAATAAAATAATAAATACAAACATGATACTTTCTTGAAAGGGAGTATAAAAATTCACATTTATATATTAGCATACCTCTACGTACGTTGTTCTTCATCTTGTAGTTGGATATAATGTAACCCAGCAGATAGGATTACTGGTCTAATGAAACTATGCTATATAGTGACAGAAGAGTACTATTAGGAAGACAAATCCAGTAATTTAATAAGCTTAGTTTCATTTTGCTAACTTTTACTAACATAACATATTCCGTGGAAATTTTTATTTAAACTAAATAATAGCACAGACGTATAACAAATCGACGCTATTTGATAACATTTAATGATTTGAGATTATGTTTATATCAATGCTTTTTGTTGATTCATCCAAAACATGCAGAAATGAATCATCTAGAACGTAGTTTGAATTTTGGTGAACAATAAAGTGTTTTCATTCATTCATTCATCATTCATTAATTCATCTAATACCCGCTTAACAACAAGTAACGATTTTGAAAATGTTTTTCTATATCACGTGTAGAAAAGAACGATTTATTAGATATTTTACTGAAGTGGTCGGTAAAGAGAGATATTGTGCTGTTTGTATTATTTAATTGTAATAAAAGTTATAAAGAAAATATATTAAGACGGTCTCTGTGATTGAGCAGGCTAAGCCTTTGGCGGCTTATCTCATTACAATACAAAGGCTCCGGATTCGATTTCTCGTTTGGTAAATTTCGGTAACGAGTTTTCTCCGTTTTTTACTATGCTCTAGGTATATGGGAATGGAAGTAAAGTAGTCCGTTATATATTACCCATAAAACTAGCGTAATTTGCTTAATTTGAGGATATACAAAATGCGTGTTTGTCTGCCGATTATTCATTTATTTATGTTCACTGAACAAAAAATCAGCATTTGACATAGAAAAAATATCAATCATATTTAAATAACAGTCTATAAAAAAATAGGTTTAAATTAATGAGACCGCAACATTCCGCAATCTGTAAAGGAAAATATGAGACCGCTACTAACTGAATTGCATGAATGAATAAATATGTTTTATTGTATTTTAAAGGTAAAGTTAACAGAAATAAAATTTTACAATACAATAGGCGGTCTTATCGCTATTAGCGATTTCTTCATGACAACCTTTGGATGGACAAAAAAACTGATAAGAACAGAGGTATGTTGCATTATTCTCACATACAAATCAGTATCTGGATGTTAAAGATTATTGCTCGTGCATTAGTGTTAAAGCTTTAGGCCTTTTCACGCAGAAATGGCGGTGGATTTCATTTGTTATCTGGGATGCGACATTGTTAATTACGTGAAATATTGATACATATAATATGTTTATACTCTAATGTGGTTATGCGTTAACGACGTTATTTTTAACGCTTTAAATAAGACGCATTCTAACTAACTAACGCAGATAAAGCCCCAGCATTAGTATAAATCATATCATGGCAAAACAGTTCTTGATTGAAACTGATCATTCGCACTGGTATGACTTAAAAACGCCCCATTTTATATGAAAACAAACAGATTTGACCACTGTAAAAAATAAAAGTATATTAAGATACACGTGAAATTTATTTACGTTGGTGTGGGGTGCTCCTGTGGTGTGTTAACATGACGGTGCCCCCCTGACCTTTGCCTGTACGAGAGTTGCCAGATTTTCGAAATCCACACATATTTGGAACGATAAAACGTACTGAATGCTTAGTAACAGAAAGCTTTTATTACAGTAAAGACACAGAAGAGTGGGCCATAATTTAAAAATTATGTGCCATCCGAGGTATTGTTAGTGCCATGCACTTTCAGGAACTATCTAGCTGCCCCATTGGAGGTGGATTCCGAAGTTAGTGGTGCTTTTATCCCAATAGTTTTTGTGCAGGATATGGCATACCTCTCAGTCTTAAATATATAAAACTACAGTCCACAAACAAATTACTACAACCAGCGAAGCTGTGTATGGATCCGTGATCCAGCATTGCACAATATATTTTTGACATTTTATTTTGAAATGCTCAGATTATTTTGTACATTCTCGTTCCTTAGAACAACAAGCTGAGTGCAAACTTGCGAAAAAATTTAGCACAAAATTCTCCAAACATGTTCTTTTTTTAATCACATGAGAGCAATTTAATTTCATCGCTATTTCTTCAAATATTTTTTTATATTCGGAATAAAATTTATATGTATACAAACGCTTACAATTTTTTTAAGTAAACACTTGGAGTTTTGGGGAAGCTAACATATGGAAGCTGAATTGTGTATATAAAGATTAAAGATAAAAGTGCACAGCAGAACATAACCCTCTAAGTTGTCACAAATAATCATCTGGAAAACTTGTCCTTTTTAAATTCAGAATCTGTTAACCCTATCGCTGTCAAATAAATCATCTGAAGCGAGGATCCTTCACGGGACACCCGGCCTGATAGCTGAATATTTCACGTCACACGGCCCCCGCCCTTTAATAAATCTCGGCACCTTATAAAAATGTTGCGTATATTACGGCGTTAGTCGATGTAGTCCATCGATTGACTGCGCTGATTTTAGGGTTAATAGTTTTCGGGGTAAAGGTCCTTTGACAGGGAAATTAATGAGATAGATTCAAAGACAACATTGTTGCATTGGTAGTAGTGTGAATATATCTATACTGATACTACATATAAAGAGGTAAAGTTTTTTGAGTTTGTGAAGTTGTAGGGATTAATCTCTGGATCTACTAGTCTGATTTATAAAATTCTTTCGGTGTTAGATAGCTCATTTATCGAGAAAGGCTATATATATATATATCATCAAGCTAAGACCAATAGGAGTGGAGCACCAATGAAGAATGGTTCAAAAACGGGGGTTTTTTTTAACTTACTTTTTTTTAAATATTCCACGCGGATGAAAGTCGCGGGTAGAAGCTAGTGATTATATATAGGTAGAATTAACCGTCGGCGGCTGGTCGGTGTAAGTAATATCTTCGGGAGATCAGAGGGCTGGTCCCTACCTCGGAACGTAGCCAGCCTTATAGGAACCTTACACATTAACTACGATTACCTATGCTCAATACTCTACTTACAGTCTCAAGGAATTGCAGGTAGGAATTGTATTTTACGAGTACAAGTTAAGTTTTATTACATCATTAATTTTATGATCAAAAGTCAGGGCATCTGAAAGACGGTCAATGATCCCAAGGTATCTAAATTTCGAAACAATATCACGTTTCAATTTATTTAAAAAAATAATAACTTGAAAATATATATTAAAAATGTCATCTCATTAATAAGTTTTCATTAAATTTAATATGATGTAACGAAAATAAATAAGTGTCCAGACACATAATCTAATATGTAAATTCAAATCATTTAAATAATTAACAAGGTGGAGGAATGTCTCGGAGGGGCTTTGACTGTAAAAATAAGATCTCGAACAATGTGACCGGATTCTGTCGTACTGTTTTAATTTATCCCATCCCCCAGAGACAATATGATATTAGCCATAAATGAAATTCTTTGTTTCGTCTAATGAAATGAATAAAGATTTTATTATGAAGTATTTCGGTGGATTTTGAATAATTATCGTGGGATTGTGTAGAGCGATTATTAAGTAGAAATGATTTTTATGTCATACCTACATATGTTGTAAAGAATGACTTGATTTATTGATTACTATTCTTTAATTGTGAATTATTTTATGATAAAATAATGTAATGTTAGTAAAATATAATAATACTAGGATATACCTGCGATTTCGTCCGCGCTCGATTTGAAATACCTGTGGGATTTCCGCGACACAAAATACCATATTTAAAAAAGAATTTCGGCTATCGTTTTAGTGTAAACTGCGTCAGAATAAGCTGATTTTGTGCATTCGAACAATTTGAAATGGCTCCCGGGAAAATTCTCGCGAGATTCTCAGGATAAAAAGTAGCACAGATTAAGCATAGGAATTAACAGCTGTCGATCAACGAAAACTGCATCGAAGCGACCCAGTAGTTTTTACGTGAATCCCATACAAACAGACAAGAAATCTTTAAAAAAACATATGTTCTCCATTGTTTATATAGTATATTCTAGTTGTTTATTTCTTAATAGCTTCATTGTACAGACATGGTATGTTTAGAACTTTATAATATCGTAGATATCGCAAGGTATGTTTGTGGTTAAGCCTTGGGTGAGTAGCCAATGACACCTTATGCCCGACTCTGGCGGGCCAAGGCAAGGCTCCCGGCTCCATGCTTGCCATAACGAGCTGGCACGAAGTGAAGATAGCTACAGCTAAGACTCAAGCTCCAGGGGTGAAAGTGATAAATAGCCTAACGTCGGAAGTAGCTCAGTGAACTTGCAGCCAACCTCTCCACACCTTTAGCCGTTCACACCCATGTTGCCTCTCGCCAATTTGGTACGGTATTCTTTTGAAGTCCATGCAGGTAGTGGTGAGTCCAAAAGTCCGGACTATTTTTACGGATCGTGGTCTACAGTGATGACATACATGATAATTAATAAGGGGCCTCTACGTGTTGACCTTCCTATGATCCCACGCAAGCCCGAACCATTTTTCTGGCCCGTGGTTTTAGAGACATACAAGTATAATCGAGATAGTAAATTGTACGCCGTACAATTGTACCGGGTAATTTGTACGGTATAGAGGTAAAAACGTATGATCTCATTGAATATTATTACCACCATGAGATAATGACTTACATTTGTAAGTTTTGATTATTTTTCTTTAGTATAACATTAATTAATCTTGATTTAAATGTACAAAAAAATAGTCATTATCAATGACAAAATAGTGACATAATTATGTAGTTTTGAATAAATGATTGTATGAGGTCTAGTATTGTCTATTTTAAGGGATATCATTTTATTCGTAAATTTATTCTCTATTTAATTCTCTCTCTATATGGGATTGTATTGAGTTGGGCGATACTTAATTTTATTATCTTCATCACGCGGTTGATTTCTGTTTTCCAATTCAAATGAAAAAGTTTTTATTTCAACTGAAAACTGACTAGAAAGATTTTTTGTAGGTTGTTGGTTATGAAACGTTATATGATATTTAATCAAATAAATAGGTAATTAAACAGGAATATAACTAGTCTGGCCAAAAATACTGTTACATAAAATCTTTTTTTTCAATTTCGATTTGGCAGACATACATTATTTTAAAAACTTCTTTCGATTTTGCGCCATTTCACGTATTTTTTCGTGTTAATTATCAAATTACAGTATGGAATGGATGTTAAAGAAAATAGGATTGCACTGATTGCCTTGCACAAAGTGGGTATGGAGCCGTCGGTCATATTCCAGACACTTCAAAAGCCTGGTATCAGCCGTATTTTCGTATATCTACACGTACTAGCAACAGATACAACAACAGTTCGTCTGTCGAAGACCAGAAAAGATCAGGGCGTCAGCGTGCTGTTAGAACTACAAAAGCTGTTAACGCTGTTAAAGCCAGAATTCGTTGAAACACCATTAGGAAGCAAAAAAATATTATCGCGAGAAACGAAGATTCCCGCTACGACTCTGTCGTGTGCTATAAAACAAGACCTGAAGCTCGGTGCTTATCGTCGATTACAGGACATGCCCTAAATCAATCTTTACAATTAAAGAGAGTGGATCAATCAAAACGCCTTATGTCGCGATACGCAGGTGAAAGGCACAGAAATATCCTCTTTACTGATGAAAAAAATATCACGATTTAAGAACACTACAATAAGCAAAATGATAAAGTGTACGCTCACAGTTCTAAAGAAGTTGCTCAAGTGGTAAAGTAAATTACAGGTAAGTGGTAAATTTTAATAATATTAAATTACTTCATAAAAATGCATTTTCATTTGTAACATAAATTATGGCTGGACTAGGTATTAGATAGATAGATAACACTTTATTGTACACCATTACAGAAAAACTTACGAATTAGTATTATTATAGTAGGGTACAAAGGGGTGGTCTTATCGCTAAAAGCGATCTCTTCCAGACAACCCGTGGCAAGAATGTTCCGATTAGAAGTGGCGATGGTGGTATACATAATTATTGTACGATTACTTCAATTTTGTTAATAAATATACACATAAGTTATATACATATATAATATAATTTATATACATATGTATTATATCTATGCTAAAGTGAAAACTCTAGAAATTAAGATTTGAGCCACCATACATGTAACTTAGTCATCTTTTCTAACTACTACTGCAACCAGGTGGCATTCAAAGTCAAAGATCTACAATTAAAACTAAGCTTTTTGCTTGAATATTATTCCAAAAGAATGAATATTCATGAACACTTAACACTGTCTAGAAATGCAATTCACGTAGAAATTTTTATTTTTCTAAAAATATTAAGGGCCACTTGCATAAAAGGTTGCTTAAATTTATTTAAGAAACACAAAATGTATTTAACACCCTTAAATAAGATTAGCGCCACAACGCATAATTTGCCGCTAAACATGTTTAAAGATGTATAACACGTATATAGACTAATTTTATTTAAAGGCGATCGTTATGCAAGCGGCCCTTAGAGTTCAATATCATAAAAATATAAATTTAGATTTGCTCAGATGTAATCTAAAACACACGTTAAAATTCTGCTTGAATATGTTTTAAAATGTTTGAAGATTGGGTCCCGTTTGTTCTCGACCACACGTTTCACAACAATAAAACGTCTCCATAAAACTGTTATGTTCAGGCTAGTTACAGTATATTTACTGCTGGTATTTTCAACAATTTTTGAATTTTTGGGATAGTTTATTTGGATAAGTATCTACGTTGTACGTGTCTTGAATCAAGAAAGTCCATTTATTTGCCTTTTTATTGCATTTTTATTTAATAAACTCTCCTTGGAGTTATTTTAATGTTTTGAAACTTCAAATATTTGTTGAAGATTTTGTTTATGAATTGGTTTAGATTTTTATTTCAGATTTATTATAAAATATTTATTATTTGCTGGTAGCTCTAGTTCGGTTTGAAATTCACTTACATTTCGAAATTGTATCCCATTTTTGGGCTACAAAGTATGTTATGGTCACTTCTTTCTATGAAAGAATGTAAATGTACAAATTGTATATTTTTTGAAAATATAGGTAGGTATATATTCCACAGTAAATTGTTAATAACGAGTGGTCGCGCAGGGGTCGAAATTCAACCATAATTAATTTAAATTATAAGTTTGAACATTATTAAGGTTCTGTAGTCAAAGACTACAGAATAAGAGAAGAATAGAAGAAAGAATATTTCTATAATCACAGATTCCGACAACGCTGCAATGTCAATTTGATTTTAACAATAAACAAAAGAGTATATGTGCGTGTGTGTGTCAAATACAGGGTATTGTGTGTAATGTTTTTTTATTGATTTAATTTATTTTTATGCATAATTAAAAAAAAATGCATTTGTCGCTTCTTTTGTATATAAACTATAATTGTGTGAAACTTCATACTCCTCCGTCCGCGCATTGTTCTTAAAAAGTGGTACAAAGTTTTGAAAGAAACTGCTTAGTAACTGATTAGTGAAAATCTTACCCATAAACTCCTCTTTAGTCGATTATTTTGATTACAACCTACGTTTATCATTTTAATTTCGTTTATCTGTGCTCCTCTTAGCTAAACAACAAGTACATATACGTTTATAAATGTAAAAAAGATATTCATTGATAAGGGTCTGATTCTGATTCTTTTACTTAAAAGATGCCTAATAGTTTCTTTACGAGATTAATATAAGTAAGGTCGAATAACTCTAACGCATAGTAATGCCTACTTATAAGTTTTCGACTGCTTGCTGATAAATATCTAGGCGCTAAGCTTACTATATAAATACTGATATTTAATAAGATTCACGGATAAATAAAACAGACTGTTCGCACAGGTACTTATTAGCGGACTAACTATATTTGTATCTACCTTATATTATGCGGTATAAAAAATGACACATATATTACACTTGGATACTGTTTGAGAAAAAGGGGGCCTATGTCCTGTGTATATGCCCGAATTTCAAAAGAATACGTTATGCACGTATCCGGGGATCCGCATAAAACCGCTGGTTAGCAAATAGCTCAACTTTGTGCTTCCGTTGCTGTGTATTTAAAAAGTAATAAATATGAGTACATATAACTTACATAGCACGTAGTTTACGTCCGCTAGCACGTTGCACTTTGCACAATCACAGAAAACAAGTCGAAAGTTCGCCCCCAGGGGGTGCCGCCCTGGACTCCCCCCCCCCCGTCCAGGTAGCGGTACAAGGGGATGCGTCCCCGGGGCCCCGAGCGGCCACTGTCACATTCCCCCTTCACTCCGTGACAGTGGTGTCCCACCTCTCCGCGTCCAAATCCCAATGCCTTCCCCTCCTTACCAAACCTCCTCCCCAAATACCACTCCCCTCCGAAGACAGGTGATGTGCCACTTCGCCGACCATCGTAGCGAAGTGGTGGGGTCTACCAGCGTCGACGCAGCTTGCTCCGCTGGCAGACCAGGAGAGGGCGCGCAGTTCTGCCCTGCGTGCCCCCATCGACGTGGACAGTGGCGGCGGGCCCAGTGGAGGGGCGAGAGTCTCGCCACTGGGCGCTACCGCCGAGCGTTACCCCGTGTGGTGTCGTGGATCACGTCTCGCGGCCACACGGGACCGCGGGGCTTGCCTTTACCGGCTGGCCCAAGTGGATGAGCACCACAATAAAAAATCCCCTAATACCTAAGCTGCGGCGCAGGGTGAGAGGTTTTGAGGTCGGGGGGGTAAACCCGGCCGCTACTGCGGACCACGCCTTTTTTATTCATGATGACCTGTTTTTTACTCGTGGGAACAAAAATGGACTTACTAGAAAAAAACCCCCCAAAAGACGTAGAGCCCGAGAAGGGCGGTGTTGACGCTCGTAGAAGGCCCGAGAAGGGCAACACCAACGTGAAAGGGCCCGCGAAGGGCGTAGAGAAGAGCTACACGTCGCGCTTCCTAGCGGCGATATCTGGGCCAAAGGAAGCGCCGAGCTCCAAGCATGATGGCTCCGGTTCCAAACCGTCGCAGCCGCCTGCTTCAATAGACGTGTCCTCGCCCGACCTATCTGGGGACGAGGATGTTTTGCCCCCCCCTGTGCAGGCCCCAACAAAGGCCCCGGCTCAGCCGGAGGGGAAGGGCCTTAGTCAGACTGCCTCCCGAGTCACGAGGAGCAGATCGGCGGCCTCGTCCCGCATTCCATCCGCGGACGAGGCGGGGGGTTCCACCAATCCCCCCCCAACCAAAGAAGACAAGGCCAGGGAGGCCGCGCGCAACGAGGCGCTGCGGCGATACCTGGCCCTAGACGAGCTTGACGAGCTCATGGAGACTTTGTCAGGCTCGTCATCGGAAGATGAGGGAAGGACGGCCCCCACCAGACCCCCGCCCAAGCCACCGGCAGCTTCAGCGCCGGACGCTAAACGGGGCAGAGGCCGTCCTCCCACCACAGGAGAATATGTGGGCCTAGCAGCCGCAAGGCAGGCGCTAGCGGAGGCCCAACGAGCGGAGCTTGCGCTCCAAGTCGAAAAGGAGATCGCGGAGAGTGCCCAATCGATGGCGACCACAAGGGTGACCAGGCATAGAGTCGGAACTCCCCTTGTGGGCAAGGCACCTCCCGATGCTCGCGTGGAACGCGCAAACCACGCGAAGGGCCTCCAGCGGCAGATTGCCGATTCTTTGGCGGTGGTTGCTGGGGTTGCAAAGGTGTCGAAGGGTCTAAAAGGCACCCTTCAGAAGGCCCTAAAAGATGCGGTGGCCTCCATCCAGGAGGCCTCGGAGGAGCTCCTCGCTCGCACTCACAGCGAGGAGGTCGCCCTGCTCCGTGCGGCGAACAGCCGCATGGAGACAGAGATAGCTGACCTCCGGAGCGAGCTGAGGAGCCTCCAGGCGGAGGTAACGCGGCCGCGCGCTGAAGCCGCACCGCCAGCACCACCGCCAAACCTGGAGACGACGATGGCCGCGAATCTTGACCGATTGACTCGCCTAATGGAGAGTCGGTTCGCGGCCATGGAGGAGCGGTTGCGCCCGGTATCAACTTCGAGCCCCGCTCCTCGCGCTAGGCCCACCCTTCTGTCAAGCCCCTCGCTCATTTCTGGGCGACCGGCAGAGGAGATTCCCCCGCTTCCCACCCAGCGGGACTCCGTAGAGACCGCGGCACCACCATCGCCGCGAAATGCCTGTCCGGCGCCCCCTCCTCCGGCCGCAACTACGGCTGAAGGCTGGACGACGGTCAGCCGCAAGAAGAGGGCCAAAAATAGAGCCCAACCGTCGTCCGGCACACAACCGGCCACGACTGCCGCCGAAGCGCAGCCCACCCGCGCTAGGCGGCGAGGAGGGAGAAGACGCGGGGGGAAAAGTCAGGGAGATGTGGCGCAGGCTCACGTCTCGCAGCCCCCCCCTCCCCCACCCCCAGCGCCCCAAAAGAAGAAAGCGCCAAAAAAGAGGAGGGCTCCGCGACTGCGTCCCCCGAAATCCGCCGCCGTCATCCTGACGCTCCAGCCAGGCGCGGCGGACCGAGGGGTTACGTACGCGAACCTCCTCTCCAAGGCAAAGGCCAACATCCGGCTGGCCGACGTCGGTATCGAGGGCGGCCTTCAGCTGAAGAGGGCTCGCACTGGGGCGCGGATGCTAGTGGTACCAGGTACTGACAGCACCCCCCAGGCGGACGCCCTCGCCGAAAAGCTGAGGACCGTCCTCTACCCCGAGGACGTGCGTGTCTCCAGGCCCGAGAAGACTGTGTGTCTTCGGATCTCGGGCTTGGATGACCACAGTGACGAAGAGCATGTGGCCGCTGCCATCGCGCGCACCACCGGATGCTCACAGACGCGCATCAAGGCGTCAAAGGTCCGTCCCGGAAAAGACGGGATGGGCCAGACGGTGGTGGCCTGCCCGGTGGCGGCCGCCAAGCAGCTCCTCGCTGCAAAGACGAAGCTCCTGGTGGGCTGGGCCTCCGCAACCGTCGAGGCCCTGCCCCATAGGGCCCAAAGATGCTACCGCTGCCACGAAGCTGGACATGTGGCGGCGGTATGCACTTCGGAGGTGGACCGCAGCGGGAATTGTTACCGCTGCGGACAAGCCGGGCACCTGGTGACTGGCCCCTGCTCAGCGAAGCCGCACTGCCCTGTGTGCGCTGCTGCGGGCAGGCCAGCCGGTCACCAGCTGGGCTCAAGGCCCTGCGGGGCCAAGCCCACCAGGAAGAAACGCCAGGCCAACCGGATGGCGCCGGACAGAGTCGCGGCCGCGGCGGCAACAACACCAGCTGCCGCGGGGAGCGACAAGGAGGATGGCGCTCGTGGCTAAACAGTAGCCACGGGCGGGCGGCAGCGGGCGTCGAGGTCTGGGGGATCCAAATAGACCTCCGCCCGCACTAATGCCGCGAGAGGGCGCGAGAGGCAGCCGCGCGTCCCTCTCAGGGCCGGGGAAATGTCATTCCCCGGCCCGCACACAGGAGAGGCCGCCTCTGTTTACGAGGCGGCCGGCCGCTGCCGGGGTTGCGGGTTAAGCTCACGCATGTACCGCGACCCCGGCGCTAGGCGGAAAGAAGGCTCCCATGGGGTTTTAGTGGGTATACCGGCAGCCGGTCGTATTGAACCGGCGTCGGGGAGCCCCACACACCGGCCGCGCATGATCCCCCGCGCGGCTGACGGTGCGGTAACGCATTTCCCAATGTAAAAAAAAAAAAAAAAAAAAGTCGAAAGTTCACTGGGCCGGCCTTTGATATTGTATTTGTTTTATATTAGAAGTTTAGAAGTTAAGTGTCCCAGGGTTCGAAGAGAAGTGGTGCAGCCGCGCCGTCGCCGCTGCATTTCGCGCGTATTCGGTGTTTTGGGGGGAAGGAGATAGATATATATATGCATTACCATAGTAGAAGGAGAAGAGTTATACTATGTAATGAATGAAAGTGTATGTCTGGCAACCATGCTCAAAATTCCCGCTTAAATAATAAACATCCTGTCTTAGGAAATTTAATTGAGAGCCATGTGGTTGTGACAGAGTAACAAACAAACAAAGTTAATTACTACTAAGCTTTCATGATATTTCATATCATTGTGAAAAAAAAAGATTAAACCAAGAAAAGGAAGAGTTTAATAGAAATAAAAGAAAAAAGCAAGGGACAAATTGCAGTAAGTATATTTTTAAGGCTTCGAATAAGCTAATAAAAACTTATCCGTTGAGAACGCTAACTGCGGAAAAATGTTATTTACTTTTATGACGAACTCTGCAGTTTACAGTCAACTGAAATATAAAGTTTGCAGACTTACGAATGCTTTATTCAAGTAGACAGATTCAAATCAAGTTATAAACATATTTTAACACTCTACGGGCGTTAAAGGTTGACTTTAAATGAATAAAGAGTTATAATAATTATGTATTCAGGGTGATTAAGCCGGCCGCTTTTGCAGAATCGTATTACGAGTATGACAGATATCACACCTACGTGATATTCTATTATATTATTACACTTAACAGTTTGTATTATTGTATAAAATCTCGATTTCGCCAAGCGATTCTGCAAAAGGGGCCGCTTTAAGCCTCCAGATGAGATAGCTTTGTTGCGATTGCAAGCATTGCGTCCAGGTTTACCTGGAGGCAATTTCAAAGGCTTTTAGTAGTATAATTCTTTTGACAAAAAATGTTTATAAACGGTTTTTTATTTCATGTAGTAGCAATATTACCGCCATCTCTTGTTTAAACCTCAATACATATTCTTGAACATACACATTTCTGCTCTTTTTGTATAATAGTATGTATATATCTCTATCCCCCCAATTTTTGCGTGCTACTTGGAAGATGCCGCCATGATGTCGTCGGATTCTTTTGCGGTAATAAAAAAGACACCTGTGAGAAATATTAAGATTTTTGGCAAGTGCAGTGAGTTGCTGAAACAAACTAAATGGCGGCCGCCCTGAAAAGTAATGGATATTCATTGAGTAATTAAATAAAACTAGGTTTTAACAGTTTCTAACTTTTCAGCAGCCGTGATCATGGAAGACAAAGATGTCATGTGTCCATGAGTACCGCCAACTTGTTCATTAAATTTTTTGCGGTTATTATTTATTCTATGTGAGCCTAATCTAATTTACCATCGCTTAGCAACATGTTGTGGCTTGAAGAGAAGAAGCGGCGCAAGAAAGTATTAGCAATATTCCTAACCAGATAACTTAAGACAACACTAACTAAACAACACGTGTGAACAACATGTTTTTATTCAAAGGGAATAATTAACATGAGCCTGCCGTCCAGTGTTATTTTTACGCCAACTGCACTGTACGTTTACTTTACTTGTTTTCCTGAGTGTTGGACGTGAATTTTTGAATTATTCAACAAACCGAGTGTTCTGGCGAGATGTACTTGCGGACTGGCTTCCAGCGCTTTGAATTATAGCAGCCGCTTGTAAAAAGGCTTTTTGCTGCCGCTTGTTGCAATTTTATGGGTGAATGGGAATCGGATCTGTGAGAGGATATTATTATTGGAATTAAAAATAACAAGCTCTATGTTCTTCAAGGTCGGTTTTGTTGGTCTTTAGCAAATAATAATTTATGTTTGTTATCGAAGTTTCTTAAACATCTGTTTTATTGGGATGTAATCCATTAAGGTAACTTCCTCACTCACCTCTTCTTAATACGTCCAGGACCACATCGCAGCCTGTCTCAGGAACTTTATCCAAGCAGTGAGTTTCTACTGAAGCTCTATGAGAAGCTACTGAAGTGACTTGCCCTTTTTCTCCACTGCTTTCTCTTATTACAAATTAACGTAATTAGTATTTATACTTATTTATGCTCCATAGTTCCAAACATACGAGACAAAAGCAGACATACATACCATACTTTTATTTTCTATGTTTTGTCTTCCGGCTAATGTAATTTTGAATATTACCCTATATCACACACCACATTCCTGATATTTTAGTATATACCTGTAACAAAAATATCAGTGATGTGAAGTAATAATGAAATGCAATAAAGAAGTGTAAGAGTCTATGAAACACTTACGTTTATTTAAGGAAACATAATTAAAGTTTTTCAAAAATCACTAACTCACTAATGTAAAGAGAGAGAGAGAGAGAGAGAGAGAGAGAGAGAGAGAGAGAGGGAGAGAGAGATAGAAATAGATAGATAACTAGCATTGCACACCAAAATATTCAACTACAAAAGCAAACCATATTTACAGTATTTTCTAGCCAATTGGCGATCTTGTCACTCAAAGCGACCTATTCCAGGCAACCTAAATTAATGAATTTTCTTACCTAAAGGAACAAGGCAATGGATACATAAACACTCAAACTAATTTAAGCACTAAATATAGAAATATATACATAAACACACATATATATATATATATATATATATATATATATATATATATACACATATATACATATATATACATATATATATAAACATATATATATATATATGTTTATGTATAGTCCAATTTTGTATTTCGATAAGTATTATGCTGTCACACTTCAGGCTATCATAACAATGCATATTGTATGATAATAAATACGGACAGGAAATTTTAACATCAACACACCAGCATTAACGTCTTCAGCACGACTGCAGCATAAGCTGATTATCTTTTGGTACCACATATCCTTTGACAAAGCCTTCAGAGATAAATTAATACATTTAACTGTCATATCATAGGGGTTTGGTACAACGTAAGAGCGCTTGTTAGTCATGAAATCTACGATTGTGGGATCAAAGTTTTTGCTCGCACCCCTATTTAGAGCCAGCTTTCACACACGAGTAGCGACCTCTGCGATATCATAACATCACAATTATCGCGCTGTCACAGTCGGCACTCGGACCCACATCACACGCATCTGCGGTGGGATTAATCACGGATTAACTGAATATCGCGCGGACAAATCAGCTTTGTCCGACAAAATCACTCGTGACGTTTTTACTCGAGGTAACGTCCGATTTGGATGCGTGCCGGGCCTTACACAGGCTTCAGCGAGGAGTGTATTATGAATTTTAATTTCGAATCTTTGTAATTTTTTTGCAATATATGAACGTTATATATGTATGGATGACTGACAAAATCGTTTTTCCTTAATTCTTGTTTCGTTAAAAACGCTGCATATACAAAAAATCAATAAGTTATAAAATTGTGTATGTGAATGTACTTTAACTACAGATAATGTAATGAAATGTAATTAAAGTCGTTTCAAAAGTGATTCTAGTTATTTTATTAGATAAAATTGTCCTTCGCATGATCTTTGTACGTAACAAAAACCAATCTACGACTGTACGTACGAATATATCCCTTTTCAACATATTCACCACCGCAAGTGAATATAGTTTGGGCATATATTATTTAATTCTATAGCGGGGTTTTTATAGCTTTTAACGATCTTCAATCGAATTACGATCTTGGAATGCACCTCATTCCAAGATCGTAATAAATGGAGATCCATTGTCTCTGCCTACCTCTATAGGAATCAGGTGTGATATTATGTATGTATATTCCGTAGTTTTGAAATATAATATATTATATTAGTATAATCAATTTACACTACAAACAAAAACTTAGAAATTAAATACTTCTATAAACTTATTTACAAGTAAAAGATGTAGTCCAGATCGCTGTCGGTGGGGAGCTTTCGTAGTATATTACAAAATGTATTGTTACGTGCGCGCGGGGTACGCACTTGGGTTGGAAGAAACAGCAGTTTTTAACTAAGAGCTTTTATTGACTTACACAGCCTCAGTTAATACCTATCCACAGGATTGCCTCTATACGCACGACTAACAATGCACTGTCCCGACGATAAGTTGTCACACTCACAATACCGTCG
Organism: Dendrolimus punctatus; assembly: GCA_012273795.1. NCBI lineage: Eukaryota > Metazoa > Arthropoda > Insecta > Lepidoptera > Lasiocampidae > Dendrolimus > Dendrolimus punctatus. Next base: position 6,270,775 of record CM022529.1, on the reverse strand, counting down.
CCGATATTGCGTAGACCACCTCCGATATTACCGCGAGTATCTCGCTTCTGGTTCTTCTCTCGAACTATGCTACACACCTCCTTCACGTAACTGTCCACTAAACTTGTCACTAAATTCACCACTTTACTCGTCACTGTCTTCTATTCTAGAATTTTCGTTCATCGTCTATCCCTTTCTAAAATGTATCCGCCCTTGTCTTTTCCGTCCAGAATTTTCTAGCTTTTTCTAAAAGTTCTTAAACTAACTAAACCGTTCCACCATCATTCGCCACACTATATTATTATATATTATACACATATATTATATGTATACAAATTATAACAAGATAATATTAGTATTATATATTGATATACCAGATCGCCCTGTATCCGAGACTCAATGAGAATTCCTATGCCAAGCATCGCGACATGTATTCGCATTTTACTAGGCGTATGAATGATATGCGACATATAAAATGCAATTTAGGGAAGTCAAGCAGATTGACATATCTCATGGGATCGACAATATATAAATAAATAAATACTCGTATATGTATCCACGTAAGTAAATTTAAATAGTGAATACAAAAGCCTGTGTGCATAGTAAATTCAAATTCAAAAGTTTTTATTCAAAATAAGTTCCACTGGAGAACACTTTTTGTAGGTCATACATGTAGGTTAAAATTTAATTTTACTTCCTATTCTGTACACCGATTCGCAACGTCTTATTGCTGTTAAGGAGAAGAAGCGGCAAGAAACTCCCCAGCAACGCGTCTAGCTAAAAAAAATTTTGCTTATTCTATTTATATCTCAAGTTCTTTTTTATAAGTTTTATACAGAAGTATGTTACAGAAAGACTTTTGAAGAATTAATGGAGTTGTAGCAAACAGTGCATATTCATATAAATAAAGACATGACGTACTACATTTTATTCTTTTGCTGCAACATATCTCCATTTTACTTATTATGGAAATATGTTGCACATAGATACATAGTCTGAAGTTATTGTTCTAGGATTTGAACTTTGTAGAGAGCCACTTAGATTATTCACATAAATCAGTAACATGTAACGGCACACTGATTTGGTGAACCTATCTCAATAAACCGTAAAACGTTATAAAAATGTCACTCTCCCCGAAAAATGACTGACCATTTTTATCATGGCTTAAAATGTTATTACAGCATTCTTTACAGACAATAAAATTGCCATTAGTGCGACGCTTCGAAATAACGTAGGTAGAAAAACCCGACATGAAAAATTACATTAAAAACAATTGTGTGTAATAAAATATCTATCTATGTGTATTAAGGATTTGTACAGGTGTTGTAGTATATTTTATGGGCAAGCGTAATTATTGTTATAAATCAGTAGTCAGTATCAATTATATTGAAACTATTAAATAAAACAACTGAAATATCTATACATATCATAAATCTGTAGAGGTTAAATTTTTGTACAATGAAGAAAAATGCTAAAAAACGAATCAGGGGGATGTAAGAAGTGAAATAGAACTAATTTAGATTTTCTTAATTTTTTTTGTTTCTCTGTTTGTTTGTCTGTTTGTACCGGCTAATCTCTGAAACGACTGGACCGATTTAAATGAAATTTTGTATAGTGGTAGCTTATATCCCTAGTCAACATAATATAGGATACTTTTGATCCCGAAAAATTAAAGAGTTCCCGTAGGATATTTGAAAAACCGCATCATGCGGACGAAGTCGCGGGCAGAAGCTAGTACTTTATAAACGACGGAGAAAACTGTGATTTTTTTATTTCTGCCTGTCTGTCGGTTCGTATGTTTGTTCGAGATTCATGTAAAAATTATTGTGCCAAATTCAATGCGGTTTCCGCTGGTCAACGGCAAATTCTTAGACTTAAAATCTGCGCTACGATTTGTCCCGGGAATCCCGCGGGAATTTTCCTGGGAATCGTTCGAAGTTGTTCAGGTGCACAAAAGTTAGCGTATTCCGACATTAAACAAGAATTTAATGCTCTCCAGTTATATAAGCTAACCAATTACAATTTACAATCATACTTACCTTAACAATATGCGACATACTTTCACTAAAACGATAACTTACATTTTTTTAAATGCTGCCGTAATTTGTGTCCTGGGAATCCCGCGTGAATTTCTAGTCAAGTGTGTACGAATACCATAGTCTTTCATTTAACTGGTTTCGAGAATGGCTTACGTTTACAATTGGATTCGGGCGCTGAAATCAGTTTTCAAGCTTTTGCAGATTTAATTGGGAATGTTTAAGTGGGGTCTATTAGACCCAGTAGATTTTTATTTTTCAGAGTTGGACAACTTGTGCTGGATCCACTAGTCTTCTACGTATAAATAAATCTTTAGGGAGTGTCAAATTTGTATAATAATTTTTAAAATGAGAATAAAATTAATATACAGTTAAGTTCAGTAACTTACTCGGTAGTAAGGTCGTACATGATTTTCTAGATTTGACTAACAGCTATATATACTAAATTTCATTCAGATAGACTTTTTCTTTCCGAAAAAACTGACTGCTATTTACAAAGACTGATGGATAAAAGGACTGATGGACATAAATTTTTAAAAAAGATTTATTTTTTCCAAAACGCATACGGAACCCTAAAAAGTATGTAAGGATTCTTTTCTAAGCACTTTCAAGGGTGTATAGGAGATTAATATTGTAATCATATATTTAATGATAATTTGATCCGACCAACCAACAACAACGCTGAACTTAATCAAATTTCAGGACTTACAATAAGATGTCTTTGTAGTCTGTGGCTGTTTTCACTTTTTTTGGTACCTTATACAAGCTTGTTTTACCTACCTACCTTGTAAGACAAACATACTGTTACGACCGACAAAGAACATCCCACACTTGCAGTTTATTACCTTCGCGCATATGGATTTCATTTGCTTACTTTGTGTTAAAAAAATAATAATTAGAAAAACAGCTCATTGTGTATTGTAATGTTTATGATAGTCATTAGCCAGGTGTGAATCTTAGGAAATTATTGATACGCGGTCAAGTATTGTGTCGAGACATATTGTATGTACAAATACGTGTAAAACAATGCCCGAACGGAGGAGTAAGGCAGTCAAGCGATAACCACCAGCGTGGCAAGACGAGCGTACATTCGATAATCTATTTAGTGACGGACTTTGCGCGTGTTATTATATTTGTAGCTGTGTTGCACGTGTTTGTATAGTTCTAATAAATTCTATAGTGATTCTAAGAGCATTTTAATTCAAGCCCTGCAACTCGTAACAAGACATATATGTTCGTCCTAAAAATAAACAAACCTGTTATATTTATTTCTTCTTTTACTACATAGATATAAAGCGCAGGTATTTTGACGTATCACACGTCACGTTGGAACGCAAGTTTCATAGCATACATTGTGTAATGGCCACGTACAAAATTCACCGCGAAAATGCCGCATGAAAATCTCTATAAAAGTTAAAAGCTTTTGTTGAAAAAGTGCTGGGAATAGAATAAAAGTGAATGCATCACAGAAAGCGGGCCGCGTCCGATGCAATGACATGCACCCGGAGTCCAGAACAGTTGTCCCGTCGCACGGGACTTTTCGCTCCGGAAAATATCCCTGCGGGTGGCTAGTATTCGACGGATACCTAATACTATTTCTCATAAGTATTAGCTGCACCTAGCAGCGATTTATGCACCAATTGAATTCTTTTGGAATTTTATTGACGAGAGTTTTTCCGATAATGCTATGAATTTCTTTGTTGACTTTTTATAGAATTTTTACTCGCATTTTAATAGAGATATGGACCTGCTTTTGTTTTCAAAGGTACTTATTTTTATTGCAGGAGTTCAGCAGACAGGCACACGGCCCATTTCATGGAAAGCGATTACCATCGCCGATGCACATTTGCAATACAAAAGTTGCTAAAACGCGCTGCTGCTCTCTTAAGGGACTGAAACCTGGTCATTAACGCCCGAAGACAACTCAAGGTTGTTATGGCGACATACTTTAGAACAGAGGTGGTAGCCATCCAGTCGGGCAAATGCCCTACCATCTGGCTGTGGGTTGTTTTGTCGCCTCTAACTATAGGCCACCCGGTTAAATATAAGATATTTCGGTTTTTAAGACTAGACAGTGTGGTAAAGACGTATAGTGAAAGCCCCATGCTGTCCTATTGCTGTCTCGGGATGCCCACTATTGAGGAATGGAGAGTATACTGGACTCGCTTCTGGGTTATCTCGATGTACAGGTTTCCTCAGATTGCTTACCTTAATTGTTTTTAGCATTTGGTAATTGTTACAAATTTAACTGATGATTATGAAAATTTTCACCGAAAATTATTTGTATAGAATTTTATTTTCAAATAATTATATTATATATATTTAATTTATTATATATTAGTTAATATAATTAAGAGTTAAGTCGTGTTGGGCCATAGAGTGACGTATTCACGTCTTTTTTAAATGGCGCGACTACGAATCCTGGCCGAGGGTTTTGTAATTTGTTACGTAAAGAGTTTTAAAAAAAAAATATTATTTAAGCAGTTTCAGAGCCTATTGCGATACACATAAAAAAATCTAAAAATGGTCATGGTTATGATTAGACATCGTAGAAATGGTAGATTTTACAGTTATTTTGGAATTTAATTTAAAATCATATAATCCCCGCAAATTGGTAATGCCCCTGGCCGCCATTTTGGTGACGTAACCGTAGCCGGACACTCAGTACCGTAAGCATCACTGGCCGGCGAGTACGCGTAAATATCGAGTTCCTGATGCCGTCACGTGAATGTTAATTTGACAAGGTTCCAGCGCATTAGCAATTTGCGGGGATAATACACAGTATTTTATTTTTAACTGCTGAAGTACAGCAGATGATGGCCGAACTGTGATGGAAAGTGGTTATCGTCGCCTATAGACATTAGCAATACAGAGATTGCCAATGTGCTCCGTTCTCGAAGAAGAAGCTGGAACCTAGCCACTGATACCAGAACACAACTCAAAGTTGATTTCTGAAATGACAGACATACAGTTATATTTATTGGTATAGATTTTACTCGGAAAATTATTGTAAATTTACATATTTCTTGACGAGTGAAGTTAAGGTAGCGTAATGGCCAGCGCATACGTCTTAAACTCAAGGAGCGCGGATTTGAACCTTGGCCGGAACACAAGCAAAACTTAGGCAGTTTTAAAACCTATTATTACAATTATATGTGAGAAGTAAATATATGTGAGGTAAGCATGAATGATATGATACGGAATAGTGTAATAAGGGAACGCTGTGAATTGAAAGATGTAATAATAAAAGTTGAAAAAAGAATGTTAAGGTAGTTTGGGCATGTAGAGAGGATGGATAAAAATAGAATCACAAAACAAGTGTATGACAGTATTGTGAATGGTAGAGTTGGTAACGGTAGACCACGACGTACACACCATGATCAAATAACAGAAGTGTTACAACGAGGTCAGGTAAAAAGCATATCAAATAAACGTGCATGTATGAAGAGTGGTTAATGAAAATAGATGATCGTCGCAAATTCAAATTTGAATTCAAAAGTTTTTATTCAAAATAAGTTCCACTGGAGAACACTTTTTGAAGGTCATATATATGGGTTAAAATTAAATTTTACTTCTTAGTCTATGTACACCAAGTATGTAAGCAAGTAGAGATCTTATAGTCTCTGCCTACCCCCATGGGAAAAAGGCGTGATAATATGTATGTATGTATTATAATTACCACGGGCTAGCAACGGTGAAGAATGACATCGCGATGAAACCTGCACATCAAGATAACCGACGTGTTAAACTTGTCAAGCAGCCTTGAACAAGCATCGCGGGTATATTGTCCGTTCCCCTTGTAGTGGGAGGCCCAAACCCAAAGGTGCACCGTTTTTATTTAGGTAATTAATTTAATACCTCCTCCAACTAGGCATTAGATATAACAAAATCATGAACACTTGGTAGTCGCTAGTCAATACATACCTCAAACAAAAAAACCTGTATCCATTAAGTAAATAAGGGGAAAGGGTCATCTTAAGTCAGCGTAAAATAACTCCTCGTGGAGATTTGTTTCCTGAGCACCCTATTCATCACGACAAAGATCTCGAGTGGACTCTTGCTTTAGAGAAAATTGGATGTCTTACAACGTCGTTGCCGGATTTATAGATGCTTTAACGCCGAGCTTAGATGAAACTTTACTCAGAATGGAGGTGGTATAAGTATTGTTACGACCTGAATGCCGACAAAAGACAAATTCACACCTGCGTCTGTAGAAACACACTTTATTGCCTTTTTGGCATTTGGGCTTCTTTTGTTCACTTTGTGTTTAAAATTTGTTTTAAAACAGCCCATTGTGTATTGTAATCTTTTATAGTAGTCATTAGCCAGGTGTACATACATACATACATAACTTCACGCCAGGTCCCTTGCGGGGTAGGCACGAACAACAGAGCGCCACACAGGCCCATTCTTACACACCTCACTTGCTTCTTTGACATTCATAGCTCTTGTCATGCACGCTCGTCTGTTCTTAAGGCTCCTAACATCACCTTCTGCTAATACATGATCAATTTGATCATGGAAGGAGTGTCGTGGCCTTCCGCGACTTCTGCATCCATCCACTTTTGCATTGTATATCTGTTTAGTCATTCTTTCATCATACATTCTTTCCACATGCCCGAACCAACGGAGCATTCCTTTCCTTACCTTCACCCCGACACTCTCTTTCTTACTTCGGTATTACGAACGCGGTCCGCGAGCGTCACTCCGCAGATTTTGCGCAGTGCTCGCATCTCGACCGTTAGTTCTAATAAATTCTATAATAATTACAATAGCATTTTATTTCGAGTCCTGCAACTCGCAACAGTATTTTAATTCTTGTGCAAAACTTACTTTGAACAAAATCTTTTGAACTTACATTTCTTTAGGCTTCCGTAGCCATTTCAGCATCCTTCTAAAATTGTTATGTCCGTCATATCATTTCATCTGATTGTCTATGTTTGTATCTCACAATCAGTTTTCTCGGAAAGTACCGAGTTTATATGAATGAAATTTAGTAGGGATATGTGATCTTAACCAACACGAAGCGAACGAAGGCTACTGGATACCAGAGATCATCCAACAGAAGTCGTTGGTAGCTTCCATAACGTGAAAATCAAGGGAAGGTGTTTTCTAAACCGACATTAGGGTAAAGAGCATAAGATAAAGAAACTAACTTTGTAAATCAATCAAAAAGAAGTAATGACCCTAAGGGCTTGATCTGTATTTTTTATAGTAGTATAGCTTCGCGTTTGACCATGATCTCGCACGATGTAGAGAGTATATATGGTTTAAATGGAGCACGCTTACCTAGAAAACACCTACCTATCTTATAGCGTGGCTATATTGGAAGTATGTATAAACGCATCCACCTTGGATCGCATCCCGCACAAACATCATATTGCGCACTTGTCACTGTCTTTTGTAGCCACCAAGATGTATGTTTTACTCTGGGCTCGCATCCAGAATATTCCAAGTTGAAACTGGGACACCGCGAATTAAAATTATTAAAACGTCTTTCATTTCCTGACAGCGCTGATTCTGGCAGGTATATGAATTTATGCAGTACCCGGTTATGATTTATTCAAGTTCTGTGTAACATAATTCACTATGGTAATATAAATATTTTATTAAAATGATAGTAGCCCGTAAACGTCCCTGTGTTGGGTTCTGTATTCCAGGAAAAAGAAACCACGCTTGTCCACGGAGTGTCTTGTTACAAGCACATGTTTCTACAAACACCACGTGCTAATTTGATAGAAAGAGTTAGGATTAATAATATTTTCTATCGAAATTATTAATGTGGAAAACCTATTAATCCACATAGGATAAACATAAATCAGGGTCTACTACCATAAATTTGAAATATGTATGTAATTTACTTTCGTTATTATTTTCCTTTTTGCACTGTATTATTTATAATTCCCAAGTTTTTAACTGTATTTATTAATAATTTTATAACATTAAATTCGGCGTGCATTTAATCGGGACTGCAGGTTGACCTTGAATGTATACTCTAAATAGTAATCACTGCATCACCGCTCTGTCCTTGAAAATGTTTCAAGATATAAAAAATGTTGAAACAAAAATAGTAGAGAATTAAATTCTCTACAATATTTGTGATACATACGAATACCTAACATAAAACCAAAAGGAAATGAGATATTTGCAATAAAAGTGTTCCTATTTTTGACCCTGGAATTTTGACCTTTTTTGCACAGTATTAGGTATCATCAAACATACGAATATTTTTTGATACAATGCATTGCATCCAAAATATTGTATACCTTGACTTAAGGCTTCTTTGAGAGCACAACACATAACATTCTCTAACTGAATATGAAGTACTATACTCTCTTCTACAAGCATCTTTTGTTCAGACACCTATATATAAACCATCTGAAGACTCAATCAAACACATACATTTTTTTATCATTTGAATCCGTACCTACATGAGAGCTCCAATTAGGCATTCAAACTGAAGTCAGGTCATTGCAGGTCATTCATGAGTCTCTTTTATTACGACCGATTAACAAAGTCACAAAAGGTTTCATTCCCAAAAGCTTTGCACTATCTGTCGATAAACGACGAATGATAGTGGCTCTGTACGCTACGAATATATTGTGCGCTCCAGATTGTTATCTATTCTTATTGCCTTAAGCTGTCAAAGAGGCAGATGACCCACCTGATGGAAAGCGATTACGGTCACTTATGGACATTTGCAAAACCAGGGATGTCGCTTCGCCAACCTCGAAAAAATATTATAACGCCCTTCTTAAAACCACCTCATTTTATAGCCACAGTTAGGGATACACATTAAAACTCTTGGCTGTTCGTTCCTGCATTTTATGCAAGAGCTACAAGCAAGCGGAAGTACGACCAACTCCACGTGCTCTGGTAGGCGAGGAATTGGAGGCCACATCCACTGTCGGGGTCTACTTTTTATCCCTCGGCATCTTCCAGGAATTTATTACGTGAGTCAGTTTGTAATGTGCTCTACGGGAGGAGAGGTTAGCGCGTGCGGAATACGACACATTCCTATCTCGACGGTATAACGGCTGGTGAGTTCTCTATTCCCAAAGGACTTACCCATGCCGTTCACAGCGGTCGAATGTCAAAGGCCGCCCTTCAGCTCCGGCGCGCGTTCTATTTTGGCGGCAGCAGAGTAAGGATCTCCGCCCACGCTCCCGCTCCGACTACTCCTTTTCAAGCATGACACGCTCCAAAAGGAGGAGATGTTAGCGCTATAGGAAACCTGCAAGTCCGTTTCTGACCTGTACACAAACATGCTGTAATTGGCCCATGAACATTCACTGACAGAATGGTAGTGAAGGACAGTAATGGCTTTCTATCGTTAGAAGCATGCGATATTTCAAATTTATGTACCTTTGGCCACCACGATTTGAGCGCCTAGTGCATTTGTAGACAAAATATTTGAGGTGTATTGAGCCCATGACTATCGAATGAAACGTAAATGTAAGTGGGTCGAGATAAATGACACAGAACTTGCAGAATACTAATCTTCGGTCGCTCCACTACATAGAAGTGCTAATGATCATCGATTTCGTACTACTTGTATGTAAATTGGCATTTACGAACGAGTGTCACATTAAAATGGTCTAAATTGTCATTCTGATAAAGAGAATATTTACAATTGTGATTGTTCAGTTTTAAAAACAGTTTATTAATTCTATTCTTGGAGATTACGTTTCGAAAGATTAAAGCGAATTTCTAACGCTTTTTACACATTTTGGCAAAAAAACCGATATTAATAAAATTTATAACTCTTTATAAAAAAGTTATTTTATAATTACATTTGGCGTCATAGTATCTACACTAGCTGTTGCCAGCAGCTTCGCTCACGTAGATTACTAATGGTCATAGTTTGTGTACTCTAAATTAATTAAACGGTTGCTACATTTTCACCCCCTTCGGGGTTGAATTTCCAAAAACTCGACACACGTGTATATTTATTTCTAACCCGAAGCAAGTATATAAAATTTCGTGCTTTTACTTTGAAAATGACTGATTTTCATACAAACTTTCACCTCGTTTTTTACCCCCTCAGGGCTTGAATTTTCAAATAAGCTTTCTTAATGCGCAACTACAGTGTAGAAGGAACTCGTATGCAATTTTTTATGGTCTTAGCCCCAGTAGTTTGGGCTGTGTTTTATTTGTCAGTCAAACAATCAGCCAGTCAGTCAGTGAGGCAAGCAATTATCTATATGTATACAACAAAGTCGTGTTAGTTACACCTCTCATAACTTAAGAACGGCTGGATAATTTCTTATAATTTTTGAGTTTATGGAATTGTTTTCGCCCGGAAAAGGATAATAAGTATAAAAATATTATATTCAACAATTTAAAGATATTTTGAAGAAAGGTCAGATAAAAAGTAGTTTAAATAAGCGTGTATGTATGAGAAGATTAATGAAAGTTGATGAAGCGAAAAGTGTTTGTCAGGATCGTAGCAAGTGGAGATCCATCGTCTCTGCCTACCCCAATGGGAAACAGGCGTGACAATATGTATTTATGTATGTAAAAATTATCATTAATAAACATCATCTAGCCATTCATCTGTTATCATCTTTCCTGGCTGATTTCGGCAGTGGTGACTGAAATTAAACTCATTTTCATTTGTCTGATTTAGGTGAATTATTCGTATGTGTGTTCAAGTAGGGTGGGATGGCTTAAATTCAAATTTGAACGAGGTTGACGGCGCTGCAATCTAATCTAGGAAATAAGACTAATGAGTAAATTGAATCTGATCTAAAATATATATAGCTTAAGAGCCAGTGATTGGCTACCTGTATGTATTTGACCAGACCTGAGGTTTTGTACATTGAAGCACCTATACCTACCATGTATGGTACGGGGACTCACTAAGCTCTATGTGGTGGACGCGACGAGTGCTGAGGTAAGAAGTAAAGTATCGATTTTTGACGAATTTTAAATCCGCTTGACCAGATCTGCCATTGATATATTTTGTTTATTATAGTCTTAAAAACTTATATTGATCGCGGCAGACGTCTACTTTGCGTATACAAATCAATAAATAATAAAATCTTGCAACTACCCAGTTAGATGTATATTATTATGTTTTACGTTCGCTGTTTTACATCAATATAATTTACTTGCGATTTACTTTCCTTGAGTACTTTATTTTGGAACCTTTGTATAATGTTTAAATTGGTTGGCTTGGTGCAGCCCCATATTTGTATACTATAGGTCCGTACAGGCATTAGAATCTGTTTATACAGGAGTTTCTTATTAGGTACTGTCAGAGCAGAATATTTGCCAAGTGACGTGCAACATCACTAATCTTCGGGGTGATTTTTTTTCAATGTGTTTAAATTTGTCTAAGGATTTTTGAAAATTTAACTATCTATTAGAAATAATCAAAATGAAAATTAATCTATTTCTAAATAACAGATTAAAAGTCATGAATCTACCGCTTCCAAAATGATTTTGGTTACTTTTAAAGAAGGAGCGACGTAACTAACTCCGCAGCAACATATTTTTACTTTATAATTAACTTGAAATATCGTTACAATTTTTTTGCTTTCTTTGCTTAAATTAATAGATGGAGAATTATTCTCTCCCAAAGTTGTAAGTTTTCCTATCCTTTAAAATTTTTCCTATGAATAATTTACATGGGTGAAGTTGTTTTTACGTAATAATCTCATACTAATATATAAAGCTGAAGATTTTAATAAAACTACGTCTTAACGGTTTTATCACGGTACTTTATTTGATTTTGGTTATTCGGACGTTTCGGCCGCTTGTCAGTGGTCGTGGTCACGGACGTCAAAGATGTCATTTGTCCAACGAGTATTGGTTAAGTTTTGTTTTATTTAGCCTACCGCCAACTTGTCCATTTTAATTATTTAGTTTTTTTTTAATGTATACAAGTCGCGAAAACTTAAAAACAATTTGTTAGTTTGCTTGCTTGAACGCGCTAATCTCAGGAGCTACTGGTTTGATTTGAAAAATTATTTCAGTATTAGATAGCCCATTTATCAACGAAGGTACATAGGTATAGGGTTTATAGGTATAAGGAAGGTTTAAGGGTATATATCATAACGCTAAAACCAATAGGAGTGGAGAATGTTTCAAAATCGGTTTTTATTAACTTACTTTTTTTGAACTATTCCACGCGGACGAAGCCGCGAGCAGAAGCTAGAAACTAAAAAGTTTTTTATGTTGTAATTGATAAAGCGTCCCAAAATATTTCATTTGACGTATTTTATTTTATTTCCCAAAACCAGTACCTTAACAAAATTACTGACCCTGGGCTTACAGTAACAAAATCATGGCAATATTTTGTCAAAAATTAATTAGTAAAACTTCCTCTGTTAAGGTAGCCGGAATTATTTTTAATATCTGAATTCTTTTTACTTTATTATGTGGTTCAGAAGGTTTATAAGTAAGCCTTTCGTTGTGTTCTGATATTAAAACACGGTCAAAATTAATATCTCCCTACAATTTCTAGGGAGCCCACCGCGGCTTGCGGAATTATATTAAAATTCTGACATCAATATAAAGAAATGAGATTAGTTTTAGAAAATGTAGTTACTTAAAAATTTAAGATAATGGAATTAGATATATTAGAAACATTTTACTGTTTGACAGCTGACATTCAAGTATTTTTGATTGAGACTCAGCAAGGTACCTCTCTATATGGAGAGCTGATCCATGAGGCCAATACTTCACTAAAAGCACCCTCCTCCCATGTGCCCCGCGCTTATGGTAAGAAGAGCGTGAGACTTAGAATGTAATTACGCCCACTCTGATCCTAGCGCATCAGTGCTTGAGAATGCCCCGGGAAGCAGTGCAGACTCACTTCGTCGACAGGGGATGACTCCTCCGCTCCCTAGATGCTGGAGCGCCCGGTATTACGGGACAATAAAGCAGTACATTATGACTAACGTACTGCTTACCTGTCAGCTGTCAAACAACATGCTGTCATGCTGATATTAGACGGATCGACCAATTTATTCAATTTGGTTGAAAGGCACCGAGCTTAAACAATGGGACGGCATTCAATGATATTGTATGATTCAATTTTATGTTAAATTGATTACTTTGGTTATTTCAATCAAATTGAAAGACAGAAGCGAACATGAAACGGTAGATTTTTTATTTTATTTTTTGTTGCAGGAGTTCAGCAGACAGGCCACTGGATGGAAAGCGGTTACCATCGCCTATGGACATTTGCAACACCAAAGGTGCTACAAATGCGCTGCTCTCTTATAGGAGACTGGAACCCGGTCACTAACGCCCGAACACAACTTAAGGCTGTTATGGCGGCATACTCTAGACCAGGGGTAGTAGACATCCAGTCGGGCAAATACCCTACCACCTGGCTGTGGGTTCTGTTGTCGCCTCTTACGACAGGCCGCCCGATCGCAGGAAATTGTATTCTTTCTCCGTTCCTGCACGGATCGGATTATTTTATAAAGAATAAAAAAATAAAATATATATAAAATATGTATATTGTGGAATGTTCAAGCAAACGGCATACCTGCCACACAAATAAAAAGCGATATTCACATGTAAAAAAATTTCATCATCAGCAAATAGATTATTTTTTACTTTTACTTTTTTAATTGTCAACTGTGCAAAATTTGAACCAGATATAATTACTGACCCAGGAGCCTTAGCTACTAAGCTTTTATTAATTATAATTCGACTCATCATTGAAATATTACAGCTGGTTTCCTTAAAAACAACCTGTCGGTACTATATAGAGCTGTTGAAACAGCCAAATTGCAACTGATTAATACTTGAGAATCACAGAGAATAAATCAATCAAAGTTTGGAGCTTTAACCACTCTATATTGTATCTACTTTCTGTCCGTAAATTTGCTTATACTTGCAATTAGTAGGTACGATATGTTGCTTCCTAAAGCAGACCGATCTCACTGGCTTGTTCGTATTGTTGGTTAGCGCTAAAAACTAATCTAACTTTAATATTGGACACGTAATATATTTATGATGATGAATGTATACAGGCAGTCTGGGATAGGCTACGTTCCTAATGACACAAACTCTCGCATAACAAAACTTCAAACCTAACATTACAGACACGTTACATAAATTTCCACACAGTTGGACTCACTCCACAACGAAATCACGTTAAACTAGATGGCAATTATACTCATGGGGAAAATAAAGGCGTTAGTTAGCAACTAAAATGGCTAATAGAATTAACTGAATTCAAGGCACGAAGCGGACGCGCTGCAGAAAATTCAATTATAGTGATTAGTTTCACCCTGCAACTCTGTACTGAAAGTATCCTGGTATTTTTAAACACAATCTCGACTTTATTCCATAGATTTTAAGGCCTATATTAATCACTGTGAATGAAGATTGATGGGAATGCCAATCACGTGTTGCTTAACTTCTAGCTCCACCTGAATTTATTGGGATAATGGTCGAAAGGAAAATTAGGTCCGGTTCACTTGTTCTTTATCAAAGAGTTGTAAAAGCTACTTCGTAAAGGATAGTCCTTTGTTAAGCCTTCTGTTAATGGCCTTTCTTACTCGCTATTATAAAGTATTCGAGATCTTCTTTTATATAAAATATAATTTGGAAAGTTACTTCATCCACATCGAATATGTTCTGGTATGTACAATAATAATATAAGCTTGTAAATATCAAATCAGTAAGCTCAAAATGTCTCATTTTATACGAACAGGGGAACATATTACGCCCACCGTGGTCTGTTCTTATCAAATACTTTTTGTCTACCCAAAGGTTGTCTGGAAGAAATCGCTATTAGCGATAAGACCGCCTATTGTATTGTAAAAAAATCATTTCTGTTAACTGTACCTTTAAAACACAATAAAGCATCTTCATTCATTCATTCATGCTTGTATAGACACGTCGTTTATCTCGATGCTACCAGCACGTGCCTAGTAGAACCAACATGCAATTTAATGTTCTCTTGATTTGTGTATCCAGCCAGCATGTAAAAAGTTTTATAATAATCTTTTTGTACATCATGTTTTAAAATAATCCTCTTTTAAGCTAACAGGCACTAGATGAAGCCAGGTCCATTCACAAAGCTAAATTGTAGATCTTCGACTACAACTGTCAAACGAGCGAATTCTTGTTGCAGCTATATAAGGCACATTTCATTAAACAAGTGAGACTTTCAACACAAACCCGCAATTCTTGCTCAAAAACATTCAAATTCTTACAACTAATGCTAATAATATAGCTAATTTTGTCAATAAAATTGTTCAGCAAAATACTCACCAAATCAAAAAAGAAATCAAATCGCTAAAATCTCCATTATCCATAAAAAAAATAAGTGCTGCATGTTTGTGTACCCAAAATTTTCAAATCTTCAATAATTCATGCATTGACTTTTCAATAAATGAATAGCAGACGGAGCCATAGTTAAGCTTATAGTAGGTTTAGCTATAGTTAAAAAAATATGTCTATATCATGAGTGCTTTCTGTCAAGATTTGAGTCAGTCTGTCTGCCGCACAGTGTGGTACTGTGCTGCACCGTATGTGACTCCTTGTGGAGTCACGTGAACAAACATGTGCACATACTGGTGTGATGTTCATACACTCTGTTCCAATATTAGTGCATCAGATTCAATTAATTTATTTATTTGCGAATACACGATACATTTACGATGACAATATAATAATGTAATGTAATGTATGTAACGTATTTTTGCCTGGAATGGAGTACAAATTTACAAAATGTCTATATAAAAATTATGGAAATTTAGGTACAACATAAAATTGTATTTTATATTACAAAATTCTTCAATTTAAATTAAGACTCACAATATCCCACTACATACAAACACACTACACTATACTACAAAGTTCGCGTACCTTCAATGCTCTGGATCCGCAACTTAGAAGGGCGCTATCAAGAGAAACATCTCTGCACATTTGTGCAGCACTCTATTTTTACAAATATTAAGGCTTGTATCAACGCCAACGACTTTGAAAATTTTTTGGTACTGATTTTTCCGATAGAAGAGATTCTATAGACGCAGTCGTTTTTTAGATGCATTATTATTTTATTGTGAATAGTAAAGTAGTGTTTAAAAAAATAATGAACTTATTTGTGTCTCTTTTGTTAAGATATAGATATTTTATTATTCTGTTTTGATAAATCTTGAAGAAGTAAGATGGTTTCATGTCAATGATTAATTTGTAAGAGATTTGGTGAACTATTTCCTGAGCTTAAAAAAACCTTAAGAAAAATTACGAAAAAATCACGTTTTGTCTTATATAGTGAAGATTTATTATAAGCTTTTGGTAAATTATTGATCAGTAAATACCAATTCGTACGAGCCAATATTGCTCGTATAGCTTATTTTACATATAAATACGCAACAAA
Source organism: Dendrolimus punctatus (assembly GCA_012273795.1). Taxonomy (NCBI): domain Eukaryota; kingdom Metazoa; phylum Arthropoda; class Insecta; order Lepidoptera; family Lasiocampidae; genus Dendrolimus; species Dendrolimus punctatus. Next base: position 6,254,407 of record CM022529.1, on the reverse strand, counting down.
TAATATACTACAGGTCATCAAACGATCTTAATAAGCAACATACAACGACTCAATGTGGTTTGGCTTGACAACATCATTCAAACGGGGTCCAGCGTTAACGGCCATTAGGCCCAGCATCTTTGAAAGTGTACAAAACGTACATAATAAAAAGTTGTTTCGTTTACACCTCACCTTCGACCTTAATCAGAGCCAGTGGATACACATCTGCATCACGCGCCTTGGAGTGCTGCATAAAATGTTCGTGAACAAATGTGCCGCACGCGATATTGGTGGAATGGTGCCTTAACATAATACGTCGACAAATTAAGAATATTTTAATGAAAATGATTCAAATGGACGTCTTTAAGACGTTTTATGAATAATTATTAAATATCTCTGTTTAAACAGGTGTGCAATCTTAAATGAGTTTTTTTTTTATAACAATTTGCTATAAGTTTATGAATAATTGATAATCTACATTAGTTGAAAGGTTTTTATTCATAAAATTTGAATTTCTAAAGTAAATACTATTCAAATGTATTTATTTAAAATATACTTGAAATTTCGTGCAATATTTTCGGTTTCACTCAAATTCGATTATGATCATATACTGATGACTTATTTTCTTATTTCAGGTACTTCCCAAATATAGCCTGATGTTTACCGTAGCTATAAAGTCATGTATTCTAAGAAACGATCCTTTAGATTCAAATCACTGTAAGTAACATAGAACCAAGGTCAACCCAGTGTTTTTCACGCGGTTACAGCGCTAGTAATTAATAAACGCGGTAAGTACTTATACGACTGTCCTAAAGAAGTCATAATGGCTGCTAACAGGTACTAAGGTAGCTAGGTTATGGCTGGTACTTTTCAAACTAGATTTGCATCAAGTTTAGGGCGCATGCACATCTCAGAAACGGAAATCCTAAGGCCTGAAGTGGAAAGTCTCAGCAGTAAAGTTATTTCTTGTTTTGTAATTATTCATGTAAGTGTATTGTATACAATTTTATTTACATATATGTTGTCAGCATATTTTTATATTTTATTAATGTATGAATTTTATATCATATACGTATATATTTATTTATATTTTATAAGACAGATTCGGTAAAGTGAGAATAATGCACTAATCTTATTAAACTTCTGGTCCATCCAAAGACTCTGGAAGAAATTGCTAAAAGTAATAAGGCCGCCTATTGTATTGCAAAATGTTATTTCTGTTAACTCGTATCTTTTATTTCATTCAATGTAAATAGTCGGTATTAGGTATTAAAAATAAAGAAAAGAACAGGCAAATAATACGTGGACTGCATCAGGCATATTAATTTACCATGTATAGTGGTTTCATAGTTATTTTACGAAAAACTTCATTTCTGATCCTAATCAAATAAGAAGACCCTAACTTATCTCTGAGACTAATTAAAATTAATTATTATCATAAAAAGCACGATTAACTTGATTGCAGACGCTTTAAAAAGATGTCACAATACTATAACGTAACGACAAAGCAGAGATAAGAGAAATCCTTTCTCTAATTATTAGAAAGATGACTTAAATATGACATTCGCGGAATACAATTCACAAACAAGCCCCCACTTCGCGAGACTTGATTGTTATAATTGGGGGAGGTAAATTACGTCATAAGGCTAACTTAACTTCTCCTTTTACGAGTACGATAAGTTCTTAAAGATATATTTATTGTATAGATTTAAGAACCAAAATTGCTTGTCATGTGATTTTTCGAGGTGCATGTGTAAACTTGTGGTACATCTGATTGTTCGCGAGTATAGAAAATACCGTATAATGTGTGACAATGTTTCTAGAAGCTTGTCATTTACCGCCGCATTTTGTTAGATTTTATGATATTACGGTAACAATATTCATGTATATAGAAAAAATAAACCAACCGCGCCCGGTGTGAGGATTACGCCAGGTCGGGGTGGGACCACCGTCTTTATACAAAACTAAACGTGCTAATGCCAGACCATTGCTTGTATACGCCCAAAATTAGTATCACTATTTGAACTTGTTTCTACATTTTTATTATTGAAATAAAGAGATGTATTTACTAAAAACTATGCATGTTATAATTTAGAAAGTCTTACTAGTACCTAAAAAGAAGGGTATTCCAAATTTTAGCCTTATACAATCAACTAGTTTTGTTTTATTTACAATTTTATCACTCGTGTAAAACAGCACTTTTGTCTGTACGCCCATTTTTTCTTAAGCCCTCGATATATCTATATATATAAAACTCAATTGCTGTCCGTTAGTCTCGCTAAAACTCGAGAACGGCTGGACTGATTTGGTTAATTTTGGTTTTGAATTACTTGTGTAAGTCCAGGGCAGGTTTAAAAGGTGAGTAAATATGAAAAATCCATTGGAATATAGTAAAAACAACAATTTCGCTTTACCTTAGAAATTGTTCCTACCTGTCAAATATTTGATATTCGTCCTGTCGTTCAGAAATCAACATTTTTTATTTATTGATTCTGAGACGGTACGACGTTTGTCGGGTCAGCTAGTATATTTGTTTTTATTGGTGTCGCCTGTTTACTCCCGATGTCCTTCGGGGCCTATATAACCTTAATTTTACTTACATTCGTCAAAATAAAATATGAACGCCAATTATTTATTCTGCTTAATAAGATACAACACAGTATTAAATTGTATCCAGTAAACAGCCTCTTAGCCGTAGGCTAATTCATTATATGAAACGTAAATGGACGTTGCAACGAATCCCGAGGGCACACTCCTTTACCCGGCTACTACAAGGGAATCTTACTGCAGTATACGACGTAAAGCTGGCTGGTATTGTGGAATATGCTTTATTATAAAAATATTTTTTATTTGATACACAATAAATATTTATTAAGTATAACATATGTATTTAAATTTCGTGTTGTATTTTCGTATATATAAACCCGTACTTGTTGATAGTCATCACAAACCTAGCGTTAAATCCCAGCTGCGACCGTAAAATCGGTACGGTACCTGAGGATTAAATATCTCATGGATACTTAACACTGAGTACATAGATGTGGGTTTTTGAATATTTCTGAACTAAAAAGTGGTTGTACATAGAGTAGTTAGGAGTGCTTCCGAACGACGTGTGAGCAAGAAAGATAGATTGTGAACGAAAGAAAAGATTTGAAAGGATTAACAATAGACGGTGATGGAAAAAAGACAACAGACGGTCACATGAGAGAGTGGGTTGAGAGCTGGTGCTGGATGAAGGATGATGGTATAATTTTAAGAATATAAATAGTTAAGTGTTAATCAAAGATGTCATACTATGTAACAAACAAATCAAAAGTTTGTTTGAATTTCAAACAGCTCTAGTAATTTCACCACCACATAAATGTGGCAGATCGATATTTAAAACAAAATAAAAAATAAATTATTGTATTTTCTTAACTTTGCGCGACTAGTACACAGAATTAAAACTACGTTATAATCTCCTTATCACGGCTACAGAACAGTGTCCGAAACACCTAAATAAAAATGAAATAAAATACCGCGCTTAAAACCGTTGAAACATAACTTTAATTTAATACATTCCTTTACACTTTAGCTAATTGTAACGTATTTTAAATATAACATCAGCTATATACAGAGTTAATTGGTTAAAATTTTCCACAGTGAGCTGACGGGAAAATTACAGCCTTCATTTGGCCCCGGGAAGTCGGTTGCGAGTAGATAAAAAGCAAAAAGAAAAGTACAAGTTACTTTCTCGTGGAATGACAAACAAAACCTCTTATTTCTCGTCTTAAAATTACATTTTTTCAGAGCCCACTGAAAGCGTACTCGTTCGAGAGGCAATGAACGTGACTTATACAGGCTTCTAAAAATAATGGAGTCCCCTAAATTGCATCGAGAGGGCAGACTTTTACTTGGAATCTTTTTTTAAGTGTTTGCCGCTTCGCTTTACGTTTTGGAAGTTAGCGTTTTATTTCATTACTAATCCCGTACCACTTCGACTATGTTGTCTTTTTATTGTTGTTAACGCTGGTGTTGGGTTTGCTTTAAAACGCTTCTATTCAAGTTCTCGCGATTCGCAAATGCTCGTTCAAACGGCACTGTAAAATCATGAGTTTCAATTAAATAAACATTTCAACACTTTCACGAATGGCGACACCGTCCATATGATGCTGGCTATCGGTGACTCAAATCAACAGAGTACATTAATATACAAGCACATTATTGAAAACTATCAAACATTCGATTGAACAGCATTTGCTCATATTTTCGGACCACAGGGAAAGAGGTCGCTGAAGGGTGTGTGGCGGCTGCCGACGACGGCGCTACATACAAGCTATATGTATATAATGATAGAAGGATTTACAGGCATGGACCGCCAGATTACCTAATAAACCTTCCAGCGTCCCTCTATATCGTACTGAGGCGCCACGGTACCATAATATATAATCACAGGTATGAATTGCTGTGACACGTCGATGCAAGCCGATAAGGGGAGGTGTCGGGTCTCCGTGCAGGAACGCAGAAATAATACAATCTCCTGCGGATGGGCGCCTAGACGTAAGAGGCGACAAAACAACCCACTACCAGTTTAGGGGTATTTGTCGGATTAGATGGGTACCACCCCTGGTCTAGAGTATGCCGCTACAACAACCTTGAGTTATGTTCCGGTATAAGTGACCCCCCTCCGGGGAAGGGCAGCACATTAGTAGCACATTTGGTGTTACAAGTAGTAATAGGCGATGGTAACCGCTTTCTATCAAGTGGACCGTTTGCCTGTCTACTGAACTCTTGCAAAAAAAAAAAGACCTCCAGTTCCAACCGGACTATTTAGGTATTAAGTTATTGAAGAATTACCTTATTAAGGTATCTCATAATAAAGAGATATAGTCAAGGTGGGGAAGTTCGTAGTGGGGGAACTCTGTATATCTCCTTTTTCCGTGTTAGAATAGCTACGACTACAACAAATCGGTCAGTAAAGCTTAGACATTTTTTAACTCTTTGTTCGAATTGTAGTTTGCGTTAAATTCAGTTTAAAAAAGGTAAAAAATGAAAGGTGTACGAACTTGCCCCACTGACGGCCTTACCCACCTTGACATATGGTTTTTTTTTATAAAAACATCTGTGATATATTATTTGTACATAATTTTTAGACGGACAAATGGACGAACGAGACACTTTTTAAAGTTCTATCTTTCCAAAAATGTAATTAGGAGGCATTCGCAACTATATTTTTTTCACGTTAATACTAGATTTCCAAAGTTTTCTTTTGATATCTCATCTGTCATTGAAGTGTAATTAAAAGTCTGATTGCTTTAATTTGAGTTGTGTTAAGTAAACTCTGAATTCGTTGTCCTAAATTAAATAACATTAACTAGTTGATAGAGTAAGAGGTTTGTTCAGTGCTTGATTAATTTTGACAGTAGGATTTTTACCCACTTAACCCTGTATTATTGTACCCTAACAACTTCGACAGCCGTGCCTTATTCTAATTACTACTCTCTCTTCTTTATTGTTGTTGGCTCCAACGCCTTTGGCATTGATTTTGCCAATGTTACAGTAAAAGAGGCAGGTGTTAATAAACGCTAATATAGCTGACAAAATGAAGAAATTTTGGTGGTCGGTAATCTTTTTCCAGAAACCTGAGGACAAGACAGCACAAACAGTTATGTTAGACTAACTACTGTATAGGAATATGTTGTTAAGTGATAAAAATTTACATAGAATCAATATATGCTTACTATGTTTATAGTCCAGCTTTGAAGTTAGAAGAAAATTAATATTGATAGGGCGAATTACTAATATTCTTCTAAACTAGCATTTGCCCATGACTTCATCCACGTTGGACAGGTAACATTTACAGTAGTTCTACAACTTTTGACATCAAAAGTGTATCCAGCAAGAAGGATTTTTAACATGAAAATACATGAATCCCGGAAACTCCCGTAAAAACCCGGGATAAATAATGTTACTAAAGACATAAACAACTAACACTATTCTACTAAAGATCCCTAACTAATATAGAAATAGAAAGTATTACATCAAGCAAGTCCTAAAATCACGTGGTTTCGAAGTTAGTAAATCCCTGGAAATATGACAGTGTCGGATCAACCATATATGGAAACTCCTCCCAAGAAAATAGCCGCGGTATTCCCGGGATATAAAGTACTGCACATTTTAAGTCCGAAAATCTGCCAAGAATCACGAACAAACAGACAAACACAAAAACATAACACTACACTTTTAAAATTTTATAATACTCGTATTATTATAGATATTATGTTATCTGATATTAACACAATTATAATATAAATTACATACTACTGAATACAATGTAAGAAAACTTAACTTATTTGTATTGTATTCTACCCATAGTCCCTCAAGACTATAAGTAGAATACTGAGCCCAGTTCACCGTCTTCTATGGGTAAGGTGCCCAGAAGGCTGGCTACGTTTCCTCGCTGGATCGCCATACTGATCCGTTGGCCGAGGTAGGCACCAGCCCTCTGATCACCTGAAGAGTCGATGAGTCGTTTAGAAATAAATTGAAATTCTGATATTTAGAAATAAGCTCGAATGAAAAACTCTGTTTAAACAGCCATCAATATCTTTTAGATAAAGAAAATTAGCTTCTACTGATGATGTACATGGTGCCATAAGCGACGAAAATTTCAATTAATCAATCAAATTTCATCTGACTAATGTGAAATGAAGTTTATATTCGCTGTATCATATTATAAATGAACTAGCTGTCCCGGCAGACGTCGTCCTGCCCGGTAAAAATAGGGGGTTGTCGCAGAGGGTTAATAATTTAGGGTTGTATGTATTTTTGTATGTTGTATCATAAAAAAATAGAAATTAAAAATTTTGTCTAAAAAAAAAAAAATTTAGGGGTGGACTACCCCTAACATTTAGGAGGATGAAAAATAGATGTTGGCCGATTCTCATAGATACCGGATAAGCACAAAAAATTTCATCAAAATCGGTCAAGCCGTTTCGGAGGAGTATGGCAACGAAAACTGTGACACGAGATTTTTATATATTAGATACACGACTTCGAGCACGAAATAAGTAAATTATTAGTTAAAATCTTCTATAATATAAGACATGAAAATCGAATATACTCTAGCTTCGTTTATAATTACTTAATGCAAATCTCAAAAAGGACGTGAAGTCATTTTTCCCGGTTGAAAAGCGTATCGGCGAGCGCCCATCGCCGCTATATCTGTGTTGACATTGGCGCGCGAGGCACGCGACCCTCTCCGTCCGTCTTCGGTATGTGTGATAAAGTGCCGCACTGCTTAACTCTTCACCATGAAAGCTATTCAGGAATTTGCTGCCTCGCTCTCTGAATACGGAAAATATTGGACCTACTCTGATAGGTCTTATAAATTGTTGAATGGCGACGGATAATCAGTTTCGATAAGTTTGATTTTTACACAACACATAATATCTTAGTTTCAGTAGTCTTTTAATTAACATTTGCATGGGCAAAAAAAGACACGTGAATCGACAAAAAAAATCTGTTTTTTTATTAAGCATGTTTTTGGGCAAATAAATAATTTGATTTGGTAGGTTAATATTGTTAAGAGTTTAGCGGGACTCGAATTAAAATGCCGTTACAATTACTATAGAGTTTATTACAACTATACAAACACGTATAACACTGGTACAAATATAACCGAACACAACAAGTCCAAACGTAATGCAGAAATTCATCACTAAAAGATTCCCGTTTATAGTACACGCGTCTTGTTTCGCTCGTGGTTATCGCTCGACTCTTCGTCCCTCAATCGGGGCATTGATTTATACTGAACAGATGGCAATGTCCCCGTATCTAAGTCAACTTTAATCCGACACACCTGGCTAATAACTGCCATAAAAGATTACAATACAACTATGGACTGTTCTCTAGAATAATTAGTAAACGCGTGATAATAAATAAGGAAACAATTTCAATGTTATTAGTTAATAGTTCAAATGCCGAAAGGTAATAAAATGTGTTTTACAGGTATGCAGGTGTGAATTTGTTTTTGTCGGCGTCTAGGTCGTAACAATCTGATATGATGACAGATATGTTTGACATAACCACGGCTTAAGATACCTAAAGCATTGCGAACGATTGTTTGTTAGATATAAGAATTAATCAAGTTGAGAAAACTTTCAGCCGCTTCCCACCCCCTGTCGTTTCAAAACTACATTTATTTCATTCCCTGTACTCGTTTCACGCGAGACGTGTTGTTACGTAAGCGTGATTTACGAATGCACAATTCGGTGGTATACAGACGTTGACAAATGTACATACTTTATATATTGACTAGTGCGGGCTATTGTTTAAAGGATTGAGTATCTGTTGAAATGTCACAATACGACAAAATATATTAGGAAATTGATTGTTTTTTTACGCGTGGTCTGTTTTTCGTAGAGCTGTTTATTCAAGATCTTGGTTGGGAATTGTATTATAGTAATAAATAGTTTAAGTTTAAAGATACGTATTGTAGGATAGTATCCTATATAGCCTTGACCCCGTTGCCCTTGTTTGCAGTGAATAAAAAAAAAAGAACACCAAGGTGTTTTAGTAGGTATTTCAGCAGATAGCCGTCGAGCCCCACAGTTGTTTCAGTAGTGGCAGGGCATAAATGGATTTCACCTCTAAGAAAAAGGGCATTAGGCCATAGAGCTTGACAGTTATGGTGTTTTATTTTTATTCCTCCCTCCGGGCGACCAGGATTTACCAGGATTAATGCTCTTTGGGGTTTTTGTATTCTTATTTTTTACATTATTTATATGATGCACTTTCTAATATATATTTGTGCTTTTGTTTTTTTTTGGATTTAATTCTAGATTTACGTGCTATCATTTTCTTATAAAATATTTATATATAACTAGATATATTATAAATGTATATTTATTTATCATCAGTTTTGTTTCTTTGTACAACTTTTTTTTTCCTCTTAAGGCGCTAGATGAGGGAAGTGGAGGGCAAGGGCTTATGGCACAAACTTGGGAAGGTCGACATCCAGCACTGGACTGCGGTTGGCTGACGACGATGCCAAAATTGGATATGCTAAGAAAATGTTTGATAAATGAATGTGACTTTTCATGTTGCCACAAGAACTTTTTTGTCGGGCATTAGTAAGAAACCTATAATTTTTTTATTTTTACCCTTATGCTGGAATTATATCTAGTATAAGTAATGGTGGCGTAAACTGGTTGGTTTGGTTAAATACTCATTTATTAACTCGTTTATCCGTTTCTCGGTAGATATACCACCGGCCTTATTGCGCTTCAGTTTCCTGATTTCAGAAGTCATACCGGTATAATTGGTTGTGTGATAATGTATAAAAGTCAGTCAAAGTAAAAAAACTAAGAGGACAAACCGACATTTCGTTGCTATAAATGGAGTCAGTGCAGCGTCAAGAGGAATTGATTGATACGGTGCACACCACACGCTACTAGCATTCACTGATTTATTTGCACCAAATTCTATATATTCTAATATATATTGTTACGAGCTACAGGACTCGAATTAAAATAAATGCCATTGGAATTACTATAGAGTTTATTATTACTGTACAAACACGTATAAAGGGTACAAATAAAACTGGATGTAACTAGTTCACACTGCACGATTCGGTGTAATTCAACAACGCGCAAAGTCCGTTACTATTTCGTTAATTGAAAGTACTATACACGTCTTATTCGTATCGTAGTCGTCGCTCGACTGTCCCACCCCTCCGTTCGGCCATTGTTTTATACTAAACTGTATAATAGAACAAAGGATTGCGTTCGCCGAGTTAATCGTGCACACCTGGCAAGCTTCGACGGCCATAAACAAGTTTAATAACAATAGCATTTTACGACGGGTAGTTATGCGCATTTCTTTGTCGGTATGTAACAATATTTACATAGGTAGGTATATCCTCTACCACTAGGTATATGTACTACCACTAAACATCAATCAGACACGATCATTACCTTCTTTTAACAGATATTGATAACTTTTGTATGTATATAATGTAATATGTGTATTTATGTCTGTATATAGATTATCTTATTTATTACTATTTATTTGTTAACAAATTAAATTATTGTACGAGTGCTGGTTTAGCAACTACCGACTTTTGTTTTCCCACTCCATCCAAAGGTCGTCTGGAAGAAATCGCCATTGGCGATAAGACCGCCGATTGTACTTGTATATTAATGTTCTTGATTTTGTGTAGCATTTTTGTACAATAAATTATAGTTATTGTATTCTTTATCCATTTTAATTTTTCTATAGCAAAATATATGTAGGGTTTTCATTATTAGCCATATTTCACTTTTATACGAGTTGTATTTTCACTTGAATTTTCTATAAATGATCTTTATTTCACACTAGCTTTTTTCCGCAGCTTCACTCGCAGAAATATGAAAGGGAGTTTGAATAGTAATTGTTGGTTTCTTTTTCATAGCCTTGAAAATGATAATCAACATGTTTGGCATGTTTGTAATTACGATATTTCGATATTAATGTTTTATCTAACTACCCACCGACTTCAATTTCTACATAGTTAAAATACTAGCATAAAACTTAGGCAGAAGTTCGCGAAGCCTCACTGTATTACGGTCAATAGAAACTGAGTGAAAAGTTTAAAAAAATGGCTAAAGTTTTGCGTAAAACTTTAAAAGTTAAATGTTTCCGACCATCACCCTGATTTTTTCTTCTTCACAGTACTTTTTTGTCCGCTGAAAAGTGTAGTACTTTGCAGTCTTATAAAGTTCTTTGCAATGATACTAAGATATTGTATTTTACTTAAGAATTGGTATTCTACTACTAAATTTACTCTTAAAGTTTTTTAACAAGTGTGAAATATTTTGTATTTGTTGCCTATGATTTATCAAGCATTGTTTTGAGCGAAAGTATTGCAAAGAATAATAGTAACTCAGAACATTGTGACGGGCAGACGCCATAGTCCCTCTAACTCTACTAGCAATTCGTCCCAATAGCCCAGTTCCTTCGGTCCTCATTTCCTACAATAGCCGAGTTCCTTCGGTCCTCATTTCCTACAATAGCCCTACACTGGCCTCAGCTTGTCCTTGGTTGCATTATTATATGATGTAAATAGGGATAATCACCGGTTAGTGCCACGTCACATTTACATTTTTTTATCACGTGTAGGTTCGCGTTTGACCATTATCTCCCTCTATTTGAGCGGAGATATGGTCTAAGATCTAGGACGCTTTCAGGCTAGGTTTCAGGAAAAACAGACTCCGGCAGTGTGTTCCACTTCTTACATTATTTTGTTAAGGGGCCTCTAAGTGTAGACCTTCCAGAACATATAATATGAAAAACGGGTCATAAATACACGTACAGGATATACAACATACCTTTTTTTGGAGACTAGTTGGGCCCGCTATATCGTTCGTACGGGATTTGGATTCATATCTTCTGGAACCTGCAAATTATTGAAATAAAACGTAAACGAAGATTGAAAAATTTCCACGAGCCGTTTTAGAGCCTATTAGAGATAAACTTTCAAATGGTCAGAATAAAAAATCTAGAAATAGTAATTTTTGACTGATTATTTATCATATAAATACATCCTCAGCCTCAGTTCAGACGGCCTCTGTGGTTGAGCGGGCTAAGGACGGCCTCTGTGGTTGAGCGGGCTAAGCCTTTGCCGGCCTACCTCACTGCAACCCAGAGACTCCGGGTTCGATTCCCGGTATAGTAAATTTCGGAAAACGTATTTTCTCCGTTATTTACCATGGTCTGGGTGTCTGGGATCGGCCCCAGAGTGGTCCGTTCTATATTACCCATAACACAAGCGTAACTTGCTTAATTTGGGGATATACAATGTGTGTGTTTGTCTGCCGATTATTATTATTATTATTATTATTATTATAGTTACATGTTAAATTTAATTTTACGTCTTATTTGCTGTCGACCAGCGAAAACTGCATCTAAATTGGCGTAATAGTTTTAATGTGAATCCGGAACAAACAGACAACAAATCTAAAAATAATTGCATCGTTTAAATAGTCTATTTCAGTTGCCATTTTTAAATAGTTTCGGTGTATAAATACGACGTGATTATAATTTTATAGTATTATATATTTTGTTATGACTAAGGTAAGTTTTATCAGAGTGAATTTTTAAATTATACCATTGCTGGCATCAAAGCAGCGTCAATTTAATAAAAATAATAAGAAATCATAATATTGTTATTATGCAGCTATAAAATATAATTATTAATAATAATTGTATACCTACAAAATAAAATAAATATTAGGATTTCTTAATGTTTCAAATAGATTAATTGCGGGCCAACAACAGTGTAGTTACCCTATATCAATTAGCAATCGGATAAAGTAATAAAACCAATTTTGAATACAAACCACAGGTAGCTATTCGCCTGGCCATTAAGTTATTTTATTACCAAACAATCGAAATAAATCTGATCATTGTGAATAAATTTCGGTACGTAATTCATTGTATTTAAATTGTATTTTCAGTAATTTAAATGATTAATACAAATAAATATAGTAATAACAGAATTAAAAATAAAAATATTTTTCATGACTTGTTGTAATAATCCGAAATAATTTATAATTGTGAAAGTGGCTTAGTTTGTATGTTTATATCATTTTAATATTACGGTGAATGCACCCCAGCTGCCATGAAATTTGGTATATGTGTAATTTCAATACGGAGGTCAAAATGTACCCAGTGTGTTTTATCCGTGCAGGAACGGAGAAAGAATACAATTTCCTGCGGCCTGTCGTAAGAGGCAACGAAACAATCCACAACCAGGTGGTAGGGCATTTGCCCGACTGGATGGCTACCACCCCTGGTCTAGAATATGCCACCATAAGAACCTTGATTTGTATTCTGGCATTAGTGACCAGGTTCCAGTCTCCCTTAAGAGAGTAGCAGCGTATTTGTAGCACCTTTGGTGTTGCAAATGTCCATAGGTGATGGTAACCGTTTTCCATCAAGTGGGCCGTCTGCCTGTCTGCTGAAGTCATGGAATAAAAAAAAGAAAACCAAGTCGCAACCAAGAAAAAACCATTAGTGAATAACACGAAAATACTTTCTGTTAGGTCATCTTCAAGAAATAACTTTTTAAATTAAATATTTTAAAGCGTAAGTCGTCAATTCCGCGCATTAGATTTATGAGTAACAAAAGCTGCCAAAGGTTCTCTACACCTTATTCACTAAAGAACTGTAAAATTCTTTATTCAGACTGACAAAAAAATCGTCTGTCTTTCATTCTTTTAAGAAAGCTGCATTTGAGCTTTATTTGCGGAGGGTATGCAAATTCTTTCAAGTAACTAAAGTAACAATTGGCCCCAGATGCAGAATTCAAGTCACTACTTCTTACGTCTTTCTTTCACTAGTTTTGTATTAAATATTAAATATATATATATAATATCTATGTATTCGCAAAAACTTAAAGAGTACTTGAAAATATTATAAAATTCTCTACATGCCATATCTGTACATTGAAGATATTTAAACAAACAACTGGAATAGACTATATTATCAAGAGAGAATACGATGCATTATTTTTTCTTGTCTGTTTGTTCGGGATTCATATAAAAACTGCTGAGGCAATTTTGATACGGTTTTCGCTGATTGACAGTAAATTCCGAGACTTAAAATCTGCGCAACTCTTTATCCTGATAATTCCGCGGGAATTTTTTTCTTGAAATGATTTTAAATAAAAATATCGAATTCCAATTTCTTCACTGAACGATAAGTAAATTTTATGTAATAAAGTTTTTAGTTGTTCGGATGCGTAAAAATTTGCTTATTCCGTGAAACCTACCTACGAAGCACTTGTAGTTGGTTCTATTTGTACATTACTAGAGATTTCATAATATATCTTTTGTGTATATTGATATATAGAACACTAATTCTAATTAATACAGTTATATATAATAGTATTAGCCCCGCAAATTGCTAATGCGCTGGAACCTTGTCCATTAACATTCACGTGACGTCATCAGCAACTCGATGTGTACGCGTACTCGCCGGCCAGTGGTGCTAAAAGTACTGAGTGTTCGGCTACGGTTACGTCACCAAAATGGCGGCCAGGCGCAATAGCAATTTGCGGGGCTAATAGTATCGCACGCCCTCCAGCCCGATGGACTGTTGACCTGCGCGACGTCGCCGTTAGCGGTTGGATGAAGAAGAAGGAGGACCGGAATGAGCAGCGCTGAGTTGATGAGGAGGCCTACATCCAGCTGTGGACTGTCATTGGCTGACGGCTAATAAATAAACATAATTATGGACAGAGGCCAAAGACGTTTTCATTCTTGTTTTATTTGTTACCACAGTTAGTGTACCTCAAAAAGTATTGGGTTACTAATTGGACCCACTAAATATACCACACCATTGGACATTTTCTGTCAGTCGTATTATATGTACACATTTCTGTTTTATTCACGTCACGTATTACTCATCGAACATGAAATTTCTTCTTTCTGAGAAATGTATTTGACCAGACGGTATTTATTTAGCACCTTGGTTCTAGGAATATGTACTTCCCCAGATATTGACATCAATGGAAACACTTTCGAGGGTTTTTCATCCCATCTGACATTTACTTATCGTTTTTCCTTGTATTCCTTTGGGACGGGCCTGGTGAAGAAAATACAAGCTGAATTGCTGAGACACAAAAATTGAATAGTCGACCAGCACAGTTGCTGTATAGCTAAGGAATTAGAAATATTTGCCTTTTACTTTCCTATACAAAATTTAAAGTGGGTGATAGATATGCAAGCAATCATGAAATAAAACGTGAACTTGGTGATTTTAAACATGAAGATAAAATACTACACAAGCATACATAATATATGACTAACCTTGCTCTACAAGTAACCACTCAAAATAAATTCACGGGCACAATGCATGTTAGCAGACATATTGCAATACTCATTATAACTTAGAGGTCCGAGTACGCATAGCTAGCCGCTTTGCAGAAACCAACAAGATCGTTGCTGTAACCAGAATTGCTTACTTTTGAATAATACTGTAGTCGCAAGATTCGATTTAAAATGTCGTTAGAATTACTATAGACTTTATTAGAACTATGCAAACACGTATAACACAGGTACAAATATAGCCGAACACAACAAGTCCAAACGTAATGCAGAAGGTCATGATTCCATAAAACGCGCGAAGTCCGTCACTTATTATCCCCGAAAATTGGTAATGCGCCTGGCCGCCATTTTGGTGATGTAACCGTACCCGAACACTCAGTACTGTTAGCATCACTGGCTGACGAGTACGCATAAATATCGAGTTCCTGATGACGTCACGTGAATGCTAATTTGACAAGGTTCCAGCGCATTAGCAATTTGCGGGGATAATATTAGATTCCTGATAGTAGTACACACGCCTCGCTTCGCTCGTGGTTATCGGTCGACTGACTCCCCCTCCATCAGGTCATCGTGTTATACTGCACAACTGAAAGGTCCCCGTATTAGATACGGGTCGACTTAATCCGCCACACCTGGCTAACGACTGCCATAAAAGAGTACAATAAAACAATGAGCTGTTTTATAATCATAAATTTTAAACACAAAATAAACAAAAGAAAACTTCCGTAAAGGAGTTACAATTAGTTTAAATGCCGGCAGGTAATAAATGTGCTTTGTTTCAGATATGCAGGTGGATTTTGTTTTTGTCGGGACCTGACTTGTAACAATACTTTAAAAACCTCAAAGCGGTTAAATATAAATTGAATTGAGCTCAGAATATCTCCATTGTAGTCGGAAAGGCGTAATGCAGCATAAATTTTTATTGCTCCATCCCCTTTGGTTAAATTAGCCACTTCACGTGACAATGTATTTCATTTCGCTTCCGTTTCGTTTTAATTCTCCTAATTACTTCCATTGAGCTGTTATTCCTGGAGCTTCATTGCTTTCAAGGTTTTTAATATACACTCCGCCTTTAAGTTGCCTTAATGAAAGCTTCACGATACTGCAGCTTCGTTTTGTCTTTGCAAGTAAGTACTAAAGGAGTATTGTAAGAGGAATTCAGTTATTACACTTTTAACTTTTTGCTGGAGATATTATAACACAGAAAGTCGGTGCACTTAAAAGATTCCAATCAGGTATTATTTATGCAAATGTTAGGAGCTTTCACGCATTGTCACATATTGCTAACTTGGAGTGGCGATGATGATATACTTACATAATTATTGTACGATTATTTTCATTTCAATTCTCATATTCATCAAGTTGAAAATATTATTACTGATCGGCAGCGCCGAGTCAGGACGAAAAAGAAAATAGGAATATACTGGAGATGAGAATACATTTAGATCATCAAAATCAGATCACAGACGGCTGTCACAACACCTAGACTATGTCGAATGCAAACAGTTCTCAAACTTGCACAATTACTCTACAAACGTATATCTTGCAGCGTAGTCTGTTTCCATTGTGTTGCTACACGGCTCCAATTCATAATGTTACAAACTTCGTATAACTATGCTCGGGCGTTCCCACGCCATATGTATGTCAAAGGCTTCTTTAATTTTACAGGTAATCTTAAGCTCTTGGCTACGCGGTTGCGAGTGCCTTAATCATTAATTTACGACACTTATCAAGCTTAAAATAAGCAGTAACATTTTATCTCAGAGTGCAAGAGTGACTTTTAAAATCTAAGATTGATTAAAATATTTTAATATTTGTACCGTAAAATATATCAAAATGAAACATACAAGGTAATTTAAAGTAAAATTCTTATTTTAAATCCGTCAAACCGTTTTATATCCTATTCCAGGCAAATTTTAAGACTGATATACAAACTAAATTCCTCAAACCGCTCTTCATGATTAGACATAAGTATATAGTACATATAACATTTATCACTTTAGTGTAATATGTTATAATCAAACATCGAAGCTCTGGCGCTCCCAGGTTTGACTAGTGAAACCTCAGGTCTGACATAAAGTCTTAGTCAAAGTCCAAATAAGACTTTTTCTGCCTTTGACTAAAGAATTTTTGTTTAACCTAGAAGTTACTAATTTATATAGTCATTAAACATGTCTGCATCAGTTGCTTCTAGGATCGACTAGGCAAAGACCGAAACAGATTATTTTATTAGTTTTAGAGTTATTTTATGACAAAAACATGAATGTGCTAGTTATGGAGTCTGTATTCAATATTTCTAGATGGTGAACGCAGTAAAAATTCAGGACAGTTTTCCCGATTTCGAATCGATGCACGACGACAGCCATTAAAATATCGTGTGACAATGGTAACATTCCTTTATTTAGACAGAAACTCAGACGGAGTGCATTAAAACATTACGGATTTGGAAGTTAGAGAACTTGGGGACTCAATCTGTGTATTATTCCAACCAGGGTATTATTGTGAGGGATAATGTAGACTGCACTTATTGTACTGCATTAACATAACGGGTAGATATTTTAATTAAAACTGGGTATATTTCAGTCTTGAGCTAAGCAATTTAAATATTGTCACTTTAAGGACAATGCGCATCGGCGCATAGGATTTATTCATTCATATTTTATACTGTCCAATGCTGCTGGATGAAAATGGCCACTTTTGCAGATTTGTATTACGAATATATAGTGTCAAAATAATACAGAATCTTATATCACGTGTTGCAACTACTAATATATTATCAAAATATGTGTCAATTTCATAATGAAATTCTCCATTTAATGATAGACTTTCTCTAAAGACCACTTTAAAAATTTAACGATAAATATAGAAAATAATAATGGTTGAACACGAAAAATTATAATATAAGCCTAGCGACAAAAACCACTAAAATAATCACGATATGTAATGAGTAATGACAATGACATTTAAATAGTAGCACAGATTACTATTATTATATATAGATAAAACATACTTTTATTATTTTTGTTTTCTAGGCAAAAAATCAATGTAAACTTGTCCCTTATGACGTCATCGGAGAAATATTTTTAAAATCGAATTATAAAAAAACTAATGCTGAAAATAGAAAAATATTCAAATTAGCATCTTAAAATACCCGATTTTACGTAATAAAAATATAAAATCAGAGGGTAATTAATTTTTGTGAACAATCCCCATTGTTACACTTTTTTATATACCTCATCAGTGAATTGTTTGCAAATACATACCCGGAATGCGAGAAGGGAACCGTTTTTGAGAACATGAAGTACATGACGGAACGACCATTCCGAATAGTTCCCCAGAACACGCCACATTATCCAGACTAGAAACACTGAATGTCACAAATGTAACATGTATAATATAGCCGGTATTTATGGTTGTTGATCCTTATAATATTACAAGCTATCCCCATATATCTACTTCGTACTAGAACTATGACCATAAAAGCCTAGCGCGCAAACACTTAAACTTATTCAATTCCGCAAACACCTAGCTTTGTGCCACATTCATTTGTCCCACTCCAGTTAGATAAAATACGTGCACAGTCAAGTGGGGTACGCACATTAGTCAACACAAAAGTAATACTCTATATATTACCAACATCCTAGAATATGTAAATTCTACAATAAACAAATAGACTCGTATTACAGAACTACATATTACTACGAGAAAAATGGTTTTCTTATGAAATTATGCAGTTAGTTTTAAGGTTTTTCAGGCGATAAGTTCAAACTGCTAGTTGCCATATAAATTAATCCACCATAATTTTGTATAAAATTTATAGTATTGTTACAACTTAGGTTCCGACATAAACAAATCCATCTGCATATCTGTAAAAACATATTTTATTACCTGTCGGCATTTGAACTAATTGTAATTCTTTTATGATGGTCTTCTTTTGTTTACGTATTTATTGGCATACGTTTCTAGAGAACAGTCCATTGTTCTGTACTCGTTTATGGTCGATTGCCACCAAAATAGCCAGGTGTTGCGGATTACGTCGACCACGATACGGGCACATTTGTATTTGTGAGGTATAAAACGACGGCCTGATGGGGAGAGGGGGCAGTTGAGCGAGAACCAACCTGTCGTAAGAGTTGACAAAACAACCCACAGCCAGCTGGTAGGGTATTTGCCGGTCTGGATGGCTACTGGTCTAGAGTATGCAGCCATAACAATCTTAAGTTGTGGTCCGTCTTTAGTGGCCAGGTTCCAGTCTCCCTTTAGCGAGCAACAGCGCATTTTTAATGTCTTTGGTGTTACAAATGTCTATAGGCAATGATAACCGCTTCCCATCAGGTGGTGGTAATAAAAAACCGATGAAAAACATAAGGTTTTATAATATCTTTGAAGAACCAGGCGGTCTCTGTCGATTTGTTACAATTTGTGACAACTTTGTGTTAATTTTTAAGTTTATTTTTCCTTGATGTGTTCTATGAATACATTTTAAATTAAAGTAAAATTTTTGATAGATTTTTTTATTATTTTTCACAGTAAAGTATTGACGACGTAGGTACATATATTGATAGTTTCAGGTAATTTTATTTTAAAACTTTAGTAGTGTGATATTTATGAGAAATTCCACAAACAGAAAAAATGACAAATACATTAACGGAGTACACAACTTATAACCCCAATCGGCAGTTTATGTTTGTGCAGATAAGCCAGATCGGTTTTCGACATATAATGAACTATATTGAACTTTATTCCCAAGTACATAAGCCAGAGTGTTCTTTGCTATGCATTCTTAGCTCTGTCCCACTTAAAATGATTCCTACAATGTGGTTATTAAAATTGGTCTTCTGCGCAGGCACATCTTGAAGAATATTATTAGTTATGTAGACTTGTATTAGCGTATCCTTAAGTAGTTGCTCCATGAATACCGTATACAGTACTAACAGTGAAATATACATATATCTGTTCTATCAATAAAACAACGTGGACGATCAGCCTGTCTCGACTGAGAGTCGGTCGATAAACGCTGCGTCGCAATGATTCGAAGCTTTTAGGTTCAACTTGTATAATTTAAATTAAATATACCTACATGTCTACGAGTATTTATTCGTATCTTAACAAAATCTGATGGTTATTATTTATGTGTTTTTATTATTCAAGTTCTTTATACAGTCACATCACTACTTTTCGGGATCCTTTTTAACATTGTATACATTTGTGGTATGCATATTCTCATCAGGAAGCTTCATTGCCTCGTGAATACGTACGGGCGCAGGGTAATCGGGCAAAAAGAATCAAATTCATACAATCTCTAATATTCAACCAAATTCCCAAATACAATATTGCAAATGCGTATAGTAATTTAGTTAACCAATTTACAACGGCACCCCATCGCACACGAAACGTGTATGTAAGATTGTTAGATATTAACAATTTAACATATTTTCTTCTCAATAACTAATAGTGCTGCGCTTTGATTTCTGAAGTTCTCTCTATTACATAATACAGGATGGCGCAATAGAACGTGCATATTTAAAATATTGATTAAAAAATAAATACCAAAGGTATAGGTAAAATAAAACTGAGGTATTATTAAGAAATAACTGAAGTTTATTTTTTTTAAATAACATCGTCTAAATGATGGCCCTCTCTACGACGACACTCCTCTAATCGCAAACGGAAGTTATTGAAAACTTTCTTCAGTAATGCTGGTGTAATTGCTGCCATTTCACCACGGATATTCTCCTTGAGCTGATCGATGTTTTTCGGATTATTGCTGTACACTTTGTTCTTGAGGTATCCCCACAAAAAAAAGTCAGGAGGCGTCACGTCTGGACTACGTGGGGGCCATGGGATATCACCTCTTTTCGAAATCAGTCTGCCAGGGAACATCTGTTTCACAACCGCCATGGAGTCATTTGATGTGTGACAGGTAGCTCCGTCTTGTTGAAACCAAGTCCTAGAATTCACTATTCTTGAATTTTCAAGCTCTGGAGCCAAAAAACCTTCCAACATCGCAACATAGCGTTCGGTATTAACAGTGACGTTTTGCCCCCGCGCATTTTCAAAGAAAAACGGTCCAATTATTCCTCTACCAGAGATTGCTGCCCATACTGTCACTTTAGGACTATGCAGTGGTTTCTGGTGCTTGAGTTTGGGATTCTCACTGTTCCAGTAACGACAATCTTGACGGTTTACGAACCCATTGATTGATATGGAAGTGGGCCTCATCTGAGAAAAGGATATTGTCAAAATTGGAAAATCGAAGCATTTCATTAGCAAATGCGAGCCTTGCTCCGAAGTCAGACTCTTTCAATTCTTGTGTTAACTGCAGCTTGTAAGGATGCAGTTTAAGATCCAAGTTTAAAATTCGTTGCAAACTTCGTCGCGATAAGTGTAAGACAGACGATCTCTTGCGAGTAGACATTTGTGGATCTCCTCGTACAGACTGCATAACTCTCTCAATATTGTCGTCGGTCCTAGATGTTCTTGGACGACCTTTTGCTTGTGGTTTAAACGTTGAACCAGTCTCTTCAAAACGCTGTACCCATATTTTAATTAAATTAGCACTCGGAGCTTTACTAATTTGCCGTAGTCCATATTCAGAACAATATAAACGCCTAGTAACGATGTATGAACGAGAGTTCTCGTAAAATGCGCGCACGCAAAATGCGCGACGCTTCCCGTCGAAGTGACTCATAGTGACTAAAACTCCATGAGCCCGCCTACCCAACGATGCAGGCTCCCCCCGCCCGCGCACTATCTACCCCTCGAAAAAAGATGATGCAATATGCACGTTCTCTTGCGCCACCCTGTATAAAGCACGCTACGCTAGCGCCCGGTGTTGTCTCAGAGTGACATTGACAAGTGACAGCCCTACATTATCACTCTAAAAAATATTCAGCAACCAAAGTATCGTCTAGAAATTTGAATATTTAGGGGAAGTGGGGTAGATTAATACAGAAAAATGTAATTTTATGTTTTTTTTTTAGATTGACAGACAAAATTATATTTTTGGAAGCTGATGGTTCGAAGAAGCCCCCCTGATATTATTCACATTTTTAAACGCATTGTACAAACTCGAGCCATTTATAGATTTATTGTAGTATAGATAAGTTAAAATAGGTGGGAAATAAAATAAAAAGCGAAAATATGCGTGTATATACGAACGCAAAAATTCAGTGTTCTGATATAAGGTTCTCATATCAATTTTCCTGTTGGAAAACTATTCATAGGATTCCCAGCGAGCTGCAAACTTAAAAAAATATCTATCACTTTTTATAACTTCTTTCACGGATCGTTTGAAATTTGCTTAAATGATAAACTTAGTTAGTAGTTTTTTGTCAGGCGCTCTTAAAGTTTTATGCGTCCGACGCCTCTACTATAATGAAGTTGGAAATGGATTTTTATTTTACATTTACATGGTTTCTTGTCATTTATCTATGACAGCTATTTTTATTTTAAAAACTATTGTCTACATATATGTAGGAATGTAGAATTTACATGGTGCTATCTATGTAGATACATAGGTGTATGTATGTAAAAAAAAATAATTATATTAAAGTAACAATAGCAATGTTGAGAAATTGTAATTTTCCAAGTTGTAAATCTAAAGGAAGTGATTCTAATTTGAATTGTAACTTTAAAACTTTAAAAAATATTTTTATTATTTACATACATACATATTATCGCGCCTGTTGCCCATAAGAGTAGGCAGAGATGATGGATTTCGATTTGCTACGATCTTAACATACACCCTTTACTTCATCTACGAGTATATTTATTAATCTCGTCATACGCATCAGCTTGTAGTAACATTTGATCTAAAGAAACAAAATATGTAACCTGAGCATAATCTTTTAGAAATAAAACCCCTTTCAGTATTTTTAGAATAATTGTTTATATTTGATATTCAACATTTGAACGGGTATGAGACTCAATTGAGTCCAATAAGATGTATTGAATAAGATCTCAATATTTCGTCGTGGAAGGTGCTTTAGTAACGACAAACTTCAGTATGCACGTGGAAGAACTATCCTAGGAAAACCATTGCCCAGTAAAATACTTAATGCTGAATACCTTATAAACCCTCACAACTAGATAGAACTACAAGGCCATTCTTGACGATGAAGAGAAATATTTTGATGTTTTATTATTTAAAATATATTTTTGAGATCAAATCCGCTTACCCTCTTTGGACAAGCCTAGTAGGTATAGCATTTATTTCCTTCGTAGAATTTATTTTGTTTTCCTTCTTCATAAGCATTATTTTCTTACGTAGGTTACAGATGACAGTAGCCGTATTCGATAGTCTGCCAGGGCACGCGGAATTGGTCTTGCTGCTGCTTTCCTGTACGTCTGGCAAAGGGCGAAGGAAGGAACAACAGAGAGTTTTAGTGGTTATCCCCAACTCGGATAAACATGGCAGCAATGGCATTACCACACTAATGCGGTGCATCCCGAGCATCCCACGTTCCTTTACCGCGTTTCCCCCGCGGTAAGCCACTGCGTAATCTGATCTACCTGATTTTGCACTCAAAATCAGATTTCCCCTTGTCTAAAAAACTGTATTCTACAAGGCAAATCCGTTAACTGTTTCTGGCCTAAACTAGTACTTATTATGAATTTCATGATATTCAAATGTGACTCAGACGTCAGAGAGCGAACGGTTATGTTAATGCAAGTGGTATTGAACTTTGTCTCCAGTTTATTTTAAAATTGCAACTAATGTGCCTTTTTATTATTTCAATTGAGTAGCTTGTTTTAAAGTTTCTGAATATTTGATAAGTGATATCGAACCGTTTGGTCGACTATAAGAGGTTCTATAGTGAATGGTAGCTTTGGTACTAGACGGCCATCTGATGTATTATATTTACCAGTTTATAGGCACAATGAATATTATAGAAAGCTTAACTATAGGCTAAGAAATATATTTACAAAGACAACAATACCCTTTATACATATTTTATACATACACATACATACATATAGTTCCACATTTTATTGTCCTTTTTTTTAACAAATCTACGGACTCTAATTTCGCACCCTTTTTTACAACTTAATTTAGAAGAAAATTTTAATATTAAACCTATACATTTTATTGTCTTAGATTGATTAAAGCAATATGTTCCAGTGCCAGCCATCCTTTTAATAGACTTATCCAAGAATTTTCTCATATTTGATGGTCAATTTTGGCATTTTGTAGTCAGTAGTAAGACTCTTAAATGATACTTTGAATAGTTTAGAATATTTATTATCTTTGTCTTTGTCGTTAGCATTCGCAGTCCACTGCTGGACATAGGCCTCCCTCAGTCGGTGCCACCCACCCCTCTCCTCTAATTTGCTAATTTAGCGCCTACCAATGAACTTGCACAGGTCGTCGGTTTATCAGTCTGGAGGACGTCCGACACTACGTTGATCGAGACGCGGTCTCCACTCCAGGGCTCGGCTGCTCCATCGGCCATCGGTCCTGCGGCAGACGTGACCTACTGTCACTTTAACTTGCAAGTTATGTCGGTTAATTTAGTAACCTTCGTAAATTAATATAATTCTGTTAAGCGCCATTTTGCTCAAAATTTCTTTGATAAAATAAACAGGTTAAAATTTTGTTACATTCATATCCCCTAAGTATTGTATATGCAATGTTTTTTACATTTTTTCCTTACCAATATGCGGAGGCTTATTATCAGCATTTTTTAAAAATAGTATTGTTTCTATATTTCGTATGTACTAGACTGTAAGCCTTCCTAAAATAAAATAAAATAAATAAATAAATACATAGATTTTATATTCATTTCTTCAGAGCCCTGGAATATACAGATATAAATAAAATATACATATACGAAAACTGAAGACTGCCTTTCCGAAAGGATACTTTCCACTTCAATCCTTTGAACAGACTGATAGACAACAAATCATATTCATCTACGATTAGTAATGATGTAAGCAGCAGTTTGGTTTCGTTTAAATTTTAACATATTATCTCCGCAAATTGGTAATGCACTGGAACCTTGTCAAATTAACATTCACGTGACGTCATCCGCCACTCGTTATGTACGCGTACTCGCCGGCCAGTGATGCTAACAGCACTGAGTATTCGGCTACGGTTACGTAATCAAAATGGCTGCAGGCGCAATAGCAATTTGCGGGGATAATATATCGTGAAATTGCAGATGGACAAATTAATTTTATCTATTGTTATAAACCAGCACAAGTTTCTCTTATACTTATACTAGATACTATATACCTTATACTTTGATCTGGGTGTCTGAAATCAGTCAGAAACAATACTACAATGTTACACTACTCACATGTGCACACCTGGGACTAAAATTATCAAAACTAGAACGATGATAACTCCGCTTTTTAGTATCAAATCAGAAGTAAACACTGGGCTTACTATTAAGTAACAATTCCTATCTTGATATAACATTAATATTGAGTAAATTCATTTTTTTAATATCTCTATGTATCATAACCATCCAACTATTTGTTTTTATGTATATGAATGTAAACATATTGGACAAAAAATAAAAAATGTGTTTATTTTTTTATTAATATTTTTTTTGTTTAATTTATATTTTACTTATATTATATAATGTAATTTTAAATCACATAATTTATAAAAAAAAAACATTATTGAGTGGTAACTTCCTTTCCTATTCATCTTCCACTAGCGAATATAATACTGTATCTATTGAAAGACATAAAAGAACAATACAATATTCTGTTTAA
Source organism: Dendrolimus punctatus (assembly GCA_012273795.1). Lineage (NCBI taxonomy): Eukaryota > Metazoa > Arthropoda > Insecta > Lepidoptera > Lasiocampidae > Dendrolimus > Dendrolimus punctatus. The sequence continues at coordinate 6,228,854 of CM022529.1, read as the reverse complement.
TAACCGAAATCGGAACCAATATTCAAATATTGTAACATAATAAATAATTATTTTCAATTTAAGTTTTCACAGGCAAATGGCAACGGGAAACGTTGCCGTAAGCAGTTTGTGTGAAGTTTGCAACCCTGAAATAATTCAAGTTAATTGAACTGCCAGGAACCAATTAAATTGGTTGTCAGTAATCGGACACAGTTCAATTCGAAACAGTTTAGTTTCGATATTTAAAATTTCTCATTTGCAACTTAAGTGCCAGCTCAGTTCAACTTACAAAAGCAACAACATGTTTTTAATTCCTGTTCGTGATAAGCTATTGCGTAATAATTGTAGTCCGTAATGAAGTTAGAATACTTTATTTTTTATCTTTTATAGATAGATATAAATATAATTGAAGTGTCTATTTGTATTTTTTATCTTTTATCTATAGACAGATATAAATATAAATGAAGTGTCTATTTGTAATGTCAAAGTAAGAGCTTCATACGAAATGCATATAAAACTATTGTTACGACCTAGACGCCGACAAAGAAAAAGAAAAAGGTCAATTGGACTTCTTTTGTTTACTTTGTGTTTAAAATTTGTAATAAAAAAAAACCAGTTTATTGTAATCTTTTATGGCAGTCATTAACTAGGTGTGTCGAATTTAAAGTACAAACTGATTCTAGGAAATTCGGTACACGCGGTCGGGCAGACATATTGCATCTGTGCAGTATAAAGAATGCCTCGAGTGAGGGACGAGGCAGTCGAGCGATAACCACGAGCGAAACAAGACGTGTGTACTACAATCGAGAATCATTAAGTGACGGACTTTGCGCGTGTTATGGAATTACGACCTTCTGCATTACGTTTGGACTTGCTGTGTTCGGTTATAGCTGCACCTGTGTTATAGTAATTCTAACGACATTTAATTCGAGTCTCGCGGCTTGTAACAGTATAAGGTACTTATATTAAAAAATATTTTTTTACATTTTGGTCTGACTCTCTGTATGTTCCGACTAATCTCTGAAACAGCTGGACCGATTGTGACAAGGCTTTCACTGGCTGATAGCTGATTTTATTAGGAGTAACTATAGATACCTTTATTTTTGATAAAAAAAAGTAAAGACGCCGCTGCCGTCGCCGCACCGAAAGATAAGTTAAACTTAATTCCACGCGGACGTAGTCGCGGATAACAACGAGTATTATATAAAATTATTAGAGCGAAGTATGATGCTAAAGAGTTTCTTGAACCGCTTCTTTTCTTCAAGCCACAACATGTTGTGAAGCGGTGGTAAATCAGATTAGGCTCCCATAGAGTAAATAATAATCAAAAACAAACATCGAGATATTAAATAAAAATAAACTTAAACTTCCTTTGTAAGATTGTCGTAGACATTTTGTTAAATATCTAGCCGTATGTGTAAATTAGTTCGCAAATTCCTTAATGTGAATAATAATTCCAAACATTATATTTAGGTATTTTAAACTGGTGCGAACTACTGTACAAACAATTTACGGAAATAAAATATCTTAACCGTTCTGCAATTCATAACAGTGATTCGTTGCAATTAAGCGCTTGAAGCGGCTCGAAAATGTTTGCTCGCGCGTTATTCAAGCAGCTTTTAAATTTCAAACTGGCTTATCTCTGATGAAAATATTCAGGAATTATTTCTTTATCTAGCAAAGTTGTTATGATTTTTAAAAATCAATTGTAACTACTTATTCTATCATCAATTATGCTGTATAATAATGACATTTAATTATTACTTCCAAGTAACGTTAGTAATAGTAACTCTGTACAATTTGTTTGTCATAGTTATAATTATATTAAATTACAGTTATCTTCTATCTAGATATACTATAATAAATGTGTAGATGGTTTGAGTTTGTACGTACAAAAATGTAAAGAATCAGGGGGGCTAACTAGGACCAACAGCAGGGACGTAACTACCGCGATATAAACTTTATTAATGACACGGGGCCCTCAGGGCCCCCTTAAAATTGTTTCCACAATCTTTTATAGACTACTAACATTCTTAAGAACAACTGCTTGGCAAACAGAAACGGCAATCAGACTTCTCATTGTTATCTATACAGGCTTTGATTTGAATTTTTTGTCTCACTGAGCTCCAAAGAGCAGTCCGTATAAGTACATACATACATACTTATAACTTCAGGTCAGGTCCCTTGTTGGGTAGGCACGAACAACAGAGCGCCATTCAGGCTTATTCTTACACATTAGTAAGTATAAGTAATAACTTATATTCAATATATAATTATTTTAATTCAATTCGAGTATTTTTTGTTTCTTTTATAAAAAAAAAAACTTTATCCTTCCTCTGGGCCCCTCCCAACAAATTTTTATACAAGGCCCGTCTAAGGCAAGCTACGCCACTTACCAGCAGATTTCGAAAATACATTTTTAAAATTTTTTGTTGTCTATCTGTCTGTTAGATGCTCTACGTACGTCACGTAAAAACTACTAAACGGGTTTAAAAGAACCTCGAAAAGGAATTAGCTAATATCCCAGGTTGTAACTTAGGATACCTTTTTATCTCGACAAAGACCATGTTTCAGTGGTATAAGCAAATATATGGTGAAAAAGATGGCGCTGCGGTCGCATCTTTTTTGGAAACTACTGAACCTATATGAATAAAACTCAACACAGAGCCGGCTTATATCCTAAATCAACACTTAAGGTACATTTTATGCCGATAAATCACATGGCTTTCCTAAAATAGACGGATGAGCAAAATAGATGGCGCTGCAATTGCGTTTTTCATTTCACTAGTAAATACCTACATTGTGATAAACAACTTTTGAATCATTGTATTACTTAAAATCAAATTGGGTTCGACTTGCCTGTATATTTTGCTGGGCAGTAACAATTGTCTAGACTATATGGAGTTAGTTTCTTTGTTATTGTAGTGAATTTAACAAGAAATAGTACATTTTAACAAAATATTATGTTATTTATAGTAATAAAGTGTCACCTGAAATCATAATTCATATTTTTCTAGTTTACCATACTTGTATATTTAGTTCTCTTGCCTGTTATTATACATTCTTTAAAATATAGTAATGTCAGTTTAGTTCATACACAGACTTTTAGCATAGGTCATTTAGCGATGACTTTTATGCGTTATTTGTGACATGTTTTGTTATTCATTGTTAATGACGCTGAATATTGACAGATAACAGATGTATACAATAATTAATAATATATACATATAATAATAATGAAGCTATGATTTTTAAGCGATTCTTACCATAGATAAATTTTGCACCATAGATAACAGAGTCGAATTAAGGGTTTTTGTAAGTAACACAGAGATACACAGTTCTAAAATATAAATATTACCATTAGATACAAGCCACAGTCGCATCGAAATCAAGCGCTGTATAAAATGACGACTTTCAATTATGACGTATAATTTAGCGCTGCAAATGCTTGATCCCAAAGGCACCAACCAGTCATACAACAGGTGATTTCGATTTCACTATACCTGCGTTCACTTTACTTAGTGCAATTCTAACGAAATTATCAAGGTGTTAAACAGTTTATTCATAATATTCTGTGCTCAAAATACGGTGTTGTTGTCTCTTACTACTTACATATATCCGGTCTGAACATTAATATTCAATACTGGTTGACCTTACAAATGTGCGCTTGATAACACAAACAACCAGTGTGTAAACGACGCTCGCGCATCGTGGACGTGTTCAAAATGGCAGACACAGAAACATCAACCGGACCAACTGTATGGGAGGAATTAACTAGTCCCCTCAACCTTGTGCTGATAGCTGTTATTGTGTACCTTGTATATAAGATTATAAGGTCGAATTTCGAAACAGAATCAAGTGTCCCGGCACCGCCACCGGCGCTTCCTAAACTCAGAAAGGACCTAACTGTAGCTGAATTGGCAAATTACGATGGCACTCAGCCCGATGGAAGAGTGTTGCTAGCTGTTAACGGCGTGGTTTTCGATGTGACGCGAGGAAAGAGATTTTACGGGCCTGGTGAGTTAGTTCTCTATTATTTCACAAAGTTGCATGTATAAAGTTGCCACTTTTTAACAATTGTATTCCCTGAAATCTTTGTAATATAGTTTTTTTCCTTTATGCCATATTTATTATTAAAATTATTTTGTGTTCACGCCTGTATAGGTTATGATCTAGATAAGAATGGTCTATTCTCGACCACATCATCTTATAATATAAGATGAGTAAGTGGCTAAACGCGAACCTATATAATATTACAAGAACAAAAAATACTATACATACTGTGAATAAAAACTCGTAACCGATATTTTAAACCTACTCTTCCGCAATACACATGTGTGATAGTCCTTTAACCTCAATATGTGGAGGGTCGAAACCAGCATTGAGATGTTTATAGGCTGGTATTATCTATATCAATTAATAAAATTGAAGTATGTCTGCGATTTCAAAATAACTGCCAAAATTCTAGCGGACCGATTTTTCAATCGTTAGATAAAAGTTATGAGTCTAATAAATTATTACCTGAAGGAATTCAAATGCAAACCATTCAACTGTTTTATTCATGCGTTGCATGCAACTGTTTTTTTCATTTTACATTTTACTAGCTGTCCCGGCAGACGTCGTCCTGCCCGGTAAAAAATAGGGGTTTATCGTAGAAGGGTGAAAATTGAGGATTGTATGTATTTTTGTATGTTGTATCATAAAAAAATAGAAATTAAAAATTTTGTCTAAAAAATAAAATAAAAAAATTTAGGGGTGGACTACCCCTAACATTTAGGGGGATGAAAAATAAATGTTGGCCGATTCTCAGACCTACCCAATATGCATACAAAATTTCATGAGAATCGGTCAAGCCGTTTCGGAGGAGTATGGCAACGAAAACTGTGACACGAGAATTTTATATATTAGATTCTGAATGAATAACTTTTATCTGGTGATTGAAAAAATTGGCCTACAAAGATTTGAACACTTTTTTGTTTTAGTCTCGCTCTGAAAGATTGTTTCGTATAGATTCCGGAAATGCCAATTTCTTCACAATATTCGGGATTGAAATAGAATTTTTACGTCTCATTTAGATATTATTATTGCAGAGTTTAGATATTAGATAGAGATAGATAGAGATTAAATATTGCAGAGTTCAAAAAACAGAGTTTTAATTCCAAATCCCACACGAACAAAGTGCTAGTTAGGTATAAATATTCCATACAGTTAATGAAAGCGAGAGTTACTGGTAACTCTGAACATCAATGTAATGTTTTAAAGGTCATTGTAATAAAATGTAATGCTGGCACATGTTTACGACACGGTTAAGCGATTGTAATAAGTAGAGGACTAAACAAGGATTTTTTCTTCATAGTTCTATTATACTTAAGTCTTTATAGAAAATAAGTGAATAATATCAATTTCATTGTGAATTTATCAACTTGTATAGGAATAATGACTAACAGATAAATGTGTTATCTCAAGAAACAATGACTTGTGGCTTTTGTGTAATAGCTAAGTACACACATGATAATTTATGTAGCAGATGTAAATAATTATAACGTCTCCACTCAGCTGAGATGAGGATATTGAGATGGATATGTGGTGTTACAAGAATGGATAAGGGGATCTTTGACAGTTGCAACCGTGTTTAAACACCGAGAGAAAGAAAATTAAGGTGGTATAGGCATATAATGAGAAAGTGATGAAAGTCACGTTCTAAAAGAACATTGAACTGTATGGTTGATAGGTACAAAGGTAGACCAAAAAAGAGATGAATGGATTGTGTGAAGTTTGTCTGTCTGGATGTTCCGGCTAATCTCTAAAACGGCTAGACTGATTTTGACAGGAGTTTCATTTGCAAACAGCTCATGTTATAAGGAGTAATTATATAAAAAGCTACTCTTTTGGGTTTCGCGAAAAAAAAAATCGTTACAACTTTTGGTCTAAATTTTTTCCGTTTAGCCCCCTTTCGCAACGAGCGATAAGGAACTTCGTTCCAATACCCCCGGGAACTATGTCGAACTTAGTCGCGGGCACAGCTAGTAAATCACATTTTTCGAATTAAAATCTAATGACCTATTTCCAATCAAAATCACATTTTCCTTCCGAATCTCAAACGAACATATAAAAATATAGAAGGAGCTTACGTGAACAACATCATCAAATGGAAGTGAAACATGTTTAAAAAAACTTATTTGCGTAACTTATGTAGTAGGCATCTACGTGGTTTGTGTATGAGCGGTTAATGGTTATGTATCCATTGAAAACTATTTCATTTTTATATTTTCACGAGTTACGCAGGACTCGAATTAAAATGCCGTTGGAATTACTATAGAATTTATTAGAACTATACAAACACGTATAACATAAGAACAAATATAACAAGAAAGAAAGAAAGAAAGAAAGAAACTTCTTCTTACTTTCTTTCTTTCTTTCTTTCTAAATATAACAAGACACTACTAGTATAAACTGCACGATTTAATAACACGCGCAAAGTCCGTCACTATATCGCTCATCGAATCTATGTCTTGCTCGTATCATAATCCTTGCTTGATTGCCTCACCCCTCCGTTCGGGGATTGTTTTATAGTAAACTGTATAATATAACAATCGACTGCGTGGACTGAGTTTTTACAAGAAAACGTAATCTGCACACTTGGTTATTTATTCCTGCGAACGGCCAACAAAGTCGAAAACAATAGCAATAGGCTATTGTCTAATTGCAAATTTTAAACACAAAGTAAACTAAAGAACTCCAAAGGCGACAAAGGTAATAAATTGCGTTTTATGACAGGCAGGTGTGCCTTCCCCTTTGCTGGCATGTAACAATATATGTAATTGAATTAGTACGGCTAATTAACACTAAGTTCTCGTTACGCAATGCGTCGCGATCGGCTTTCTATTCCAAAATCAGCTTTCCGCCGGCTAAGGCTTTACTCTGTGCGTTCCGGGTTCGGTCATTATACACAAACAAAAATAAGTTTTTTTTTTCACGCTGAAAGCATTAAATACATGTTAATCGCAAGTACTTATATGCCAACGTAGATAAGTAAAAATATAAAGAAATCTAATCAAGGAATTTGCAATTCAATGAAATAATTATTACACTTACAAATTATCAATTTACATTAATTGGGTAGATAAAATAAGAAATATATTGATGAATTGAATGAATAAAATAAGTATAAATTCGTACGAAATAAATAGTTCTCAAAAAGTTAAACCGCTTGATAAAAGGTAGATAGAACTGTTCTAGTAGGTACTAATAGTACCTAAGTATAAAAAGTTCAAAACCCGCTTTCAAGAATAACAACATGACGCATGAGGTAATAAATAACAAAGTATTTACAAACATAATAATATTATACATGTGAGCATCATATAAGCCACGTAATATTTCAATTTATCCGATTCTAATTTGAATTTGATTTCGTCTGATTACCGTTCTAAAATATAATGGACCCTGAAGATCCAATAGTCAACATTTTAATTATATATAAGAAGTTAATCTAAGAAAGAGCTGAAAGAGGTTGTATGAAAACAAGGCAAGTATCAACATAAAGTGGAACTTTACGCTATGTCTTCAACTACCAGTATATCTAGACACGTGTCAGTTTCACTGACCGTTTTGGTCCCGCTGCTCATACGTTTAGGGCCGCTTGCATAAGGTTCCTTAAATTTATTTAAGAAACACTAAACGTATTTAACATCCTTAAATACGATTACCGTCTTGCACAACGCCAAATTTGTCGCTAAATATGTTTAAAGAACTGTCAATTTATGTTTTGTAAACGCATTTAGGCAGTTTAATTTTATTTAAAGGCGATCGTTATGTAAGCGACCCTTAATCCCTTATTTTACACTTTTTAGTAATTTACAGAAATGCTCGAAAATACGCGATTCGTTCAAATGGCGTTTTATATGCTTGAGAAATTATAGGCTGCTGAAAATTTTCATCTCCAATTTAATTCCGTTCAAGTATGTATACTGAGACAAAATGTAGTTTATATCTATTCCTAGGATACAGTTATTACTAAAAATCATTAAAATCCGTTCAATCGTTTAGTAATAAAACGATAAAAGAGGCACTTTTGCATTTATCTCCCGCTAGTCTGGTGTGTAGAAATCCGTAACAATTCAAAACTATTCTTATCTTTGTGAAGAACCGGTCTGATTATCAAAGAAACAACGTTGAATATCACAATATACATTTTCCGTCCTTTTCTGACATTTGACGTGTGACAGAGAGCGTGATATACGTTTAACATAACCGGTTGATGTTTACGATTTTCGTATACACAACTTGACACGCCGACTGTTATCGGTTTACGATCCATCAAATAGTGACAATCACGGACCCGTTGTAGGCCATGAAGTGTACTGAATACCGATTATTTGGTTGTAATTTATCTTTATTCGAAGGGCGGGGATTTGCTATTTCCTGAGTCTTTTTTTATTTATGGCAGGAGTTCATCAAACAGACAGACGGCCCACTTCGTGGAAAACGGTTACCGTCGGCTATGGATATTTGTAACACCAAAGGGGTTACAAGTGCGCTGCTGATCACTTAACGGAGTTTGGAACCTGGTCACCATTGCCGGAACACAACTCAAGGTTGTTATGGTGACATTCTTTAGACCAGGGTTGGTAGCCATCCAGTCGGGCAAATGCCTTTCCACTTGGCTGAGGGTTGTTTTGTCGCTTCTTACGACAGGCCGTCCGGCCGCAGGAAATTTTATTCTTTCTCCGTTCCTGCACGGATAACTATAGTATTCTATAGTCTTCTTTATGCAATTAGGAAATTATATTTAATATATTATTATTATATATATTAAATAGAATCCTACAGGCTGCCTTCTGAATCGGTGTGATATATACGGCACGTGTTTTTAGCAAAGTCGCCGATTCTATCCCTGTCTAGGGTAATTGGTTTTTCAAAAGTCAAATTATATCCCTTTAACTATCATCGACATTTCACTAAAACCAAAATCTTGGATGCGGTAACCTGACCGCTTTGAATGGCACATTGGAGCTCAGGTACTGGGCGAGCAAAATTTTGTGATTGCAGCAAACACTAGACCATAAATCTAAACTAGCTACTAAGGCTGTTCGCTCAATATTTTGGTCGCCACAATCTGACTGCGGCAGCAGTTTCCTAGTACGCGGCCAGAGTAAGAGTGAGAATTGCCTTGTAACCTTAAACATCAGATAATAAATTATTAATTTATATGTATTAACATAGATTGTAAAATACTTCAAAATTCAACCATCTGTGAATCTAGATAATGTCAAACTTTCATGAATGTTCAAGAAAAGATTTTTATTCAAAAGACTAACCCAAAATCAAGTCGTTGAATGACATCAACTCAGAATCTTCTTATGGCAACTCGACAATGCATATAAAACACCAAACTGCTAAGTTAAATATATAAATAATTGTCAGTTATAAACTAACAATATTTCACAAATATTGTTCACATTACACAATTGTTTGTTAAAAATAAGTGAGTATTCTATAAATATGGTTCATTTTTAACCGATGTCATACATTTTTGAAACTTAACTGTACAATATAACATCAGCCTTCCAAGATTCCGTTAAAAACTCCCGATAAGTAGTAATAGAATTTTTCACAAAGGCAGGCAACAGCCAATTCTGATGTGTAAGTCTTCGTCATTAACTCGTAAGACGTTTCAAAGGTCTAATGTCTTCGTTTAGGTAGTCCAGTTGGAGTGTGGCAACAACTGATGCCATTCAACGGAGTTCTTATGAAAACTCGAATGGCCACATTTCACTACACTTTTCTCATTTCTCACAAAACACTTAATTACTATTCAAAAACGACCAATTTCCTACAACTATTGTTCATTTTCGAGTAATTTTACACATTTTTATAAAATAAAACCGCACAGCACAACGACCCTTTTAGTTCCCGCCAAACAAACGTTAAAAAACTATTCACAGATACAAAAAAGAACATAAGAATATCGACGTTCTAAATTTAAAATATAATTTGTGGCCAGCACTTAATCATATCAAATATATCAAAATGAGTTTTTTATATTATTTTAGTGGTTAAAAAAAGTGTATAAATAACTTGTAGCTAACAAATACTTGAAGCATATACGATTTTTATTGTTTTGTACTTATAGTTGTAGTGTGTTCTAGTAGTATTTACTAGACTATTGTTAAAGAAAATCTATTTACTGATGTTGCAAATGTAAACTGCTTATCTATATTTTATTTAAATACCACCCTTTTTGAAAGAAATGTCCCCTAAATAAACGTAATATAAACTGCTTAAGAAGGAGGTATCTCATTATACCCTGGGTATAAAAAATATATAAACAAGTATACATCATCACTTCATGACTACATAGTATAAAACAAAGTCGCCTTTTCTGTCCCTATATCCCTATGTGCGCTTAAATCTTTAAAACTACCCAACGAATTTTGATGTGGTTTTTTCCAATAGATAGAGTGATTCAAGAGGAAGGTTTATATGTATAATACATGCATCATATACTAAGGCAACATTGCTAATTTTAGAGGTTTCTATGTAGTGATGCCCGTGCGAAGCCGGGGCGGGTCGCTAGTACTGTATATAATAAAAACATTCGTGGCAATGAAAACAGTTACTGTTGAGAATCGCCCATGCATTATACATTGTCTGTATCCACATTTACTAACTTCTCTAATGCTCAAACAATAACGTTTACTTTTCAATAAACTGTTTCAGATTCTCCAAATAAATTAGTCACACGGTTTTTCAAATGATTTGACCTCGTCTGGCTGGAGACGAATCTGTTTAACAATTATTTTGAATCTTAAATCTTTATAGTTAGTGGTTGTATGATTATTTATGTGTGTCATAGATAATACCAGCAGTATGATCTGTAAATAATGATCATGCCGAATATAAATTTAGAATATTTTCTGCCAATAACTAAATATCAATAAAAATCATACTTGCCCAATGGATTGGCAAGTTTCGCAGATCGGTAATTTTAATGTAACCGTTTCTTAATGATGTCTTTGTTCACCGTCAGAAAACTGTACATTTCAGGATTCGAACCTATACCATTACAATGAGACGCGGGGTAGTGTAATTATCTCGGAGCAACATTATTTTTTTTCTTTTTTCACTTTCGTGTATCTTTTGGCATCAAATATGCAAGATTACAAAGTTGTAAATATAAAAGAACTGGTTCTAATTCAGCTTCTAAGATTTGATCTAGAAACCAACAAACGTTTCAAGTTATCTTATCTTATACTTATTATATAACTAGCGACCCGCCTCGGCTTCGCACGGGTGCAATGCTGATACAAAATTAAATACACTACAGAAAAACTATGAACGTTGTATATAAAAACATAGCGGCCCGCTCCGACTTTGCACGGGCATCACTACATAGAAACCTCTAAAATTAGCAATGTTGCCTTAGTATATGATGCATGTATTATACATATAAACCTTCCTCTTGAATCACTCTATCTATTGGAAAAAACCACATCAAAATTCGTTGGGTAGTTTTAAAGATTTAAGCGCACATAGGGATATAGGGACAGAAAAGGCGACTTTGTTTTATACTATGTAGTGATAGTGAAGCTGAAGAGTTTGTTTGTACGTGCTAATCTCAAGAACTACTGGTCTGGTTTGAAAAATTATTTCAGTGTTAGGTAGCCCATTTATCGGAGAAGACTATAGGCTATATATCATCACGCTAGAACCATTAGAAGCGGAGCACTAATGAAGTATGTTTTAAAATCGGGGGGTTGTGAAAACAAATTCCACGCGGTAGACAACGCGGGCACAGTGAGCATAATTTAAAAAACCTTGTAACAGACATATTTCGTGCAGGAACAGAGAAATTATAAGAATTTTCTGCGGCCAGGCAGCTTGTCGCGAGAGGCAATAAAGCAACCCCGAGCCAGGTAATGGGGCATTTGCCCGGCTCGATGGCTACCACCCTTGGTCTAGCTTTAGAGTATGCCGCCATAGCAAACATCAATTTTGTCAAGCTTTCATAGGCGATGGTAATCACTTCCCATCAGGTGGGCCGTCTGCCTGTCTGCTAAACTCATGCAGTAAAAGGCAAGCTGATTCCAAGCTCCGATGTGGACGCTCTGAATGTCAATTAGATTTCACGCTAGGATGATGAATAAAGTAGGAAGTTTCAAATCAACATATTGCAATTATAGAATAGAATAGAAATAGAAAACACTTTATTGTTCACCAAATAAACGATTACAGAAAAGATAAATTACAATAATATAAAGGCAAAACAAAAGGCGGCCTTATCGCTCAAAGCGATCTCTTCCAGGCAACCTAAGAGTTTCCTGAAAATATATTTCATCAGTCTTAACTGACAACATGTGTTGCTGTCTAGACGAGAAGGTTAAGTCCTACAAGAAACTAGACAAGTGCTTAGCTAAAGTACACTTTTGTAAGAATATTGTGGAAAACTAGATCGTACAACAGACTAAGGTCGTTCTAACTTTGCAACATATTACACAAACAATAGCCGACTATTGTTAATTAAGAATACATTGTCTACAAGCATTAATAAGTAATATATACTAACACATAAATATAAAAGTCTCTCTGTTTTCTCTGTTTTCAGAAATTTTAATAAAATTAGGCAAAAAGATATATTGTAACTCAGGGCAAGGTGGATGGCTATGTGATGGTCTAGACTCTAGAGTGTCGCTATAACAACCTTGAGTTGCGTTCCGGCATTAGTGACCAGGATCCAGTTTATCTTTAGAGAGCAGTAGTGCATTTAAGTGCCTCTGGTGTTGCAAGTGTCTTTAGGTGATGGTAACCGCTTCGTATCAGGTGGGCCGTCTGTCTGTCTTCTGAACTCGTGAAATTAAGAAAGAGATGTAATTATAGACTATATTTAGTTTTAATGTACATTCTTGAAGGGGATGAAATAGAGGATGAATATTTGTATACATAATAATTAATAATTATTGTATTAATACGTGAAGTGAAACTTTGTACCACTTTTTACGAAAATTTTATGGAAGGAGGAGTATGTAATTTAGCACACTTATAGTTTATATAAAAGAGTGCAGAATGCTATTATTTATTATGCATAAAAATAAATAAGATAAAAAAAACATTACACACACTACATGGTAGTGTGTGTAATATATGTATCTGTATAGTGTGTTAGACGCCTAACGCACAGTTTTTTCTTGTATTCACGAACAGGTTTATTTAAGTAATGTATTATGTTCAAGGCTAATTAAAAGTACTGCGGTAAGTTAGATAATTGTAAAGTCAAATTTATGAACAGGAAGTAACGAGGGCATATTTATTTGCCCAAATAATTACGTTAATATATGTTTATTAAATCCAGAAATACGCAATTTTGATAAGTGAGTAAGTCCTATTTACATAAAAACCAGACATGGCAGTGGTAGTTATTGCCTGAAAAAATAAAAACCTGATTTCAATGCTACCTACCGGATACAATTGGGAATCTAATCATTCTATTCCGAAGACCCACCTACTCAAACACGCACAAAAATATACTCAGATCGGTGAAGCGATTTTTGAGTTTTAGCGAGTCTTACGAACAACAATTGTTTATTACCTATATAATATATATTATGTAGGTATAGATTAATGGCCGATTCCGCTTGGAATGTCCCCAAGTGTGCACTAAGCTTAGTTATACAGTTTACATGATAAAAATCAGATATTTTAATTAACCACCAAGAAGTCGCACGATAAGCTATATTTAACTCGCCAAAAGATCTTATCTTAGCCTTGCAGGAACGGAGAAAGAATACAATTTTCTACGGCCAGGCGGCTTGACGTAAGGGGTGACTAAACAACCAATAGCCAGGTGGTAGGGTATTTCCCCGTCTGGATAGCTAACACCCCTAGTCTAGAGTATGGTGCCATAACAACCTTGAGTTGTGAAGCGTAGGAATTCTAATGAAGCACCCCTTGCTTGAAATATGCGTATATTTTAATATTATGCGATTTTACAATAATTTTTTGTTGCGCGTACAATATTTCGACTTCGTTCCGTAGTGACATTCTGAATATTGGCGGTTAGCCGTAAACTAAGGGCCGCTTGCATAACGTTCATTAAATTTATTTAAGACACACAAAACTTACTTAAGACCCTTAAATACGATAGCGTCTTGCACAACGCAAGATTTGCTGTTTAAATAACTGTCAATACGTTTTGTGTAAAACTTATTTAAGCATTTTAATATGATTAACTAATTTTATTTAAAGGCGATCATTGTGCAAGCGACCCTAAGAGTGATTGTCATAGGTAGTTTTATAGTATTGCGCGTATACAGCGGCGCGACCGTTTGTTTCATGACCGGCTGGACCGCTGTGTAGCTACCTTTGGTAAATCGTGCGGCGACAAGTTGTGTTCTAGCACTAGTGGCCAGGTTCTCTCCTTAAAAAGCTGCAGCACATTTGTAGCACGCCATGGTTACCGCTATCAGCAGATGGCCGTCTGTCTGATGAACTAGTGCAATAAAAATTTTATTTACAGTATTTATTATACTCGTAGATTGACTTTGCTTACCATTTCATTCACGGGAGACTTGAACTTTATATTCATATCTTCTGAAATCTTTCAGCTATGGAAATGAAACATGTACTAACATGATTAAAGACAAAATTTCCGTTACAAACCCTAAATGTTTTATTAAAATCATTAGAGTAGATACTTGAGATAAATTTAAGACTAACACAGTTTTCGCGACTAGTACACACAATAAAACTACCTTACTCGACACCCATTTTAATGTTAGATATACATATAAAACTGTTAAGCCTAGACATGTTGCTGAAGAATTTCTTTCGCCACTTCGTCTCTTGAAGCAATACCTGTTGCGTATCGGTAGCGAATAACCATAAACAAAACATAAATAATTAATATGAACAAGTTGGAGGTAGTCTAAATAAAAACTTTAACATTACTCATTGACACACTTGAGATCTTTGTCTTCCGTGATCACGGCGATTGGAAAGTGGCCGAAACGTCAGAATAAAAATAAAATAAAATACCGCGCTTAAAATCATTAAGGGTCGCTCGCATAAGGTTGCTTAAATTTATTTAAGAAACATAAAACGTATTTAACACCCTTAAATACAATTAGCGTCTTTCACAACGCAAAACTTGCCGCTAAATATGTTTAAAGAACTGACAATACGTTTTGTGTAAAACGTATTTAGACAGTTTAATATGATTAAATAATTTTATTTAAAGGCGATCGTTACGCAAGCGGCCCTAAAACGCGGTCATTTATAATTACCTATCGTATCTATAAATAGATATTTCCACTGCGACAGAGAAAGAAAGATTGAAGTTTCTTTCTTAAGAAAGAAACTCAAAAATATTCTAGCGTTGAGTAGCTTTGAAAATTTGTACAACATCTTTTTGTGTTTTTTCCTTCTAAATATTATTAATTTTCATAGAAAATAACTGAATATAATTTCGTTTCAGGTGGACCGTATTCTGCATTCGCGGGCAAAGATGCTACTCGTGGATTAGCTACAGGGCAAGTGGCCGCGTCGGATAAGGAGTACGATGACTGCAGCGACTTGACCGCTGATGAAATAGCGTCAGCCAAAGAATGGGAGGAACAGTTCAGAGGTGAGTTGTTTGTGTTGTGTACGTGTGACTTTCGAGACTAATGAGAAGTAATATATATACAACGGCAACACATTGACTGGTCCCTGGTGATGTAAACGACCATAGGCGGTGGTGACCATTTTCCATCAGGTGGACCTCTTTGCTTCTATTCCAGTTTATGGCAATAACAAAAAAAATGATAGACAAATACTCACATTGTATATCACCAAGCTAAGCAATTTATGCTAATGTTATGAGTAATATACAACGGATGACTCCTGGGCCGACCCTGGAAATCCAAGCCATAGCAAATAATGGAAAGTTCATATTCAAAATTTCGTTGCAGTGAGGTGGACCGGCAAAGGCTTAGCCCACTCAACCATAGAGGCCGTCAAAATATAAATTCTCTTTCTTTGTGTGTATTTTTTGAGTAATGTTTTCGGGATACCTACTAGTTATCCGAAAGGTAGGTGAACTACGCCTTTGTTCCCTACATTACGCTGAACTAGGACCTGGTGACTCTGAGTCAGGTGCCTGAGAGAGTAAATGTGGTTAACATCTGAAGCAGACTTCAGCTCAAGAGCTTTGTCTTATAGGAAAATCCTTTTAACGGAGAAATAATACAAATTCCGGTGGCCGGGCGGCCTGTCGTCAGAGGCGACAAAACAAACCATAGCCAGGTGGTAGGATATTTGTCCGTCTGGATGGCTACCACACCTGGTACAGAGTATGCCGCCATAACAAGCTTGAGTTGTGTTCTAGAATTAGTGGCCATGTTCTAGTCCCTCTTTAGAGAGCGGCAGCACATTGGTAGCATTTTTGGCGCTATAAATGTTCATTGGCGAAGGTAACCACTTTCCATCAAGTGGGCCATCTGCCAATCTGCTAAAGTCAATAAAAAAAAATAAGATGGCTGCGTGGAATATTGATCTGAATTCATTTTATACCACATACACATTGGGTTCGCCGGATAAACGGTAACAGCAGTGCAATTCATACATTAGATCGTTAGACGAAATGTATGTACACACTGAGCCAACGAAGGCTAGTAAACCTCCTTCATTGGCAATCATTGGCTAATATGGATGCCGCAGTAGTACAATTGATGCGGTTGATGTTTCATACGTCTATGTGTCTTTAGAACCAAATTTCAAATATTTTTTTTGTAATAATCCTATAATTAAATTATTGACAGAACATATCAAAGTCCTATATAAAGTACCCGAACGAGCAAAAGACAACAGAAGAAAATTAATTGTTTTATTTTTACTTTCAGAAAAATACGACATCGTAGGACGATTATTGAAGCCTGGTGAAACACCAAACAAATACAGCGATGATGAGAGTGAAGATAAGAAGAGCCAGTAGATAAGACTTATCGGTCGATGTTGATAACCTATCCGTGTACAATTATTATCATGCAAACCTTGCAAGATTGTGTGAAAATTAACAACATTCAGAATGCACCATACAATTGTCTACTGCAGTACAACTTTTAACTAGGTGGACCACACTACATGATGACTTGAGAATGTTGATAACGTCAATAACAACGCTACTACTTCTAGAAATTTAGCAACACTTGTTCACACAAAATTTTAAGGCCCTACTCATTAGAGGTCCAGATAGAAATCCTCGAACATACATCGTATTGTTGATGAATGTATAACAATCAACTCCAAATCGGATACTGAACCACAAGACACACATCTAAATGAGTAGTAGATTTGCGCATCTGTATTGTCGATTACAATAAAAAGTGATTTAAAGAAGTTTAACGGATCGGTATATTCCTCAGTCTGCTGCACACGATTGACAGCCGGACTCATATGGGTCTTGTGGACACGGGGCCTTGACCTATAGATATAGATGCATCTTGAAATGCAGCTCCGATTTGTACTCGGACTCATCCACCTGTTACCTGTTACCACCTGTTAAGAAAGGTAAAACGGGCCTAAAACGCATGCTTTAAGTATTTAGTGTGAAACTAAATGTAATGTACAAAAGTACTGGTTTAGAGAAAATGTTAATAATAATTATTGTACATGAAAGGTAATCGACAAAAACATTAGAATAATAAAATGAAGAGAAAGTCACTCAAATAAAACACATTTTTGTTCTTAATTATAATACTTAATTAAATCGAATGTCATGGAAGATTAATATGATTGACAACGTCAAAACATTCAAATTCAAAAGTTTTTACTCAAAGTAAGTTCTATTGGAGAACATTCTTAAGGTCAGATATATAAACTAAAATTTAAATCATTTTCCTATTCTATCTTACACCGCATCGCAACTTCTTTTTGCTGTTTGAGACGAAGAAGCGGTAAAAAACTCCCGAGGAACATGTCTGGCTAAAAATTATTTGCTTCATATTTATGTATCTCGGACTCTTTTTTAAATTAATGTTAAAATACAACTACTTTTTGAATTTGCCATTGGGTTACTTCAAAAAGTACGCTAGAAGTCTTTAGTTTTGATTCATTGTAATCTTATCATACAAGGTTAATGGCGCGGCTACATAAAATAATTATGATATAAAAGATATTAGATATATAGACTATGGCCGAGTGCGTCTTATTTAAAGCGTTAAAAATAACGCCGTTATCGAGTAGTGTTACAGTGTATATACATACATTATCTGTCAATATGTAACGTCATTAACATTAAAAACAATATCACATCACAAATAACGAATTGAACGGCCTATATGTATAATATTATTCCAGATGAAGCCTCGCCATTAGGAATATTTCAAAGGTACGGTTTTCGCTGTATGATTGTCATTCTTAATAATTTTCTACATTCTCGTTACCTGTACTTGTTGAATTATATTGTTAAGGTACTGAACTACTAAAATATAGTTTGCAAAATGACAAGTACAACTGTTAGTTCAGTTGTCTCCTTTGTCATTAAAATTTGTCGTATGCTTTTAAGGTATTCGTTCTTTAATTAAGATTGCGCCAGGAAACCATGTTTAAAGCTTAGAGAACTAACAGAAATGTGGTTCTTCAAGAGACTTGAGTTTTAAATTTATGGCAGCTGGATTAAAATGTTAATTGATGGTGTTAAAATTACACTAATAGTACCTGGTTCATTAAGGAAACGAGTCTAAAATGACGACGCTAATAATGCTCTCTTGCTCCTATACTAATGCAGACTATACCCACACTCGGATGTAACGTAAGCAAAAAAATCGGTCTTGGTTTTATAACCTATTTAAGACTTTGGTCACCTATTTGATTTGGTTGAGAATAGTTTTGATAGGGATATACGTAAGTGTTAGGAGAATTGTTTTTTAACAGAAAGGTATTGTTTTCATCGAGCTGACAAGTCTAGCGGTCTGATTGGACCCTTTTAAACCAAGTTAAATTCTGCCACAATATGCGACATTAAGCAATATTACAATTAGACTGCTACTGTAACCTAGAGTTACACGAATATTAAAAACTGAGTAAAGTCCTGTTTTAGGCAAGTACTTACACTAATAACTTCCATAAGTTTTATACATTTTATATTTAGGCGTTGACCGTTACTTCTTTCTGCTAAACGTGTAATATGTTGATGGCGTACTATTTAAAATAAAAACGATCCAGTCATGCTTATTCATACTAATTTGAAAAAAGTTAGACCAGACATTTTTTTACTGACTATACTGTGACTTAACGCATGTATAAGGCACGAGCAGAAGATTTCCCGATAACTCCTCATAAACTTTATAATAAATTAATATAATACATCTAGTGCAACAACTATTTATGTAACCTTTTCTGCCAACCCTACTGACGATTGAGGCGTGACATCATAAGGCTACCGGTAAACCTTCTGCGCACGGGTAGTACAAGTTCCCATTTTAGATTCGTTTCATTTTTATATATTTTAGATCAGAGTATCGTTTTGAAAATCAGAAAATAAAATTGAATATGATCGGGTAGATGACACGTGTGACAATAAATGAAAAATCACTATATGAAAAACACGCTTTAAAATACCATTATAGCATATTGATTATAAAATATCACGATGTACATAACTTTAATTGGTGTTTAAACAATAATTAATGCGATATTTGACTCGCTTTTACTCGTACAAAATTATGACATCATGATTTTGTACACTTTTACAAATTACACGAGGTCCCGACATTTATAAGATATGATAAAAACGTTCTCAATTAATGTAATTGTCATCTAACTTATTATATTATGTTTTATTTTATAAAATATATACTAAGTTATTTTATTTTATATGGAACAATAATTGTTGCCTGTGGAATGAGAGTATCCATGCAATAACTAAAATTATCGACATTACTCACATTTGCAAGCCAAAAAGGCATTAGACTGCTCCAGATTGTAGCAGGACTGATAACCGATAGAGTAGGCGAATGGAGACTGGACTAGATATCACATTTTGATAAAAATAGTTCGACGCCCGTTCTTCCAGTGGACCGATGGTGACCTGTGGCCCAATTCTGTTATTACAAAGTTCAAAGTTCTATCTTTAAAAATATTTAAAAGCGAAAAATCGCAAAATAAATGACGGCTAACACCACTCCTATTAATTGTAATATAATTTTTTTCTACTATTATTCTGCTGTGACGAAATCGTCCCTACTCGTATACACTATACACTGTTATATGAATTAATGAATATTATTTTTCCTATTTCTTTATTTACATATATATACACACACATATCTATATAAATATTATTTAAGATTCTACTTTCATACTTTGCATGGGTCTGTCTGCCGTGACACCTTAAGGGCTGAACGGCAGATCAGCTCTGGTTTTAAAAGACCAACACTATGCTGAGACTGATGCTCCTTTCAGGAGAAAATCTAGTTATTTTAGTTTTGAATTTCTTAACAATTATACCTACAATATCTATCTATTAATTTGTCCTGAATAAAATGACTTTCTTTCTTCTTTTTTCCAAATTTATAAAATCTCGTGCATTTAGTAGAATACGGATTTTGGACACTTTCCTATTAGAATCGTATTTTGAATCTTTTCACAACGCCAAGGTGTTGAAATCGCAGAATTGGGCCCGTGCAAGGTCAATGGCCAAACTCGAAGAGACCTCCGTCTAGCAGTTGATTATGACCGGTTCATGATGAGTGACAATAGTGCTAACGACTTGTTAATTTTGACGTATAATTTTGTGTTTATGTGAGAAACGGTTAATAATGTTATACTAGTTAAGTAAGAATCGGGTTATTAAAGGTGTTATGAGAAATGTTAATAAAATCATATCTCTGGAAAATGGATTTTAATATTATACCCTAAATCACTGCAGGTGACTATTAGGTATTTCAAATTAAGTTTTTTTACAATGATTCTTAGTTCCTTTTTTAGTTTACTAGATGTCACCAGTATCGACCAGTTTGCGAGTAATTCACTAGAAAAATATTTTCTAAATGACATCATTTTCAAAGTTAGGTCTTTTGCGTATGTGTCCACGAACTCCTTTATCAATATTTCTTTAGTTGATAGTACTTTTGCAGGCTGAATAATTATACTACATATAATATCGTTACGACCGTCAAAGACCAATTCACACCTGCAGTTTATTACCTTCCCGCATTTGCACTTCTTTTGTTTACTTTGTGTGTAAAATTTGTAATTTTTATGATAGTCATTAGCCAAGTGTGATTCTTGGAAATTCATTAAATGAGATCGAGTATTGTGTCGAGACATATTGTATTTGAATAAAGCAATGCTCAAACGGAGGGGTGGGCGATCAACACAGGCGGAGCAAGACGTGTGATATTTATATTATACATTTAGTGACAGACTTTGCGCGTGTTATTAAATTGTGCATTACGTTTGGACTTATTGCATCCGGTTAT
This sequence comes from Dendrolimus punctatus, assembly GCA_012273795.1. Taxonomy (NCBI): domain Eukaryota; kingdom Metazoa; phylum Arthropoda; class Insecta; order Lepidoptera; family Lasiocampidae; genus Dendrolimus; species Dendrolimus punctatus. The sequence goes on along the minus strand of CM022529.1, from coordinate 6,207,417 downwards.
ATTTGTACCTATGTTATACATGTTTGTATAGTTCTAATAAATTCTATAGTGATTCCAACGGCATTTTAATTCGCGTCCTGCAACTCGTAACAATATTGTTAAATATTGAATAGAACTACTTCCTTCTAAAATATTAAGAAACAGTTCAAGCTACAGAAAACAATTCATTAGAATAGATTATATATAGAACCTAAAGCACAGACCAATATTATTTTTTGTATTAGAGTGGTATATTTTACAGCGTAACTCTATTCCAGTTCGCAAACGGCGTTTGTTTACTTGTATTTGCAAAACTGTTTTATAAAAACAAAGAGTAAACTATGTTAGTTAGTTTAGTCTGTTACATGCACCACAAATTCCATTTTGTTTATACATAGAACGGACAGTAAACTGCAGTACCTAACATTGCATGCAAACTATCGCTCGTTCCCACAATAATATGTTTTTAGAAGAGTTTTTACACGAGTTACGTTATATACCTAGTCATAGTTTAAAAATCGTACTACTATATAATAATCATAATTTTATTTTATTGAAGAATATTACAATATACCATATATTTATACTAGGCACATTACTTGACACTATAAGTTGCCGATTTGCCCCCAAACAAGGACAGGACTGTATTTTAGGGCACATTCAGCCATCATATGTTCTAAATTTTTTTATTGAATCGGTTGGGAGAGTTGCTCAACCTAATTATTAAATTAATTTATAAGCTCTTATTAATTAATTTAATAACTAGTATTTTTTTTGTTTAATAACTTAAGTGTACATTATATTAAACGTATGTTAAGTGTGTTCGTGTGTGTGTGTGTGTGTGTATTTGTCTGTGCATAATAAGAGTGTGCTTGAGTGTGCATTTATTTTAAAAAACAAATATGTAAGCAGTTCTTCTGTTTCATACGATAAACCTTGCAGCCAGATGCTCACTTTTGCTTTGACTTCATAACGATTGAGACCAACAATATATAACATTTTTTTAGAGTAATCTCTAAAATGCTAAGGCGTTTCCAGTATTAAGGATGGAATAAAGTAGAAATCCTCGTTTACGTTACACCCATTTTCATGGCATCAAATAGGAAGTGGCGAAGGAAATGTAGAGATCGTGTATATAAATATAACACTTGTCATGTATAACATAAGTATTGCTCCCCCGCAGCGGTCGAGCCGAGGATGATCCTTATAGGAGGTGCTTCCTCGAGCGTACCGCTACAGGGCTAAATGGCTCCGCTCTAACGGAGTTGGGAAGCTCAGCAAGTCCGGTGTCACTGAAACAGCCATCTGCAACTATACAGTTGGATTCATCACAAAGCCCGGATTCACTGAAACAGCCATCTGTGACTATTCAACTGGATCTTTGAGAAAGCCCGGTAATGCTGAAACAGCCATATGCGGTTATTTTGCAGGATCCTGCATACAGCCGGGTATCGCTAATACAGACATCTGCAGCTAAAAAACCATAGAACACTCGAGCTACTAATACAACTTTCTATGTAATTTGAGCTTGAACCTGTAGAAATTTCATAATTTATTCGCACAGTAAATCTATGCTTATTTGAAATTGTGGGTAATTTTACATTGACCCTTATCAATATGTGGTTTACCTTTATACATTCAACCCTTGTATGAATGTTTAGGGAAATATTTGAAGCGGGTAAAGCCGATATAGAAATGTGACAGTCACTTACATATATAATTATATAGAAATATCGACTATACAGGTACAATGTCTCTTGCGTATATTTTTTATAGCTTCTGCTCGCGATTTCGTCCGCGTGGAATAGTAAAAAAGGAAGTTAAAAAGAACCCTTCGACTTTGAAACATTCTTCATTGGTGCTCTGCTGCTATTGGTCTTGGTGTGATGATATATCCATAGTCTTCCTCAATAAATGGGCTATTTAACACTGAAACAACTTTTAAAATCAGACCAGTAGATTCTAAGATTAGCGCGTTCAACCAAACAAACAAGTTCTTCAGCTTTATATATTGTATAAGATTAACTCTTGTATCTATCTATGCTGTAATAAAACAATTAATTTCGAGACTTACCATGGAGTGATTTAACGATTTATTAGAGATTGATTATAATGTCAAAAGCTAGGCAAATCTTCCACCTAAGTAGTCACCGCCGCCTATTCACGTTTGCGACATCAAAGGCGCTGCAAACGAGTTGCCTGCCTCGAAGAAATTTTATAACTCCCTTCTCAAAGAATGTCGTAGCGCAGAGAGGGTACTGTACAACGATAAAACGTTTTACAGTACCAGTGGATTTTAGCGTGGTAGCTCAAGGAAACAATGGTGAACCCGATACGATGGTGTACAATGCGGTGGTGAAAATGTGGCGTTGGTCAGGTCGAAAAGATCCTCGGAAAACTTCCCATTGTACAGACGGTGGAATGCGCTGAGTGATGCAAAGATTTTTATTTGTTCTAAATAAATAAAGTCGCTTAATTGTTGCTATTTTATGGATAGTTTAAACAAGATCTGCATCTAAGAGATGACTTAAGGTCATTGTCAGACTTCTTGCAGAATGTCTTTTGTCATGCTGGATATTTTAAACGAACCGTTGTCTACGGCGCCAAAGTTATTATTCGGATACTTTCATTGAAAATTTAAATAGTGATTTTGCATGTAGGTAAGTTTTTAATTTCACATGATTTATATGGAAATAATGTTTTTGATTCATGAAATATTTTCTATTGATATGAGATATTTTAGAATATCAGAAGTTCGCGACTCTCCACACTCGTTAATGTGCGAGATCTGATATGTACTTGAAGATTTTTGTGCATCATTTTTTTCCAAATAAATACCATTCCAATCTTAAGTCATTAACCTTTGAGTGATGTCAATTATGTATTAAATAATAAAACTACAAATTCAATCATCACATTATAAACTGAGGATGATCATGATCATTATCAGACTATATACCCTCAAACTGTACATTTAGTCGATAAACCCAATAACAGCGTTGAGAATATGTTGAAAACATACGAAATGAAATACGATGTATCCTGCGAACTCAACTGCTAATTTATTTATGACCACCTCACACCGAAGCACCGTAACTCAGTTGTTACACTTTGTCTATATTCACAATTTATGGCGGGTCCCTATGTTTTACTGTCCATCTTTCCTGTTATCATTGGTATAAAATTGGGATTATTTGTAACTGTGTCGAGATTATGTCTAATGGTATACGACCCTGGCGTTAGTGTTGTAGTTATTATCCAATTTTTCCTATATTATATCTATCCTATTGAATCCTTACAATTTATACTGATGTGGGTAGTTTCGTAAATGCCGCTTGCTGCACTGGCTTTCGGTTTCGCCACCATTGCGTGGTGGAGAAGTTAGTCTATAATGCACGAGAAGTCAGTGCGGCCGATCTGCGCGCTCCGAGCAAAGACAAGTGAACGTTTCACTTCTATTTCGATATCTCACTAAACTCAAATAAAAGCCGTGCTTGATTTCTGGTGTGAGTGTGTGCCATAGTGCGAAGATCTAATTATCAGCCGAGGACTTCTCACTGCCGTGCACTCTCTGGAAATGTGTAACTGCCCCATTGAAGATGGATTCCGAGGTTAGTGATGCTTATTATCCGATTGGTTTTTCTGCAGGATTTGGCCTCTCACTCCCATATATTCAAAAAATATTTTTATAGTCCACTATAACATTTTTCGAAGCAGCGACGAGATTTGCTGGATCCGTGATTCAGCATTGCACATATCTTCTTTCTTTCTTCTAACCCCTCTATCTCATCCTATCCTATCCTCTATATCTCATCCTATTCCATCCTCTTTATTGCATCTTAAAGACTGGCAACGCGTTGGTTCACTATTGGTGTTGCAAGCGTCTATAGGCGGCTGTGACCATTTTCATGCGATGGGCCGTCTACCAGTTTGGTAGCAAGGCAATGTTTTTTTAAATTTTTCAGTCAAACTTTAGAATTTTTGGATTTTTATTTTATAGTTCAAAACGATACACAACTTTTACAGATTTGAAGGGAAATGTCTTGGCAACATTGAATTAAAAAGTTACTAACAAATATCGTTGAGGTATTTAAATCTGCCCGACGATATCGCAATATTTCTCGCATATTTCCTCTTTGTGTTGCGATTTCATTAGAGACTCGTGTAGCTACATAAATTACACTTTTCGCTGAATTTCATTCATAAATACCTATTACTTTCGATTTATTTTATTAGAATTGAGAAATAAGGCAGTGATGCTTTACTAGATGGATCAACCAAATTGAATCAATTTGATCGAAAGCCACAGAATTGAACGGACACGAAGGTATTCAATGAGATTGATTGATGACCCGTTCCTATACTTTACCAATCGTTCATTTCCTCATCATTGGTTCAAATTTCAAAAATACTTCATATAAGGAATGTCAAAATTCAACTGATGTTAAGGTAAGTGAATGAATAGTACCAGGGTTCGTCGTACTCAGCAGGATGCCCTAGCTAGAGGACTGACCTTCTGTCAAGTCGAGATAGAGACGGTCAGGAAGCGGGAAACCGCTTGCTGCCTCGTCGACTGGTCTCGTGACCTCGAACACCCTGCGGCCGGCGGCTTTACGGTGGATGCAATCAGGCCACAACTGGAGGAATGGGTCAACCGCACTAGCGGTACCCTCACCTTCAGGACGACACAGATACTGACCGGACACGGTTGTTTCGATCAGTATCTGTTTCGCATTGTGGGATGCTTGCCTTCTCCGGATTGCCGACAGTGTGGCGCACCCGATACGGCGTTTCATACGCTTGTCGAGTGCGCTGCCTGGGCGCCGCAGCGTTTCGAGCTCGAGACAAAAGTAGGAGCCGTCGGATCGCTCGGCGACTTGGTAACGGCCATGTTGCAGAGCGACGACCGCTGGGATGCTGCGGTTTCTTTTTGTGAGGCAGTAATGTCTCTGAAAGAGGCCGCAGAAAGGGATAGGGAGCGAAGTCCTTCGGCGCGTGCTACGGTCTCTTCTCGAGGTCGCCGGCCTTCAGCCGGCACCCGGAGAGGCAGGTACGCGCATTACTTCCCTCCCTGAGTTAGGATCCGGAACGATGGGGGCCCTTAGCTACTAGGTAAAGCAAGGGATTTTACATCCACCCCCGTTCCGTAGTGGAGTGTGTTCTCCCAGGGCACACTTCAAGCACTTTATTGCGCTGGATCGACTGTTGCGTAACTATGTTCTATATCTCAGTCTTTCCTTCACATCAAAGCGCAGGGCCGCGAAGGGAGGAGGGGGTTTTTAGTGGGTATTAAGGTTGCTCGCCCGTGCGGCATCGCTCGGAGTCTCCACACTCCTCTGTGTAGTCCATAGCGGACGGAGCGCAAAATAAAGCATACAATTGCTAGCGCTACCGCCCCCCGTGGATTCGTGCCGTTTCCTAGTGACGGCCCAGAGAGTGCGTAAATCGGTTAGTCATTTTCCCTCGCCTCAAAAAAAAAAAGTGAATGAATAGTAAGACATAAAAACCGGACATTATCAAGTTTATGTTCTTAGGGATCAGTTGGGTTTATTCCTTCAAATTGAAAGACTGAAATGAACCTTCATACAGGGTTAAGTCGTAATGATTAGCGCAAGCGTCCCAAAGTCAAAGGTCGCGGGCTCGAATCCTAGCCGGAACACACGCACCTCTTAGGAAGTTTTCTGACCTAATGTGTATATTGTTACAAGCACCACATACTAACAACATGACCACATCTTAACAACGGAAGAACAACGAAGGAAAACATCGTCATGAAACTTGCATATCGAAATAACAACGTATACGGCCTAAAAATACTTTTTAAAATTTTGTAATATTTTCAATTACATGTTTTATAAATTTTTTCACTGCAAAAAAAAACTCAATTAGTTAACGATTAGCACCTCTATCTGTAACCCTCAAAAATAAATGTTCGTAAATATGTATATTTTCCCGTTTTATTTAGTTAATTTCATTTCATCCATTCGCCAATTTAAAGTTAAACAATTTAATCTAGCATTGTTTATGTTCCAAAATCATTATCCCCAAATTGGTACATTAGTTCCGGGTAAAGTGATCCACTGAGGCTATAAATCGGAACCGGATACAAAACAATTAAAGGCCTGAATAGAGTCGTAAGTAATTTATTGGATTTATGTAAGATAAAGTTGCTTATCAAACTGGAGCACAATTAAAATGTTTCGGAAATGAATGCTTCATTTAAATTCTTATTGTCACCGATAGAGAACTAATTTAGTTTACCTTTGCTGTGGTTTCCATAAGTAGTTATAACAGATGGATCTAATATATTTTACGGGATATAAATATCAAGTTCTTCTTAAGAATCCATCCAGGAATGAAGCCGGCGGCCCAGCCGGGTGGTCTGTCGTAAGCGGCGACAAAACAACTCGAAGTTAGGTGCTGTGTCTGGATGGATACCAGCCCTGGTCTAGAGTATGCCGTCATAGCAATCTTGAGGTGTCTTTCGGCATTAGTGGCCAGGTTCCAGTCTCCATTTGGAGAGCGGCAACACATTGATCTATCGAGTACTTTTGGTATTACAAATGTCCATAGGAGATAGTAATCGCTTTCCATTAGGTGGGTTGTCCGTCTGCCCGTCTCCTGGACTCATGCAATAAAAAATAAAATAAGAAACTAAGAAACATTCGAACGTAAATACATATTATATTTTAAAATAATACGTAGATAGCTGTGTACAGTTTACCGGTTGCTAGGTTAATATTTCATAATAGCACTTAATTGTAAAGCAGTAATAATAAATTTAATTACTGTATAAACACTGGTTAACTCTGACCTACGAAATTAAGTAAATCATTAGGTATTTTAAAATAATGAAAGTACACATACATTGTACTTTTTTACTTATTTAGAAGATCATTTTTGCACAATAAATGATATTTACATCTCTTAGTCAACTTAAGGAAGATATGAAGTTATTAAAGTAGATAATGGTTTAAATTACTGTCCAAACATGAAATTTCACTGCAATTGTATTAAATTTTAAAGTTAAAATTTTACAATCAATTATAGTTAAGTCCGTAATGAGGCATTCAACTTTCCTTTAAATAATTAACCACCACGAAATCTTGTTAGACATTGCGGTAGAATTGTGTTAATAGCATAATTTAGAACTACCCGTCCCACCAGACGTTGTCCTGCCTTGAAAAAAACTTAAAACTCGATTACTTAAAATAAATACAGCTTATAGTATAGGATCCCGCTATACAACGACCTTCACCGAGATGATTATTTGATGAAATTTATTTTATATTTAATTTAATATGTCAATAAATATATTGCATGTGGGTTGCCTAACAATTTCAGTCCAGTTCACCGGTTTGTTTATTAAACAAATTCTATACCAATCGAAAGTATGAAGCCCATAGAATATGCAAATGTTAGGTTGCTTATTCTTTTCCGGTCACAACTCTCGGGTAGGCATGTATAAACATTATCGATACTAGCATTTGATGACCCGTAATACCAGCGGGTCTTCTAGCATCTAGGGAGCAGAGGAGTCATTACCCCTGTTGACGAAGTGAGTTTGCCTTTCTTGGGGCATTCTCAAGCACTGATGCGCTAGGATCAGCGTGGGCGTAAGTACGTTTTAAGTCCACGCTTTTCATACCATGAGCGCGGGGCACATGGGAGGAGGGTGGTTTTACTGGAGTATTGAGTTTTCAAGTCTCCACACAAGCCAGCGATTTGATTTTGGTGCCCATTCGTGGTTCACCTCTCGTCGCTTTGGTCTAATCCCTAGTAAAGGACCCGGTAGTGTGCGAAATGCATTTCTCCCGCCTCAAAAAAAGGCAATATGACGGTGAAAGAATTTTTAAATTGGTCCAGTAGTAATTTGAGTTTATACATTACAAAGATTTAAAGCATTCCTCTTTATAATATTAGTATAGATTTAAACTATTATTTTATGTCACAAGAACACAATGCCCTCGTACGCGATTATATTTAAATGCTCATATAACAGATAGATAAATAGATGACGCTTTATTTATCACCACATAAATAGTCTAAGCAACGAAGCAAAAATAGGGGAAATAATTCGTGTGGAAACTAATTTTGGCGCAGTTGTAGGGGAAGGTGTCCGGAACAACATATTAAAAGTACTGGAGGTGGGGGTGTAGCCAGGAGCTCTATAAAGATCCCTTTTTCAGTTTTTTGTAAATAACTCCAAATATAGCAAATAATTACCTTAGACTAAATTAAACATATATAATATTTTGTAAAAAAGGTTATATCAATCATAACATTTTATTCGCGACGATAATGACGCTTAACGCATATTGCGTGTAATGGAACGCGTAATTCGAAAACTTGACAACTATGACCGTTACCGGGAGTACTCCCGTCTTCACAAAATTTCAGCGTCGAAGTAAATACACGAAATTAGCTTTATCAAGGTTTTTCATTATTTAATGCGACTATATTAATACATTCTCTTCTACATAACGTACAAGAGTATCTCCATAGCTTGTAAATAAGCGAATATAAATTTCATCGGTGTTAAACGCTAGGTTCCAAAGATGTAGCAGAAAATTCCTTAGTAAAATAAAAAAATATAGTGACTGAGGTTTTGTATCAGCGACACACAAACATTTTTATTATATATACCTATATACTTATTAGTTAAAATATAAGAATTAGGCATATATATTTAAGAGTAATAGTGTTTTCTAAGTTTATATTCCAAGCGTTATTTTGTAGGTAATTATTGCCACTATACTATTTACTAGGATAGCACATTGATACATACATATGTACTAGTATATTACAACAACATTAAAAGCCGTAGCGACGAATGCAATACTTTGAAATAACTTCGCGAGTTCGCTCTATTTGCTTACCTCTCGAACCACGACTGGCGCTCAAACTATTTGTGTCATAGATTAAATTTTAATATTGTGTAGAAGGGCAGTATATTTTTAGTGGGACGCTCTAATCACCCAGGGCCGCGCCGCCCCCTATGTGCGAAGTGTGCGGCGCACACAGGCGCCAAGACAATAGGGGCGCTGCCATCGAAATTATTTTAGTTACACTTACACAACAACAAATTCTTCGTAGTGGAGTATTGATAAGCAAGTAGGTACAATAGGCACAACATATGCCTTGTAAATAACAAAACATGAAACATGAAGATTCGTGAAAAAAAGAGGCGCTTCATTGGTTTTGCACACAGGCGCTGTGGAGGGTCGGCGCGGCCCTGTACTCACCATGAGAACGAGATTAATATATTCTCGTGTGTCATTTTAATTTCATCGTTTTAACACGTACATTTTAACATCTCAACTTATTATTTCTTTCTCTTGGGGTTAGAATTTGAAAACAAAACAATACATTTAACATTAATGGGACAACACGTGTAGTTTTTGTACTTCGTCCACACTAGACTTGAAACTCCCGTCGAATTCCCGGGACACAAGCTATATATATATAGAATCGATGTTGAAAACTGTGTCAGAATAAGAAATTTTTTATGCTCTCGAAAAACTACAAACCGTGCCCGGAAAAATTCTCGCGACATTCCCAGAATAATAAATAGCGCAGATTTTAAGTCTAAGAATTTTCTGTCGATCAGAGAAAACCGCATTGAAATCGGCCTCGTAGTTTTTACATGAATCTCGAACAAACAGACAAGATATCTAAAACAAAACGCATAGTGTTCTCATCTCCAGGGTCTATATAGTCTAATACAGTTTTTTTTAATAGCTTCAATGTAGACAGATGTAGCAGACACGGCATGTTTAGAATTTTATAATATTAATGATAAATGGAGTTTAAGAAATCTTAATATTTTTATTTTGTAACCATATAATAATATTATTACTATCATTATATAGCTTCAAAATAAAAGAAATAAAGATTTTTTTGAGGTGCTAATAATTTAGTAATAAATTTAAAATTTACCCTACATAGTTTAAAAAAATATGTTTATATTTTAGTGCCATCATTCTTTTTGCAGTAGAATTATTGTTTATCAACTTTTTAAAGCCCTTTAAGGCCATTAGGGGTTGTCTGGAATAGATCGCTATTTAGCGATAAGACCGCCCTTTGTACATAACTAGATATAATTTTAGTCTTTAAGTTCATGTTTGCATTGGTGTACAATAAAGTGTTATCTATCTATCTAAGTCACATATTTACCCTGAAAGAACTTGTCACTCTGTTCTCTGTTGCTAGCAAATGATTATTCTTTGAAGGTGACGATTTATTTTACAAGAAACCGCTTTCAAGCTGCAAATATGAAATTGGCTCATCTTTGCAACAGACGTGCATTTTTTAAACACTCAAGAGATGCGATGTTTAAAAGTTTATGCTATAATTCAAGTACGTTAGTAGCGTTTGGGAATTGTGTAGTGATGCTAAATTATGAACGAAAACAAGCACTTTGGTACCAGTATTCCGAAGCTGTTATAAGTCTTCTAAACTCAAAACTATGGTTTGTAAATGTATTTACTACGTAAAGTTTTATTATTTATTTTTACTGCAGGAGTTCAGCATACAGACAGACGGCCCACTTAATGGTAAGCGTTTACCATCGCCTATGGACAATTGCAACACCAAGGGTGCTAAAACGGCGCTGCTGCTCCCTGAATGGAGATTGGAACCTGGTCAATAATCTCGAAACACAACACAAGGTTGTTATGGCGACATTTTTTAGACCAGGGGTGGTGACTATCCCGTTGGGCAAATGCGCTACCACCTGGCTGTAGGTTGTTTTGTCGCCTCTTACGACAGACCGCCTGGCCACAGAAAATTGTATTCTTTCTCCGTTCCTGCACATATAAAACTAATGTATAACTTTAATGAAAATTCGAATTTTGTGTACATACATTACATAAATCTATAATATATCTAAAGCTGACATTAAATTATGTAATTAAATAAAACGAAATCAAATCAATTCATGTAAAAGCCACAGAATTGAAAGGATAGAATGTTACGTATGGTATGAATGAGATCATTCAAGTTTATGAATATTTGTATCACTTTCATTGTAGGAATTGGAAAATAGAAATTATTCGTTCAATATCGGTTTAAATAATGATAAAATTTCGAAATAAAAATTACATAATGTTCTCCATAGTTAGCACTTTACATTTTGCGTAGTCTTTATTTCCTTATTTATACACTAAACATAAAAACAAGACGTGAATGATTAGATCGGCCCATAAAATAAGTGTGATGTACTTTCACTCATCTATTCTTATGTATTTTGATATGCTGAATCCGAGCAGTTTGGTATACATTCAAAATTTTGAACCTGGGGTCAGTATGACCCCAAATTCGGGTTCAGCGCTTAATAAATAAATAAGAATAAATGCGTCGGGTCAAAAGTACAGACCACTTATTTTGTGGGCCGGTGTTATCATTGACGTCTTGTTTTTATGTTTAGTGTTATACGCTACATAAGGAAATAAGGATTTTACACAAACTAGCGCTAACTAAGGAAATTACTACATTATTATTAGAGATGTGCCGACTAGTCGGCAAAGCCGGCCGCTGCTATAGTCGGTGACCATTCGACAAAGAGCGCCGACTATTCGGCTTCTTACTTTGTAATTTATAATCTTTACTTTACTAATACATTGTTATCCATACACGAGATTTTTTTTTTGACATGATAAAATTTTAATTGAGCTTTTTGACTTGAATGATTTTTTTTTAATTTTTACATAAAAACACCGCCCTGACCTGTATAAAAGTAAATATGATTGAGGTATTTTATATGATATAAGGTAAAAACTCAAGAAACAATACGAAGTAAATAAGATAGATCCCGATACTCTCCAACGCGGTGTTTGCGCCTTGCGCGCGAACCACCTAAAATGAAGCGTCACGGTAATCCCCGAAACCGTGATCGGCTTGGCCGACTAGTCGGCCTCTTACTGCCGACCAATCGGCTAGTCGGCCAAGTCAAAATCGACACATCTCTATTAATTATTATTCCAAAGTATCATCATTAATTAAACCGATATTTGCCGAATCATCTTTGTCTTCTAATACGCATGAATCAATGAAAGCGATACAAATATAGATTCGGATTCAGCGCATCGAAATACATAAGAGTAGGGTCTTTAGATGGATCTGGGTCAAAAGTACAGACTGCTTTTTGGTGTGGGTCGGTGTTATTAGAATTTTATTATTAATTATATTATTAATAAAAAATATAAAAGAGAAATTTGAATGGGTATAAATGCTAGTCCATAACATTTTAATTACTTCGTTTTTAGTTTATGTTATTCAGTATTCTCCTTGTACAGGCGACCCACTACCAGTATATATAAAGTACTCTGTGCGACCCACTTTTCAATATTGAAAATAACATTATATATTATCTTTTGTTATAAACGTCATTATGACGTCAAATACCAAAAGAAACATTGTGTGCAAACTGAGGAAATTGTGTTAACGAGTGATCCCTCAAAGGAATTTATGCTGTACATATGTGTGATAAGGTTGATTTTATTTGTGTTGTGGATAAATATGTTACTGCCCTACAGACTAAAACAATATTTAGAGACGGGGCGCAGTTCTTGGACAGAGAGTGATTGTGACGCATGGTTCTTCCGACCCTCATAACTCCAAAGATCCAATCCGGGTCTCAGTACCTTTTTGCGTATTTTGGAAATTGTGTTTCCTAATGTGACAACGGTGAAAGGTGCATTTTTAATATATTGAGTGGTTATTTCGTTAAATTTTGTTTTTGCCTGATTATTATGGGTTATGTATGAATATAAACAAACTTGCTTGTTAGATCTTTATTGTTTGAGATGGATGAAAGTTTGTGGTATTATTGTTTTGACTGAATTATGTGTGTATTTTTTTAAATTATATAATGTAACTTTATAATATATATTGCCCTTATAATGATGGAGGTTGGAAATCGTCGGAATTATAGAAGAATAAACAGGAAAGTGTATCCTGAGATCTGAAGCGGACTTTCAGTACACAACCGGGTATTAATACTTGGATAACGATGATTGATAACGGCATATATTGGTAGTATTCTTTTCTAGATTCTACCTTCTCATGTGATATACTCCGCATGCACTGCTAGCAGGGAACCAAACGTGTTTTCGTGAAATTGTTACGAGAACAAAAGAGACTGGAGCATAACCATGGAATATTTTCTATCCCGAAATCTAGGTTAACAATAGCTTCATGCGCAGGGTTACCAACAATCAAGAATATTAACACCTAAAACCGCAATATAGGTTTAATAATAAAATCTATTTATAACCTATTTTATGACATTATATTGAGCGATGTTAATTTTTAAAACTTGGTAACACTACGAGTCGAGTTATCGTGACCGAGGAAGAGTCTCAATACAATTGCCGCTATCCGATCCCCTCGTGTCTTATCCCTCCTATCTCGCCACCTCTTCCTGTCTCCTCTATCCCATCTTCCCCTACCCATACTAAAGGCTGGCATTGTAAAGCATTGCCCTTGGGGATCTACACATTCATAGGAGGTAGTACCAATTTCTATCAGTATAATTTTGTTTTTGTTAACTCTGGGGAATATATTGGCACATATCCTTGGGCCCCAGGCAAGTACCCCTGGGGCTATGTGGGACTCTCGAAGGCCGGCGCTACAGAACTTGCAAGCACCGACTGCAAGACTCTAACGTAATATACTGTTACGAGATACAGGATACGAATTAAAATGCCGTTAGAATTACTATAGAATTTACTATTACTATATAAACACGTATAACACAGATACAACTACAACTGGACGCAACCAATACAAACTGCACAACTCAGTAACACGCGCGAAATCCGTCACTATATAGCTTATCGAATGTACACGTCTTGTTTTGATAGTGGTTCTTGCTAGACTGCCGATCTCTCCAGTTCTCCACTGGGCCATTGCTGCACCGATATAATATGGCTGCCAGCCCGCATGGATCGCATTTCATGGAGTCAGTTCGACTCGCCTGCCTAATGGCTGCCATAAAAGATGACAATTCACAATGGACTGTTTTTCTAATTACATATTTTACAAATACAAAGTAAACAAAAGGAGAAACTGCGATTTATATGTATTTATATAATAATAATAGTATGGTATATAACATTTTAAAAATATTGTGCAAACGCTGTCAACGATAATACTGCCATTTGTACCTAATTAAATCAAATGGTTTCTTAATATTCAAAACTAAAATTGTATACTTTCCAACTGTATATTTTAATATTTATAATAAACAAATAATAATTAATTTGTACTCTCTACATGAACATTAAAAGCAAATGAAATTTACTACGCGGTCAGTAGATGGATCTGAATAAATATTTTGTGGTATTATTATACGAACTCGGGTTGTTTATAAATTAGTATTGATTACTGATGTGACCTTAAGACGTTCTTTGACCCTTACCGATCCATTTTATCTTTCATTTTTGCATACATGGATAACACTTTATTGTTCATCAAGATAATGCAGAGTAAATAATAATGTTACGACCGACAACGACACATTCACACTTGCATTTTGTTACTTTTCGGACTTCTTTTGTTTACTTGTGTTTAAAATTTGTGATTAAAACAGCCCTTTATAATTGTTGTATTGTGATCACTGACAGGTGTCTCGTATTTAAAATATAAGCTGATTCTTAGAAATTTGATACACGCGGCCGGGCAGACATACTGCATCTGTGCAGTATAAAGCAATGCCCCAATTGAGAGGGGATGCAGCCGAGCGATAAACACGAGCGAAACAATACTTGTGTACATTCAGTAATCTATTTTGTGACAGACTTTGCGCGTGTTATTATAATTGTACCTGTGTTATACGTGATTGTATAGTTCTAATAAACTCTATAATAATTCGAGTCCTGCAACTTGTAACAATAATAATGACATCTGCAGATAAATACATATTTGAGTTGTGTTCTGGCATTAGCGATCAGGTTCCAGTATCCCTTAAGTGAGCATCAAAACGGTGTCTGCTGAACTCCTACAATAAAAAAAATCCTTTGATAAACAATGTTCAGTACTGGGTTTCCATTTTTACTGAGATAGTTTGCTATTACTATATTGCTAAAAATATTATCCCATATAGTTTATTTGTCAAAGCTCGCTGTAGCTTAAACATTACCCGTAGTAAGCAGTTCACTGGCACCGGATTACATTTACCCCCGTGTAGTGTCTGTTACATTATAATGTTGCAATATAATATGCTTGGAACTAAAGTGGATTAAAACCAGGGCGTTATGCAGATATATGGATCGAGCTTGCATTTTAGAGTTTCGTAAAGTAGAAGCAGAAAGCTTATAATGTCACCATAGTCGTTTTGTTTACTTTTTTCTTTATTTATTTAAGGGGATTTCTTTAAATTAAAAATGTCACCGTCTTTATTACTCATAAAAGTATAAAGCGGGTGAAGCTATTTATTCTTTTACTTTTAGTCTTTTCAAATTATGTTCTAGATGTAAGTAATCGTACAATAATTATGTATAAGACAATCGCCACTCCTAATCAGTAATATTCTTGCCACGGGTTGTCTGGAAGAGATCGCTTTTTAGCGATAAGACCGCCCTTTGTACACAATTAGAATAATACTAGTTTGTAAGTTTTGTTTTAGTTTTTAATGGTGAACAATAAAGTGTTATCTAACTATCTAGTCTAAGGACTAGAATCTTACACGTCTCATCATGGAGCGTATTAGATTCTAGTGTGGAAATCTTGTTCACAGTTCTTGGGCTGCCTTATGATTGGATGTTAAATATAGTATAAATTTAAAATAGTACATTTTAATTATATAAGAACATATTTTTTGACTTAGTGTGTATCTTTTACGCGACTAAGCAAGTCGAGTAATTGTATTTTGCGGATTGAGTCTGATAGTCTAGACAATCTCGAGAATTCTACATTTATTAAATAGCTGACGGTTAACATAAATAAAAACTAGAAATTGCTTTTGCTTTTGAATATTTTGTGCTTATTTATTTACTTAATTTTACTGTAGTTAAACAGTAGTTCATTATGTATTTACTTTATTATTGGAAATATTTTCCGAATAAACTAGCCCCGTCTGTATGCGTGTATAGGCATACAAAATAAATAACGGGAGTGTAAACAAATAAACTGAAATACTTTCTATCGTGTTATAAAATATCGTAGCCTCATAGATTTTGTAAGAGAGTAAAAATTTGTGGCGTCATAAGTTTGTATAAAAAAGGAGAAAACTATTGCATTCACTATTAATCATACAGTAATTAGAACTACAATGTCTACCATCATCATCGTCATGGTCACAGCATTTAAGAGCCTAGCTCTTGGCGGTGGAGCCTCCTCCAATCC
The DNA here is from genome assembly GCA_012273795.1 of Dendrolimus punctatus. Classification (NCBI taxonomy): domain Eukaryota; kingdom Metazoa; phylum Arthropoda; class Insecta; order Lepidoptera; family Lasiocampidae; genus Dendrolimus; species Dendrolimus punctatus. Next base: position 6,191,091 of record CM022529.1, on the reverse strand, counting down.
ACTCTATTCATGTTCAGCTGTTTCACTTCTTTATACGACACGACACCTATTTGTCCCTTTATTTGGTCGATAAACGCCTTCGTAGGTGTTCCCTTTCCCGTTCTACTTTCCACTTTGCCTTTTATTAACTAGCAGGGAAGGGTGTCCTGACGTAATAAATATCCAAACATTCTTGCTCGTTTTTCTCTATAGTTTTTATAATTGAACGCCCTTCTTTGGCCATGGTCAATATCTATTTATTGATCTTGTCTCCTTCTAGCTTTTTCTTTCCATATGCCCCTAACAGCACATTTCGAATGCTTTTACTCATTCTCGATTCCTTTTGTCAGCGTTTTTGCGTCATTTATTTTATTATAATATTGTTACGATTAATTAAAATGCCGTTGGAATTATTACACAATTTATTAGAACTTTACAAACACGTGTATAATACAGGTACAAATATAAACACGAACAGTCCAAACTTAATGCACGATTCAATCACATGCGAAAAGTCCACCACTTACGCCTTGCTTCGCTTGTGGCTATCGCTAGACTGCCCATCTCTCCATTGGGGAATTGCTTTATACTGCACAAATACAATGTGTCTTTCGGCCGCGTGGACTGAATATCTTAGAACACCTGGCTAATGATTATCATAAAAGATTACAATGCACAATGGGATGTTTTTCTACTTAAAATTTTTAAGCACAAAGTAAACAAAAGAAGTCCAAATGCCGATAAGGTAATAAAATGTCTACAGTTATACAGGTGTGAATTTGTCTTTTGTCGGCATTCAAGTCGTAACAATTTTGTAAAAGTGAAATTATTTTCTAATTTTAGAGTTTATTGTAACATGTCTCTATATCCCTAATCTGTGAAGAAGGATAATAACCAAATAGGATTCAAAAATAATCAATTGATCAAAGTGCAAAGTCAAGTCTCAAGAGGGGTATATACATGTATACTACGTAATAGTGACGTCTGCTCGTAGTGACTACTCGTACAGTCTGCCTGGTATTTCAATTCAACCCTGACGGGGGTGAATTTTATAGGGAGGCTTCCTTTGAATAATGGAGCAGTTGGCGTATAGAGACCAGCCACTGCACCGCTAGTCAACTGTCCAAGTAACAGGCGTATGGCGTTATCATTAAGCTTATAATTTTTCTGCTCGATCTACATGATACACTCAGAATACCTTACAGCTTAAAAATGTTATATACATTCAAATATGTTTGTTCCATTGTTGACAAACGGACAAAAGTAAGCGAGTATCAAGTATATATCAACAATAGATTGTCTTGCTTACTCTTCTATGTATAATTTTAATATTCTCCACATAAAAACTTGAATCACTTCTTGTTGTGTTCCATTGGTGATAAATGTCTTTAACATTTAATGAAGAAAGTGTTTAGTAAAGTTAATGTGTTAGTGTTGACATATGTTCATTAATAAACGATAGACATTGTATAATTTTTCCTTGCGTTACAATTACGCTTGTTTTCAAAAGCAATATAAGAAGTATTCATAAAGCGACTAAACTTATGCATGCCGTAAATACATGGAAAATATTTGTCTGCGTTATAGTAGAATGGGAATCAGTTTGTGGACTGACAAATATGGTATAGTTATGTGCTCGATAGTATCGTATGGGTACATTTTTTTGAAGCAGGCACTAGAAACAAGGTTCCCCTGATAAAACGTTGTTAACATTGCTGATGCGCTGTCAGCCTCGAAGAAATTTGATTATGTCAGTATATTGTTGTATCGCGTGCAAACGTCAGTACAGCAAAATGTATACTGAAGAGTCTAATATTCTTAAAACGATAGTAAATTAGATTAGGCTCCCATAGAGTAAATAATATCCATAAACAAAATTAAAACTAAATAATTAAAATAAACAAGTTGACGGTAGGCTAAATAAAACTTTAACAATACACGTTAGATAAATGTTATCTCTGTCATCCGTGACCACGGCCACTGAAAAGCGGCCGAAACGTCGGATAAACCAAAATAAAATAAATTACCGCGCTTAAAACCGTTGAAACGTAGTTTTATTATGTAAACAAGTCGCGAAAACTTACGAAAAAACTTTATCTCTATTTTTCACATTTTTGAACTTGTGGACAGTCTATGTTAGTGAAATGTGCAAGAATACTCTCTGTCCGCGTGAGATTAAATGTACGGTGATTTTTGTTATAAATACATAATACAATAAATTTAGTATACTTTTTGTGTTTAAAGTTTAAATTAATTATTCAACAAAGCAATTCACGTAATTTTTTTTTACCGCTTTAGCTTTACACGTGAACCAACACAAAACTGTCAACGTTATAGTTAATGCTGTCAGAAAATTTAAATCCTCAAAGATTCGATACATATTTATGAAAATTATTAGTTGACAAACTATGCAATTTCTGCATATATTTGCGATTAACACTTTATATAGTATGACGGCCTCTGCGGTTGTGTGGGCTGAGCCTTTGACGGATTAGCTCACTGCAACGCAAAGGCTCTGGGTTCGAAACTTAGTATGGTACATACATACATACATACATAACTTCACGCCAGGTCCCTTGTGGGGTAGGCACGAACCTTAGTATGGTAATTTTGGAAATGAATTTTCTTTGTTATTTACTATTATAATCTGGGTGTCTGGCAACGGACCCAGGATAATCTATTGTATATAACCCATAACACAAGCGTAAATTGCTTAATTTGGGAATATACAATATGTGTGTTTATCGACCGATTGCAACAAAGTATTTATCAAAAATTTTGAAGTTAAAAGTGTAATTAAATTTGTCCCATTTTCATTTTGAGTGATTATTTGTAACATTAAAAGTTTTTATAGGATAGGTTTTTACGAGCTTACATATATATGTATAGTATATGCATTTATTAATTTTTATTTGTTATGACAACAGCTTGTGAAATGTAGTATAGACGTTTTCAATCAAAACTTCTGGCTGGAGTGTTGGAATGTATTGGAATTTTGATATCATCGAAAAAATAGAGCATCGTACTCTTCGATATTTCTTCATTACAAATATTACAAAAAAGTGCTGTATTTATGCATAATTATGAACACAACGTTCTCGACTTGAACAAAGTACTTGTAATTCACAATTGTTAATTTATTGAACGTGCGTGGCCTTGAATTGTGTGTGAGATTTCTTTTTATAATATATTCAAGATATTAAATGGAAGTATGTAAATAATTTGTAATTTTTTAAAGATTTTGTAAAATACTGTTACGAGTTCCGCGGGACTTGAATTAAAATGCCGTTGGAATTACTATAAAATTTATTAGAACTGTCCCAACACGTATAAAACAGGTACAATTATAACTGGGTACAACCCGTACAAACGGTACGGTCCAATGACGCGAAGCCCGTCACTATATCGCTTATCGAATGTCCTACACACGTCTTGCTAGTATCGTACTCGTCGCTTGACTGCCCCTCTTCGCATTGGACCATTGTTTTATAATGCACCGATCCATACCTGGCAGGCTTCAACGCAATACAATAACAATAAGGATTATTTCGATGATAATGACGGCCATAAATCAAGTATAATATCAATAGAATGTTTTTCTTAATTACAAATTCTAAACACAAAGTAAACAAAAGAATACAAAAAAGGTGAAGGTATTAATTTGCGCCTTACGACGGGCAGGTGTGCGTTTCTTTGTCGGTATGTAAGAGTATTATTATGTAATATTCATATTTCAGAGCTAAGAAGTGGTGCATTTTTGTATATTTTTTTTATGCGGAACCAAATAAACCAGACTGACAACTCACCTGATGGATTGCGGTTAGCATCGACTATGGACATTACAACTACGGAAGATGATCTGCCTCCAATGATTGATTGAATGAATTTATGATTTTTTTTATCCCATAACATAGAGTTGTGTATGGGTAAACAAACGTAATTCATCAGATCTCTTGTGGTATTTTTAGCAAAACTTTTTAGTGTTCCTAGTTATATCTCACACAGGCCTTATACTATTGTAATATTTGCAACAACTCAGAAGGGTTTATGGTAGTAATAGAACAGCAACTGGTCACAACACTTTATAATCAGAGCACCTTAAGGTTTAAACATATATTATACACACACTCTGAACACTAGACAAGCATTTTTAGAACACCTCGACATCCCTCTAATGTTACAGTATATGAAACTTAGCAATTGGCACAACCCATAGCGGATTGAAGGTACTAGTAAACTATTTTAATTAAAAGGTTATGCATGACAAGAATTTAATACATTATTGTTTGGAAATTTCAGATAATATTTTATATAAGATATTGTATACAATATTATACTTAAAGTTTTACATGTAATAAAATAAGCCAACTGGCGCAAACTGGTGTGTCTGGTTGTCCGATGGTAAAAGGGGATGGATGAATTAGCTCGTGCAGTTAAATCAAAATAAAATAATTGTATAGATGTATTATATAATTATTAATTATGTGAATAATTTCGATTACATTTTTTGTTTGTATTATGTATCGATTTTTGTTTCTGATATATTGTAGAAAATCAACGTTGTAAATAGTACCAGTGACTGGAGATGTTTGAAATCGCTTTTCTCGAAGCCACATATAGTTGCATCAAGTTAATTACCAGCTGCTTCAGAGAGAATCAGAAATGCAATCAGCTCAGTGCGTACGTTTCTCTGTATATACAAAGGATTGTATTGCAGAAGTTATTACGATATTCAACATTTAAAATGTTACATTTCATTAATACTGTATTATATGTGGAGTCGTGCCCGTAATTTTTATACGTATTTATATTTTACTAGCTATCCCGGCAGACGTCGTCCTACCCGGAAAAGCTTCAATCGATATGCCGAGAACAGCGCCACCTACCTGGTCCAATTGTGAACCAACTCAGAAACCTTCTCTGGCACATGCACAACAACTTTGCCGAACACCATCACATGATCAAATGTATAGTTTACGATTCTAAAGGAACATACAGACAAACCTTCATTTTTATATAGAAGACTAGATATGCCCGCGACTTGGTCCTCCTGATTTTTTTCACGGAACCCTAATAAACCAAAAAATAGTACATATATAATAAAAAATACTTTTCCTTGTGATGTTGTTTAAAATAAGTAAATAAAAACCTCTGTCTTGACCCATGATGCAGAATCCCGTAAAAAGAGAATGAAAAAAACATCAGCGATCTGCCAGTAAAAGTTTCATTAAAATCAGTCCAGCCGTTTGAGAGATTAGTCGGAACATCCAGACAGACAGACATTTTTTTATATATAATATAAGTACCGTATACACTTTCACACGCATTTAGTAAAAAGTTTTGACATTACAAACAGACACTTCAGTTTTACTTATCTGTAGGAATAGATAGAATCTAACTTATTAAAAATCTTCACTCAGCCGAGATTAGGATGTTGAGATGGATATGTGATGTTCCGAGAATGGATAAAATAAGAAAAGAGTCTCAAGGATATTTTTGAAAGTTGAATCCATTCTGAAAAATCGAGAGGAATGTGATTTAGATAGTTTGAACTAGTTATGAGGAGGGATCAATATCCGGTGGCAAAAATAGAAGATATGCGAGTAAAGGTAAGCTCAAAAATTGGATGGATTGTGTGAACGGTGACATAAAAATTTATGATATTTTTACATGCCGAAAAAAAGTGGATGCACACCTGCCTGCCATAAACCTGGTTTATTACCTTTCCCGCATTTTGACAGCTTTTGTTTACTTCATGTTTAAAATTTGCAATTAGACAATAGCCTATTGTTATTGTACTTGTTTACCCGTCGCAGGTGTGCAGATTGCGGTTTCTTGGCAACCTCAGTGCACGCGGTCCTGTTGTGTATTGCACAGATTTGTATAAAATTATGCTCGAACGAGGAGAGGTGAGGCAGTCAAGCGACCGATTACGATACAAGCAAGACGTGTACATTGATAAGCTATATAGTGACAGATTTTGCGCGTGTTATTGATTCGTGCAGTTTGTACTGGTAGTGGCCTGTTATATTTGTACCAGTGTTGTACGTGTTTGTACAATTCTAATAAATTCTATAGTAATTGTAACGGCATTTTAATTCGAATCCTGTAACTGGTAACATTATGGTAGACGAGTTATGTCAGAAATAAAATAGCGCGGAACACAATATCTATATACTGTGCGGACAAAATGTGTAGGGAATATGGGTTAAAAGTAAGAGAGACTGTCAAACAACATTATTATAATCAAAAAACTCGTAGACAGTATTAAACAGTAGCAAGAATTACATAATTCCACTCGAACAAGATAGGGTTGACCCGCTTCCTAAAATGGTGGCTTCCTTTTGCGTATTCATTAGGGAATAGCCGAAAATGTCCCGGAATCATTTTTCTGGGATTATTCGCTTGCGAAAGAAAACAAGATGCGACATGTTTGTTGACGAGAAACGTTTGTAGTGATTGTTGATCTTATTATCGGCCGGACAATCTCTAGTGCCTTGACCCTTTTTAGGTGTACATGTGTTTTTTGGGTCACCACCCTATCGCAGGCTAACAATTACTTTCCGTTATTGAATCTTTTTAGTCGCCCATACATGTTATGGACGTCTTCGATTTCATTTGCACGATCATATTACGTAAATAACCGGATTCTTGGTCGATTACGTGATTACTGTATAATATTAGGAGATAATAGATCAGTGTTAGATCACAAAAGGTGTTTTATTTTTTGGGTTAGTATCTTCTTATTATCCGTTGATTAAACATTTGTAACAGTGTGATCTATTCTATATGGTACCTCCGTCCTTTTTATACCATCGTACTGTTCGTCATCAACTGGTTGTTCGTGCCCATTTCTTTGAATCTCATCGATGACGTAAACGTTTTGTGGCAGCGACAGGTAGAGGTTAAATAATACTTCAGATGGCAAAAGTAATATTCACTGTCGAGTGCTGATGTGAACTCATTTATTTTGGAAACGGTAACCTTAAGTACAAATGTTAACAAGCCGTACTGCTAGTACAATGTATATATAGCACAGTGTGTGAGCGTGACGGCTAATGTGCGAGTAAGATAGAGCAATTGGGATTGTTCACTTTTTTTCAATTTAGCTATTTGAAAAACCATTTCGAGGAATAGTGTCCGTAATCATTTCTGTCTAGTTAAAATTCCAAAAAACGTACGATCTTCTTGTATTTTGTAAGAAATGCGTTTGACCTTTATTTGACCTTACTAAATCCAATCAGGTGGGCCGTCTGCCTGTTTGCCTGTTTCAGGTGTAAAAAGCATTCTAGCTGTACATTATTTGATTTAAGTTCTGTAACATGGATTTCCCTAAAGACCACTTTAAAAAAATAAACGATAACTATTGAAAATAATAATGGTTGAACACGAAAAATTATAAGCCTAGCGACAAAAAACACTAAAGTGATCACGATACGTAATGAGAGTGTGAGACAGTGACATTTAAATAGTAGCAGAGATTACTATGATTATATATAGATAAAAATTACTTTTATTATTTTTGTTTTCTAGGCAAAGAAACCAATGTAAACTTGTACCTTATGACGTCATCGGAGAAATAATTTTAAACTCGAATTATAAAAAAACTAACGCTGAAAATACAAAAATATTCAAATGAGTATCTTAAAATACCCTATTTTACGTAATAAAAATATAAAATTGGAGGGTATTTTTTTGTGAACAATCCCCATTATTGATATCTACGCTCCCGCACTGCGCTAGTCAGGAGCATCATCACATTCATTCCCCTCTCATGGCAACAGTCCAGCCGAGGTAAAAAAACTGCCTAGGGAGCTCCCTCGAGCAAGTAGACCGAGACGGGCGAGCCCGGGCCCCCGGTTGTGAGGTCTTCGGACCAACAACATAAAGTCAAGTCAAATAAAAAAAATAGCGCTAGTCAGTAGTTCGTTGTCCGCTGCGATTGCAAGACTTATGCAGCTTCCATAGTTTTAAGCCATGGTAGCTTATTGCAAAACGCTTTCGATTTCCATATATGCATTGCAAAAGCGATGTGTGCAGAAATATATGATAATAATGCATCACTAAAACCATTTTCTGATGAATGTGCTTATAGTTGCAGTTACCATGTGCTGACATTTGGACTTGGCGGGGTTCCCTCTAAGGCGCCCTGGATAAGTGTAGCGGGTATACTGTCTGTTTCACTACACTAAAAATGGGAAGGCTCCAGCCTAGCACTGGCCTTCTACGCTGTTCTAAATATTATACTTTTGCTATACAATATGAGGGTTTTAAGAAAATTATCATAAATTTCTTTAAGATTGGCAGCACCATGCTAAAACCTCTGATGTGACAGATATCCATAGCTGACGGTAGCCACCAAAATCAAACCCAAACAAATGTCTACGTTCCAATGAATTAAGCAGTAAAGCTCAGACCATTAGACCACAGAGGCTGTCGAAATAAGCCAAGAAATTAAACTTAAAATTATCTTGATGTAATAAAATTAGGTTACTTGGAAAATGTAATTCTAGCATAATGTCTCATAACGGCTGTCATTATAAGATTTTGTGGGCTCACAAAGACGTCTAGCTGCTTTAAAAACCGCAGTGTTCGTAATAACGAGAATTGACTTTGTCAATGAACATAATATGCTCGTAATGTGGTATTAAGAAACTAAGTGTCTTTTAAGACGTTTTTTAGTTGCTACACAGTTTATTTACTGTTTTAATCAAACCTATATTTATTAAACCCAACTTAAAAAGTTTTTAATTGAATTAAGTTCCACTATTCCGCTATTGTCAGGAGCCTTAAAAACAGACGAGCGTGCATGACAAGAACTATGAATGTCAAAGAAGCAAGTGAGGTGTGTAAGAATAAGCCTAAATGGCGCTCTGTTGTTCGTGCCTACCCCGCAAGGGACCTGGCGTGAAGTTATGTATGTATGTATGTATGTAAGTTCCACTAGAAAACCTTGTTTGATGTTCATACATGTTACTTTTTATAGCAGTGTCGGTTCGCGTTTGACCATGACCATAATCTAGCCCAATATGGAGCACAGATATAGCCTAAGAAAGAGATGCTTACCTAGAGGGTACTCGAAACATGGGACTTGAAGACAACAAGGTATCAGAAAGACAGACTCCAGGAAAGAGTTTCACTCTTTTGCGGGATGTTCGAAATTGAACGCTTCTTTAAGATCAATAAAGAAGCATTCAAGTTCTCTACTTATATAAGGTCGTAAGTTTACTATACTATTTCCATTTCTTTATTTTCTCGATGACAGTTCTAATTTGATAGTTGTAGTGTTGTGACTAAAATAAGTAATGACATCGATCACATATGTTTATTATGTTATGAACAAAGACAAATACAACAAAAACATTCAATTATGTTTATATAGAAGTATAGGAACTTAAAGATAATAAATGTTGGGGAGAGCTCATCGAGTAACAGTGACGATTCATCAGATTTTAATTAAAATAAATAAATAAAGAATCAACACATCATAATTACATCTTGTAATTAAAGGTAATATTAGTTAATAAATTTGTACAAAATTATCCGGTACCTAATAGTTTAGTTTCTTACAGTTTGTAAAAAAATATCGGGTCTGTTATCGTGTTACGTTTATCGATAGTTCCATCCCTATCAGTTTTTTCGACTCTGATATGATCTTGTACGTTCGTAAGCGTCATATTTTTATTAAATAATGTATACATAATATAAAAAGGACGCTCGGTCAAGTTTCCACAGGAGCTGTCATCGAGAAAATAAAGAAATGGAAATAGTATACAAGTTAAAAACACATTTTTCTAAGCCATACTAAAGTTAAAAATGCGTAAGTGGCTTTGTTCGTTTCTTATGCCTCCATTGCAAAACTTACTTTCATTACATGGATGTCATTTGTTGTATAATATAAATATTAATATTTAATTTTGATAAAACTAAGTAATCAAAGAAACATGTCCAACTACATTTAATTTAAAGACTTTTCTTTTACCATATTTCGAGTAAATAAACATAATTATTATACACATATTTTAATACAGAACTGTGAAAATATTGTACAACTAAATCAAACAATTTCGTTGTCTACGATACCCTCCCTTCACTCACCACAGACGGCCTTTAGAGGACTTTGCGTATTCTGCCAACTGTTTCATGGAGAATGTTCTGAGCAACTGTTCAGAATGGAGCCTTCGTCATCTTTCTACCATCGCACCTCTCTGTCAGCTGAGGTTACCCATCGCTATGCCATGGGGTTTAGTTAAGAGGGTGTGACAAAAGTCTTTCGAGCCTGGCAACGCATTGGTGTTGGTATCTATAGACGACGATAACCGCTTTCCATCAAGTGGCCCGCAGCTTATCTGCTGTACTCCAGCTATAAAGACAAAATCAACACGATAATTCTAATACTATTTCTTCCGTTGGCAACTGGTATCGATTAGTGGTCGGCACTTGGCCCAATATATCTAATAGTCTTCCACTCTAATACTTCCCGTAGTCTAATTTATTGGACTAAACAGTCGTTTGTATCAATTTGGACGGGCTCATGGTGTAATCACTGAGTCGTTGTATTGAGAACGCTTGATTTATTACTAGTGCTGCGATTAATTGAAATCAGCTCTTAGTCAACCCCGGAATTGCTTTTTTGAAAATAAGAAATATACCACTGCTGGATTACGGTTTCTCTATTTAAAAGGATAGGATACGTATCAAACTTGTCCAAAATAAATTGACGGGTATCACACATGGTTGAATTTTATATGCAGGTATAATCCGGCCGGCATAACTTGGCGAAGGTGAACATAGGCTCTGCGAACTTTAGCGCATGTAAATTCGTGAAAACAATACAGTGGCCAACTAGTACGAAGTAATAAAAAAATACAGGGATGAAGGGCGACCAATTGTATTCACTGACGAGTCGTATGCCCAGTCATCACACGAGTGTACATGCTCTAAAGTTCGCAGAGCCTATGTTCACATTTGCTAAGTTACGGCGGCCGTATTATAAGATGGTTTGTTTTAGCCTCAGCATGTTGTGATTGTAATAATATATTCTTCATTTCTGAGGTTTTAACCCACGTTATCTATATACTCATAAATAAGCAGGTATCTAAGCTAACAGTTTTCTCCCACACTTGGACAAAAATCTCTTTTTATATAATGCTAAAAACAGCACTGTTTTAATAAAAATGAATTGATTTGTTAAAAACTTTAGAAATGAGACCATGAATTCTTGAGAATTTTCTATTTCAGTAATATCACTGTATGATACTCGCAGATAAATAGCATCAGGTATATGTTGTAAGTATTTATTGCTTCTGAAAGAAGTCGAAATTTAAATTAGACATCAATTAAAACTAAAAATATGGGTTCAATGTCTAAAATTTGCATCAAAATTTTATTTAAGGGTTTATTTGTGGCAAGCCTTCGGAGAAATTTATAGAAAATACCTTAAACGAATCGGTTTCTATTTGTCGTTATATTCCAAACGCAGACAGATAATTCAGGTTTATTTTGTTGGTATGAATGAACGATAAAGGTACTTAAAGAGCTTCGAATTCAATATTCGAGCTTCGCTCAACGCCCCTTCAATATATTACGCTCGGTATGGTACCCAAGATGTTCTTAAAACAATACCTCTAAGGTAAAGGTCAATGTCCTGTGAATTGTGATTGCGGTAGACTTTACACAGACTTTACAGGACCCTTATTCGTAATGAAATACGAGCACGTAACGCAGTCTCGTTACGATATTTTCGAGTAAAAGGCATTGTAATGTCATTGTTAAAATGTATGAAATCCAACGTACAGGTGTGTGTAGTGAAACAAACCTTTTCTTTCATCCATCCGTGCAGGAACGGAGTAAGATTACAATTTCCTGCGGCTGGGCGGCCTGTCGTAAGCTAGGTGGTAGGGTATTTGCTTGACTGCATGGCGATCACCCCTGATATAGAGTATGCCGCCATAACAATCCTGATTTGTGTTCCGCAATAATTAGTGACCAGCTTCCCGTCTCCCTTAAGAGAGCAGCAGTGCATTTGTATCGCCTTTGGTGTTGCAAATGTCCATAGGCGATGCTAACCGCTTTCCATTAAGTGGGATGTCTGCCTGTCTGCTGAACTCCTGCAATAAAAAAATAGCGAATAGTTACAACAGAGGCTGAACAATAAAGGGTGAAATCTTCCCAAATAGTTAATCTTTGGTATATTTGACGGCCTTTTTGGTTGAGCGGGCTGAGCCTTTGCCGGCCAACCTCACTGCAACGCAGAGGCTCCGGGTTCGATTCCTGGTATAGTAAATTTCGGAAAGGTATTTTCTCCGTTATTTACCATGGTCTGGGTGTCTGGGCCCCAGAGTGGGCCATTGTATATTACCCATAACAGAAGCGTAACCTACTTAATTTAGGGATATATAGTGTGTGTGTTTGTCTGCAGATTATTATTATTATTGTATGTCTTTTGAGACCACGGGCCATAAAAATGGCCCGGACATTTGGAAGGCTTGCTTGGAGTCATGGGAAGGCCAACACGTAGAGACCCCGTGACAAATTAAATGTTAATGTGGCGTGACACTGACCGGCGATTATCCCTGTCTATAACATATAGTGATGCACCCAAGGACAAGCCCCGGTCAGTGTAGGACTATTGTGGGAAATGAGGACAAAAAGTACCGGGCTATTGGGGTGAACTGCTAGTGGTACAAGGAGTCTGGGAATATGGGGACTATGGCGTCTGCCCGTCGCAATGTTCAGGGAACATGGAAAAATGGGCCCCTGAAAATCCCATAGAAGGCAGGAGCAACATGGGTGTGAGTGGCTAAGGCGTGTAGAGAGGTGGGCTGCAGGTTCACCGTAGCTACTTCTGACGCGATGCCATTTATCACTTCCACCCCTGGGACTAGCGATCTCCACTCCGTGCCGGCTGGTTAAGGCAAGCACGGAGGTGGGGGCCTTGCCTTGGCCCCCGGAGTCCTGTACGAGGTGTCACTACTCAGAAGGCTTCCCACAAAGCCCCCCAGCGGGTTATTATTATTATCTTATTAATTGGTACTTTGTTACCCAAATCTCTGCAAGGCTGTTACACTTGTCTCCACTCCACATTCAAATCGATAACTAGGTATCATGTGTGATAGAGAATAGGGTCTTAGTTTACCGAACTCTTAATACGTGTTAATAAACGCTTCAGCTGTTCATTTCAACTTATTTCTACCACACATATATTTGTAAATTGACTATAAACGTTTATGCCCATCCAAATTGTCTTTTTATTAAACTACGAAGAAACTTTAACAGTTGCTCCATATTTATAGAAAACAGAATGAACACAAATATTTCTTTACATAAGTTTTGAGAGATACAATAATATATAAGTTATTATAATAAATGTATTAGTTTGCCACATCAATTTTCTCGAAGGAAACCATATCAGTTAGATTTTTATGGCTCTTTTTGAGGCAGTCATTTTCAGATTGCGTAGTAATTTTGGAAAGAAAAACGTACAATATGGCGTTATGTTTGTCTATCTTTCTCTGCTCCCAAACCCATAAAAATTGTTTTCGGGACTATCTAACTTTTATTTCAGAATTACGAAAATATTATTTTTGCCAAGATATGCCTAAAATAGAAACAATATTCATTTGGTTGTTTTTGAGATATAGCATATTTCGATTAAAAGTTTTTCTTATGGTTTGTTTCGTAGTGAAATAATAAAAAAAAATGTCACATCTACGGAGCTCTTAGCTGCACGCAACTTATCAAGCGCTTAAACAATTTTGTAAGTACTCTATTCTTTTGATTTATCTTGTTTCTATTTTATTTTACAATAGGATATACCCGCAACTTTGCCCACGCTTGACTTTAAATTCCCGGGACACAAAGTAGCAGCCATCGTTTTAATGAAAACTGTATCGGTATACGTTAATTTTTATGCACTTGTAAAACTACAAACTACAGAAAAAAACATTTCAAAAGTAGTCCACATTTAAAGCTTAAAAAGTCGATCAACGAAAACTCATCGAAAACGGCCTAGTAGTTTTACGTGAATACCGAACAAATAGATAAGAAATCTAAAAAAATTGCATCGTGTTGTCTATTGGTTATATGGTCAACTGTTACTATTCCAGATGTTTTTTTAATAACATCAATGTACAGACACAGCATGTTTAGAATGTTATAATATTATACATATGCTGTAAGAAATAAGGTTACTATACCATATTTCAGGATAAAAGAAAAGGTCCCAATAGACAACGAAAATAACTTCCTAAGCGTTAGAGATTTTTGTGGATTTACTACCCACAATTTCTTACACGACGACCTACATTTTCAATTACCTAAATACAAACAAAAGATAAACCACACAAATAATTAAAAAATGTTATATTTAACTACAAACGTTTTTAGTATTTCACGACCTATTTTATTTTTTGTTATCGTCACAAAACCTGGCATTATTTACCTCCATTCGTCATGTGTATAACAGAGTCTGTTTAATTTTGTGTATCTTTTATAATATTCAGCTTTACAACTCTTTTATTACAGGATTTAGTGGGAATTTGATAAATGTCCTCGTACACATTTATGTACCTGAAAAACAAGGAACATTTACGACAAATTTGATTGCGTTTTGTTCCATTTCAGAAATCTAATTTACATTTTTAATGGGACAGTGTATGAATGAAGGTGAGTTTTAAATATTAAAAAATGATAAAGCTACTAAATAATAAGATGATTGTGATAACATATAAGTTTCAATCGTATAAGGTATTATTTTTCATGTTATCAATCCTCATTAGTATCGTTAGTGCGGGATTAAGGTACCTATATAATGAAACATGTAGAACTCTGAGAACTGTTTTATTTGAATTCAAAACGAAGAATGTGAAGCTATTTACAAATAATTATAAGTTATGATCAAAGAGTACATTCAATAATAGTCTTGTACAATGATTAGGCCCCCCCCTAGTGCGCTATTGTGTCATGTGCATCTGAACAATCTCGTTGTGAGAATGATATTTTGTCGCTACGTCCGCTAGCTTTTATATCCAATTAGTAATCAAAACTACCCGCAATTATCTATTGTAATAACGTACGAGGTGATAATTATTACTTATAACAAATTATATAAAAAGTATGTATAATTAATCTTTAAATGGGTTCTAGTTTTTAAAATAAATTTAAAATATTACAAAACTCAAGAGGGCTAATTCGCACCAGGAAATTCTCAGAATACAACTTTTAGAAATTTCATCTGCATGTCTGTCCGTTTGTCAGTCAGTTTTTTTAGCATCACCTGTAAACTACTGAACGGGTTTAAATACAATTCGACACATAGCTAGCTGATATCTCGGGTCACGATATTTGTTTTATCTCAATAAATGACTTCGTTTCCTCGATATAGACGAATATAGCGAAAATTTTAGCAGCCATTAAAATAATTAAATAAGCTGTCCTCAAGCCAACATGAAAGTAGTTTCGCTGGTACAATATAATATTGTTACAATGTAATACACAATACAATTACAAACAATTACTAATTAATATCTAAAACCTACCCCAAAGGTACACGTTGTAAATGAAAGTCATTATTAATAATATATTTCATTACGCGGCAAACAACAAAAAACAGTTATCTAGACCAGACAGTTCGCTAAGTGAAACCTTTTCTACAAGAAAGAGCTACACTTCAACATAGGAAATTGGCTACTTTATTACTATAACGGCCTACATTTGTTTTTGGTAAAGCTTATTATCGTAGAGCTAAAGAAAATTGATGACACAGCAATTGTGACTAATATATGGAATTTTACAAGTATTGAACTTTACTATTGCAAACTGAAATTGAAGCTAAAACATCGTCCTCTTTTTACCATCGCACCGGTCGGTCGGGAGTTCACTCCACTTCGTTGAGCTGCTTCGCTCCTGTACGCAACGTTTCTGTAGAACATTTCTCTTGTGTTCCGTGTGGATTTGGAATGAGCTCCCAGCCGAGGTTTTCCAAAACGCTGCGATATGGAGTTTTTCAAAAAGAGTGTCATCAAATTTCTTCGAGGCCGGCAGCGACTTGGTGACATCTCTGGTGTTGCAAACGTCGCTTTTCATCAGGTGGGCCGTCATCCTGTCTGTTGTACTCCTGTACCTATAAAAAAAGAATAACAATCTCAGGTCTTTATTATATTGATGGTTAGTTTCATCCTATTGGATAGATAGATGTCACTAGGAGAGATGCCACGAATATTCGACGGCTATTCGGTGTTCGGCTACTTGTTTGATTATTTAATATTCGACCGGATACTGTGGACTATTCGACGGAATACCGAATACGTAATTTAAAAAACGTGTTTATTGCTCAAAATATCAAATCTCAAAATTGCTGGCGCTTTGGTCGTAAGCGCGACCGAATATTCGATATTCGACCAAATCACTATACGTGGCAACTCTGGTTACTAGTATCGAATCATCGTAATTTAATTTAATACTCTTATAATTGCATTTCAACGTAACATTTCGGCTTGATTTCGAGTACTCGCCAGGAAGAGTGCACCACTATGATAGTTTCCTATTACAATTACAACGGGCTCCTGATGAAGAAAAACCTAATAGCATTTTTATTAAATTGTAGAAACCTGTCGATTTAGTTCTTATATGTACTTTGTTTAAGCATTGTACCCGCCATTTATTCATTTGGTCTTTTACTTTCCTTATTCGAAATCACCCGCCCTTCTGTTTTCAAAAAAAAAGACGCAACCCGCCCTCTATGCTCGCTTAAGAACTAACGAAGTTTTAGTCTCAAAACCTAAAAGCGTGCTCTAAATAATCCACCGCACTACAATGTGTGTACGATTTCAAAAATAATTGAAATAGAAGATGAGGGAGCATCTGAGTGGTGCCTGAATCATCATATCAAGTTAAGGAAGGAAGACCTGCAGCTTATGCAATGTATGGTCACGGTATGAAAACCTTTAAGTCGACTTTTGCTTGCACGAGTACAATAAACAGTACTGTAACATTTTAATTAATGTCATGTTTATATAACATAGAAACGTGCCAAAACAAAAAAACGCAATGTTGACAATGATAGACACCGAAATGAACAATAAGAAAGGACATAATCACTACGCTAATCATAAATATTAAATACAATAAACAGGTTTTTTTACATCTCTTAACAATCTTCTTAGACAAGATAGAAAATGAAACAACTTTAATCTTATTCAGTTTTCTGTGGCATAGACTGTTCTGTGTTTTAGTTTGAGAAGGTAACATCTGCTCGCGGAACGTTAAATTAATCAATTTGAAAACTGGTGAAACTTTTCATACCACGACTATACATAAACATAAAATTTAATAACAGAATAGATAATTCAATTTTCGATTATTTATTTATTTCATCTAATGATAGGTCTTAAAAAGTGAAATGTTAAAAAATGCCGGAAGAATGAAATTAATGACATTGGATTTTGGGCAGTTCTCTCTTTTATTGTATGAAGAATAATTATAGATTTAGTTAATGTATAATATATAATTTAGCGAAACATTACATTCTTAAGCTTGCCTCATCTAGTAATTTTAGATCAACGTTTACAATCAATTTAAGCACTATCGTTTGCTCACTATTCTCACTATTAACTTTGACAAATTCCAACCAATCCCTCAATGTATAGTGATACTATTATTTATTACGGTAATTTTCGTTCAATTCTCTATATAATGGCAACGAATGAATTGTTCGTAATGACAAATTGAATTAGGAAGACTCATTAAGTTTTAGTGTCTAGAAATCAGTACCAGGATTAGCGTACCGGGACTTGCAAACGATTTGGCTTGAAGTGGTTAACGATTACGTTTAACTACTACGGATGATCTTAGCCAAGATTTGTGTGCGTTGAATAACATCTTTATTATAAGCGAACAAGGCACGTTTTGGATTGAACTGATGGCAATATTTAAAGTAGATTGTTGGTGTATTCCGCTTGTTAAGCACATTAAAATAGATGGAAACAATGTCTGTTTTAGCTTGTTCAGGTTATGCGCTGTACAAAAAAACTATTCATGTATGAAATTCTCGTCACTGCGTTGAGTCAGCTGATGTAGCGATTGAATAAAACATTTACGCTTTCGACGAGTCGAAAACAAATGTACTAATTGGGTATTTGCTGTCGCAGTGCTCTAATCAGCTTTAAAGGTAAGGTTATTGGTACCGCCATGTAAACCTCCTTTCGACCTATTGATACTTTTCCTTAACATATTTAAATTCTTCTTAAATCGTGACGGCGCGTTCCCCTTTCGCACGCCACTTCAATCACTCATTGTCATATCATAAAATAAAATACATCGCTCCGCTCTGTAAATAAATAAAATAAAATAACATAAAAACATACCGCGCCCGCACCATCTAAATATATATATAACTTCTCCGCACCGCCATTCTAATATATAATAAATTAATATTAAAATATATAAAATAAAGACATATATAATATAAAATACAATAAAGTGTGTATGTGATAGTGGATAGTTGAGAAGAGGAGCCGTGTTTTCATTATCATTAACCAGGTAAGTGCGTGCTCGTTCCGATTCCCATTCCAAATTGTCCACACTTCTTTTCCCGCAAATTTGATACAGTTCACTTTCCGCTAAATCCAGCGCCGCCGCAACAAATGGTCCTTCGAGCCGGATACTCGATACGCGTAATTTTGACGTAATCGGGCCGGATTTCCTGTATTTAAAGCCCTACCATAGGCATATCATACACCGCATTCTCGCATTCGTGTGTTTCCTAGCTTTAGAGCTAGGAAAGTTACCGCTCCGCATCCTCTTTTTTTTCACCGCCCTGGGTCTTATAGGTGTTTGTCTAAGCTATATTAATTACTCGCACCCGCACGTTTAGGCAACCCTTAGCCGAGTGTTATTTCTATTTATAGAAATAAATATATTTTAATCTACCATTAATTAAATCATATTTCATCTCGCGTCATTTCGCCATATCATTTTATCGATTTTCCGCGACATATTTGTTATTTAACCGCATTTGTTTTTTATTCTTTTCATTTAATTTGAATCTAGTTACGTTTGTCATCAATATGTCGTCCAGTTTGAACATTGATGACAACGTCGAATTAATGGGTTTAAAGGCTCGACAAAATAACTTATTTCAAGTTCTTCAATTAATATATAAAAAATCGCAGCAGGCCTTCAACAGTACGGAATGTCTGCAATACTTTCTTGCATATGCCGCAACTTTGGACGATATTCGCAAACAATTTAAAGAAACCGCGAATAAATATAACGAAGTTCTCCTTATGAGTGTGTCAGACGCCGTGCCTGATTACAAAGCAATGATTCCTTTTGAGGAATTATTTTGCAAAACAAAAGCAGCACTTAGGAGACTGCAATCAAAGAACACCATACTAGAATGCAAACATATTCAAAATAATTATCAAACCGCTTTGCAATCACTCGCTGTTATATCAAGCACTTCAATATTGCAGTCTTCTACGCAGTCTGATGCTCTTTGTTCACCGCAGTCATTCGTAATTAATGATGATTTACTTCATAAATTTACACCACTCTCGCCTAATAATTTACACCTTGATTCGTGCCGCAATGATGAGATATCGACGTTAATGGCTTCTTGTAGTCTCGATGTTGAAACGCGTCATCAAACCTCATCTTATTTACCTACTTCGACTTTAGCTGTACCAAGCAAGTCGTTACAGTCGCTTACGCAGTTTGGCGTTTCACATGTACCGCAGTCTTCTACATCAAAACCTGATCTTTCTCATAAGAATGTTCCTCTTCCG
Source organism: Dendrolimus punctatus (assembly GCA_012273795.1). NCBI lineage: Eukaryota > Metazoa > Arthropoda > Insecta > Lepidoptera > Lasiocampidae > Dendrolimus > Dendrolimus punctatus. Next base: position 6,171,325 of record CM022529.1, on the reverse strand, counting down.
GTTATTAATAATTCTACATCAATGTCTTCTTATAGTCACGATGTTGAAAATTGTACTCAAACCGCGTCTTATTCAGATACTTTGACTTTAGCTGTACTAAGCAAGTCTTTGTCGTCTTCCGCTCTTACTTACTCTCGCGCCGCATTGACGCCATCTGTAGTTCCTGTGGCTATTGATGAATCTTTATTAAAATCTGTTTCATCAATTCGTTTGATTAAACGTCACTGTGGTTTTAAATCAAACGACTATAAACTCCCGCCAAACGCTGTGTTAGTCAATGCTAGATGTAATATAACATTCAAAGATATTACTGCTTTAACATTTCCACATTTTGATAACTTGTATCCACTCGCATACGTTACGATGTTTAGTCCGCCCGGTTTATTCGAATATTCTTTGTTCCCGCGCCTTTTTAGCCCTAATACGGTATATAATAATTTTAATATACTATCTCCCGCACTCCACACCGTATTAGGTTACGCTATAAGTTTTCCCGCTGCTTTTAAGATTCCGCATGGATCATTTATCAATTATGATCATTTCGTTCAAGTTCGCTTGAGCCTTCTTCTTAGGATATTATGTCATCCTAGGAAGAATACCGCTTCGCTGTCTAATATTAAATATTATCATTTGCGTGATGATTATCATCGCAAAATTTGCATTAGCAAAATATTTTCTCCCGCTTTAATATATTTTCCGCGTCATACTAAATTAGTTCAAAATAAACCTTCTTCGAAAGCTCGCATACTTTTAGGTTTGAGTTATGAACATGATAACCTGCTCGGTCTCCATGACGTTTTATTCGCAAAACATAATTTAAATGCATCAAACGATGTCATAATGACAAAGCATTCTATTGACATTGTTTTACGTGTGATTCCCAGTCATCATAGAGTCTTCAAATACAATTCTTGTTTTAAGCCGACCCGCGTAAATTTAAACTTTTCTTTGCGTCAAATACTTTGTCGCATCGCGCCTCATCCGATGTCTTTACTCGGATCGAGTGATTAATATCTTATTAATTTTATGTTTTTAATAATAAATATTTTTCATCGTATCGTTTCTTAATTGTTAGTTAGTTTTAGGGTAATAGGCATCACAACCTTCGAGAGACGGTATATCGTGTATCCGAATATTCACAATGAATGAAGTTCACGCGTTAATTTGGTTGTGTCCAGTGCCCGAACTTAGATTAATATTTTATTTTTAAGTTCTCTATGAAGTATATTTTGTTTGGGTTAAACATTACCAGCATCCCGCTTTAGTTTTAATCTAAAAAATTAGAAATATTTATTTTATTTCAATATTTTAAACTCTGTTTAAGTTAGATTAGTTTCAATACTCGCCTTCATTTATTTAATTGTTTTCCGCTCCTTTATTTAATTATGGATTAAGCTTGCTTTGGTCTCCTACCCGCTCTTGTAAATAAGTATATACGTGGACCAAGCGTGCTTAAATCCTCTCGCTCTTATAAGTTTATTTTGGTCTTGCTTTGTTTTGGTTCCGCACCGCACTTGTAAATTTATTTGAACCAAACAAATATAAGCCCTGTTACCGCACTTTATTTTAATTCGGACCTAGCTGTCTTGGTCCCGCACCCGCTCTAATAAATTTATTTTGGACCATGCGTGCTTAGGTCCCAAGCCCGCTCTCGCTTCTTTATAAGCTAATTTCGATCCTTGCTTATTTAGGTCCTGCAACCACTCATGTATACTTATTTTGGACCTTGTAAGTTTAGGTCCCGTATCCGCTTTTTTAATTAACTTTGGACTATACTAGTATAGGTCCCGCTCCCGCTCTTTTTATATTAATTTGGACCTTGCTAGTTAAAGTCTCACGCTCGCTTCATTAATTATTTATTTGAGCATTATATAGTCCAACATCCGCGCTCGCTCCTTTATTATTAGGGTACGCTCTCGCACAGTTATACTTTTATTCTTATTCACTATAATTATATTGGACTTTAATAATTGGTTCTTCGCTTGATGTTTTAACTATTGAATACGCTCTATTAATTTAAGTTACTCGCTCGCGTTTTTTTGTTTGCGTAGGACGCTATATTATATTAGTTCTTCGCTCGCTAATTTATTATACTCTCGTCTACTTGAGATATGTTAATTAAGTTCAATTTTAATTGAATATTTTCTGCTCCGCATACCTTTTTAAATTGAATGGACATATTATTAGTCCCCCGCTCAAGCTTTATTCATTTATAACCGCTCAGTTTATTTTATTTCTTCGCTCACGTCTATTGTACCGCTCATTTGGAAATATCTTTGAACAATCAGACGTATCATACTGGAAGTTCAATATATACAAATACCCGCTCGCTCATTATACATTACTTTCTCGCTCGCTTCATGCATATACAGTTTAAACTCCGCTCACTTTACTAATGGTTGCCATTCGCTAATTAAACATTAATTTTGATTTCGCTCACCGCATTAAACTTTGGACCTTCGCCCGCTTGATTAATTTATTGGTCCTTCGTATTTTAATTTACTTTCTTTTTAAAGGCAACCCTTTAAGGCCGGGGGAAATGGTACCGCCATGTAAACCTCCTTTCGACCTATTGATACTGTTCCTTAACATATTTAAATTCTTCTTAAATCGTGACGGCGCGTTCCCCTTTCGCACGCCACTTCAATCACTCATTGTCATATCATAAAATAAAATACATCGCTCCGCTCTGTAAATAAATAAAATAAAATAACATAAAAACATACCGCGCCCGCACCATCTAAATATATATATAACTTCTCCGCACCGCCATTCTAATATATAATAAATTAATATTAAAATATATAAAATAAAGACATATATAATATAAAATACAATAAAGTGTGTATGTGATAGTGGATAGTTGAGAAGAGGAGCCGTGTTTTCATTATCATTAACCAGGTAAGTGCGTGCTCGTTCCGATTCCCATTCCAAATTGTCCACACTTCTTTTCCCGCAAATTTGATACAGTTCACTTTCCGCTAAATCCAGCGCCGCCGCAACAGTTATTGAGCCTTTCTACTATCTAAGGTATGAACAACATAGCGATTTTTAGAATTTTTCATAATGTTTTAAACATAATTGGAAAATATACAAATGCTATAATTTATTTAGCAATGATATCTATTGTTTTGAATAAAAAATATTAATGATTTTTCGATACCTGTCTAATAGAGATAAAAATATAAACATTCAGTTAAATATATTGTAATATGGTGAGACACTTCTAATTGTTTACCCATGTCACTATTATATGTTGGCTGTGATATATCTACATAGACGGACGCACAGACAGTCAAATAGATGGACTGGCAAACAGATGGATGGAAAATAATGACGATTCTATATACTAGTACAAGGACTCTAACAGCAGTACTAATAAACAATCACTAAACAGATGTAGTCTCTACCTTTCCATTGTATCATCGTAACACTCATCGGCGATTGACAGCTCATCCACACTTCCTTGACACTAAGAAATCGACTATACGTGGAGCACGCTCTTTTATGCCATAAAAGTTGTGGAATGCACTCCGCATATAGCCCATTTCCAAAAAGGGCGTAAATGGATATTTAAAATCTTGACGAGATAAGTAACGCATCATCTACCTTAGTCTTGCATATATTCATGATCTTAAGAATGAATGTTGCTGATCTGCATCATATTATTGACATGCAGAATGAACAGTGTGGGTGATAAAACGGAGCCCTGAGGTACGCCAGCATTCCTTACTACCAAACCTGAAAAAACAAAACGAGAAAAATTCCATTAAGTTCGAAGGATTTCCTAGTAATCAAGCAACAGTAAGCCCATTTAAACAAATCCTAAATCCATGCCGGAAAGTGTTGTAACGGATCGTCTTTAAATCTGTACTGATTGGGCCAACAATATGGGGATAGCCGAGGGTTCCGGATCGGATTACAGTACATTACGCTAACTCCGCGATATCACCTAATGCTCTCGCTTAATCGATTAGTTCGCTTTCTTATCGTGGAAGCCATATATGGGATTTGTTTAAGGAATCCCTTCAGATTTGGCTGAGATTTTTTAATTCTGTGGAATAAATACTTGGCAAGTCTAATTTTCCTTACAAAACATGTTTCGAATTATTTTGTGTTTGTTTTCCTAGCTTTTCTCACTATTAAGTTAGAGAGGAAATATTGAGATCTTTTGAAACTTTCAGCATATCGAAATGAAAAATATACCAATATTTTTATATGAAACTAGCTGACCTGTGCCACTTCGCTGGGCATAAGAAGAAAATTAAAAAATACTTATTATTAATCACAATCAAATATATAACATAGGGTATGTTACTCAGGAATAATGTAGCTTTCCACTGGTGAAAGAATATTCAAAATCGGTTTAGTAGATCCAAAGATTACCCTCTACAACGTAAAAAACTTTGCCTCTTTATAATATAGATGCTTAACACATAAAACTTAGAGAAAGGTAAATAAGACTTTACTGCTTACCAAATAAAATATGACAAAAATGCACAATCACAATATTGTCTTAGTAAAAATAATAAAATTTAAAATCATTTCTACTTAAGCACTTATACAGCTTTAAGAACCGATTTTTCAATAGTCAGATAAAAGTTATTGATCGAGTAAATTATAACAAGACTGAATATAAAAAGATAACAATGCAACTATTTTATTGGGCAAATAAAATGTTTAATTTGATTGCGTTGTTTTTTTAAATGATTAATTTTTATTTGGATTAGTTAAATTAAAGAACAACTTGAGTTGACCTTAAATAGTGTAATTGATTTGAAAAACTGTGGGTACAAAATGCTCTTCTAAGCAAAAAAATGTTTACTAACCTAATCCTATCTACTATTACGTTGATGCTAAATTTTGATATAGCACTCGTTTTTCGTTAGTTTTGTTCCAGATGTTGATTGTTGATCGCTACATCTAAAATTCTTTTGAAATCATAAAATCGTTTTACAACTGCACACCGGTGGATGTTCGGAACAATTTCCTAGCGATTTCCTCAATCGGGCAGCGCGGTTGTGCGACAAAAGGGACTTAATCTATGGAAGGAACTCTATTATATGGTTCATTTCGTTCACAGGCGTTTTATTAAATCTCAATTCAGACATTCTGAATATTGTTTTTGTATTAGAGATAATAGAAATTGGCTAAGTTGTCTGTTAGTTCACGAATTTTAAGGGTTCTATAGAGATGACCTGTCATGGTCGCCACAATGTTACGGAGTCTCCTGTTTGCTTTACATTCCTTTGAAATTTGGATTTGTTTTATTGAAAGAAGAATAATTATTATAATTTATTATATTATATTTAGAAGAAAAAAAAAGGAATTCAAAGTTGCCAGAGACAATAATAAAAAAATACTTTTTTATAACATTATGGCGGGAATTTAAAGCGTAGACATGACCAATTGAAAAAAATGAAATTACTTATTTCAAAATTGGTTTTCAAAGACAAGTACATTAACAATCTACCCATAAAACTTGAAATTATTTTGTTGCGATTGGTTTTGCCACTTGTCCGTTGAAGTTTCACTCGGCTATGTGGCCCAGCACACATTTCGATTTTTCGCAGGTTTAGGTCTGCATATTATGATTTGGTTAAGTTATGTTAATGTACCTACATTTTAATCATAGTTTATGGAACAAAACAACTTAATTCGATCTGGAATCACAAAAACAACCATAGTCTACTTTAAAGTTTTCCCGCCTCTCACCACCTCTACTCTAAAATCAAGCCGCCTGTCACCACGCGGTATACCTTCTGCACCCTCCACGCGACCGTAACGCTTTTTCGTGACACAAAAAATCCTAAAGGTCCCCGTCTATATAGAAATTTCACTTAAAAAATGAAAGTACTTATTTCAAAATGAAATTTTACAGATCACGTATTAGAATTTATAAGTCTATTACTGCTTCCAAACCAAGTTTAGTTACTATTAAAGGATATATACAGGTATACCTAGATATAATATTTCCATAATATGGCTACGAAGCCCAAAGAAGGAAATAATCGGAAATAATTCATATTTCACAAATTACCCAACGGATCTTGTCGAAAATACTTAATATTACGTAATAAAAGGTTTTTATATTTATCTATTTTGGAAAATTTTCATTTTATAGCTGATAAAATTTTAGAAGAAGACTCACAATTATATGACTTTTAAATCTACGGACGGCCGAACGTGACGATTTCATAAAGGTTCTGTATTATCATAATATAATGAACTAAATAAATATAATATGACTTATAAACCATATAAAAATGCTTTCCTATGAGCTCGTGTTTGGGATATCCTTATATTTTTTCCCGTAAACGATGAGATGAAAAAGGAGCAAGTAAGTATTCATGTCGTTTTAAGTTATTATGTATACCGAAATATTAGGTGCTCGACGCGTTGTAAGACGAATGTATGGTGGTGTCGTATATTCAGCGGGTAAATTTACATGATATTTGTGTAATTTATTTCATATTAGACTAGTTGTTGCCGTGCGATCCGTTATGAAAATACATACATATTATCATGCTAGGTTCCTGTTGGTGGTCGTTGTTTCTTTTTTGAAAATGTAACTCGATATAATAGACTGTATGATTATTATTAATAAACTGTTTACATGAATCGAAATATACATAGAATAAGTGCGCATTCCGTCCGACGCTTAGCTGCTAATTGTGCGAGCTATGGGCTTCGGCAATACGTGGGGTGCGGAGAGTAGGTGTGCTCCGGCAGGCGAGTCAGGGGGTTGCTCTGTCCGCATAGATGTAGGCAAGACAATGGATTTCCACTGGTTAAGGTCTCGTTATACATGTTTTGTTTTATCTACTTTAATTAATTTCTTCATACATACATGTTTATAATAGGTGCTTTTTACGTGGTCATTCTTTAACATATCTGTGAATTAAACGTACTAAGGCCCGAAGCCACTAAAGTAATAGACCAAATCCGTTTCCACTCAGCTGAGATAAGAATGTTGAGATGGATTAGTGATCGTACAAAAGAAGAGAAATTAGTACATAAAGAGATCTTTGAAAGTTACATCCATGACTAAAAAATTGAGAAGAAGACTGAGGTGGTTTTGAGGAGGGATGAAAGGCATATTAGAAAAATAATGTTGAACTGAAAGATTGATGGGTAGACAATATAAACGTAGACCACAACAGACAACTCACAATTTGTAACAGGTGGAAAAATTCTATGATAAACCTCAAAGCAGGAAGAAGAACGGATGGACTGTACAAACAATCATACATAATCACATATACACTATATAGTTATATCCACATATATGTGTGTACATATATTATTTGTATGTATTATAATATTATGTATAACATAATTATATAATGTGTGGCACCAGTAATATGCGATACATTACCTGACAGTACAAAGAGGCTGTTGGCGCGGGCGGGAGCGGGGATAACAAGAATGAAAGGACTTACAGGATAAGGTCGCCGCACCAGACACGCTACGAACAATGTGAGCCTCGCAGCACTGGAACTTCTTCATCGATGATTCTTTCGTCCTGCGGTTCTTTCGACTTAGTGGACCAGCTGGGTACAGCGTGAACCTTCCCAGCATGCGGGTTGTTGAACGCTGGTTCCATAGCGGCACGAAACACAAACAAGGGAAACAATGAGGCGGTGACCAAATAGGTCGGCGTTAACAGAGGCAAAAATCCATATTATTATTTAAGAGACACCTAAACACATTTTTGATAATTAAATACAATTATAAAATCGAGCATTATTTAAGTAATAAATGCGGGTGATTATTTTAATGTATTCTTATTTAATTAATGCTTTGCTTGACTTTTAATATTATTATCTAATTTATTTGATTATTATTGTTGTATTTATATTTAAGTATATGATTATTATATATTTATACATGCTATAGGCTTATTTTCAAAACTTTTTACAGCTATAACGTAAATTTATTATTTCTTATGATATTTTCTCATACTTGAACGATAATTGATGAGGCTGGTTTAATACAAAGTGTAATTTTTCAGAGTAGCGCCTATTATTCATGACTTAGATAAGTAGAGGTTGTTATGTGTATATTTTCAACATTAATAATAAATGTCATATACAAGGCCCCCCGCCTCCGTGCTTGCCTTAGCCAGCCGGCACGGAGTGGAGATCGCTAGAGCTAAGACTCAAGCTCCAGGGGTGGAAGTGATAAATGGCCTAACGTCGGAAGTAGCTTCGGTGAACCTGCAGCCCACCTCTCTACACCCCTTAGCCACTCACACCCATGTTGCCCCTGCCTTTTATGGCATTTTCAGGGGCCCATGCAGGGAGTGGCGAGTCACCGTCTGCCCATTTTTCCATGTTCCCCGAACATTGTGACGGGCAGACGCCATAGTCCCCATATTCCCAGATCGCCAGTACCACTAACAGTTCACCCCAATAGCCCGGTACTTTTTGTCCTCATTTCTCACAATAGTCCTACACTGGCCGGGGCTTGTCCTTGGGTACATTATTATATGGTGTTGACAGGGATAATCGCCGGTCAGTGTCACGCCACATATTTACATTAATTTGTTAAGGGGCCTCTACGTGTTGGCCTCCCCATGGCCCCACGCAAGCCCTCCAAAAGTCCGGGCCATTTTTATGGCTCGTGGTCTTGAAAGACATACATATAAATGTCATATCATTTGCAGAACAATTTATCCACATAAGTATTGAAACAGGTATTTATTAATGTGCCTAGTTTGTTTATTTAGTAAGCTAACTCTCTACATTTGAATCTATGTATTAATTCGTGAAGCAAAAACTTTATACCCTTTTTACGAAAATTGCGCGGACGGAGTTTATGAAATTTCGCACATTTATAGTGCAGAATGGTAATGTTTTTCTTGGTTATTTTAAAACAATTCGCATACAATAGTAGGCTTACAGCTTAAACATTGCAATGTAAAGCCTACTTAGAGTTAAACACCACTTACGCAAATGTCTTTACCGTTATAATTAACTAAGTAAATACATAATAATGTTTTCAACATTAGTAAAGGGCTGAAGGTTAAACAAATAACTAGAAATTTAACAAGAAAACAATGAGCCTATTTAAATGCAAAAGGCACCTACTATTATACATTTAAACAGCATAAGAATATGGGAGGTTACTAAAATTTGTCTGTCTAACCAGTGGCCATCCGTGTGATACACGGATGGCCACACGTTAAAAGGGAGGAGGGGGGGGGGAGCCTACGAAGTGTGACATTGTGCGATGAGGGGTGGGAGTGGTCCTTTTCGTGACGTCATATTCCAAAATCTAATAATATATTTAAGCTAGTCCTGCTCGGAAAAAATAAAAATCTTGATCCCGATCCCAGCGCCACCTACCGGTTCTAATTGTAGATTTAAACCATCCGGCAACTCACTCAAACACACAAAAACAACATCACGAAAATCGCTCCAGGTGATTTGGTGGATTCTAGAACCCTATCTCAGCGCCACCTACCGATTCCAATGGGATAAAAAGTATGCTATGTCCGTCTCCTGGTTCTAAGCTACCTCCCCACCAATTTTCAGCCAAATCGCTACAACTGTTCTTGAGTTATAAATAGTGTAACTAACACGGCTCTCTTTTAAATATATATAGATAATAAAATTAGTAGCCAGAGAAACTCTTATTATTACCTAACACTTTCTTACAAATTTTGATTAAGGTGCGTGTTTTCGGTCTATTATTAGGTGAAATTTCCTCAATCAAGTAAATTAGATTGGCGATCAACTTTCAAACAAAGACAGGATCGAATTTGAAGGGCGCTAACTAACTTTTCTCTTTCGATTTTAGGTAAAAAAGTTCCTCCTTTCAGAGCTTATCAGGATTCAACGGTATTTATGATCTCAAATGGGTTTGGGTACAACCATTAGAGGTAAGCCTTACAGCTTTATCTTCAACCATTCTTTATAATATGTTTTTCATTTTTATATTTGAAGAGAATGTTGTTCTCTTTGAGGTGTATTTTTAGAACAAATTATGTACAAGTTTATTTATTTGATATAAGTTAATAACTTAGTAATTTTCAAAATATAGTAATTCTTATGTTTTACTTTGCACCGACTTCAAGATGCTTTAAAATCAAGTTATTTTATACATTTTAGTTTTTGAAGTCGGTTTTTTTAAACGAAGTTTTTATTTTTTATTTGTTACTTTTTAGTGTCTAGCTATGTATGGGGGGGACCTAGGAATGGTGCTGCGTTTCTTAAAAAATATAGGTCCCAAGAAACGGGAATAAAAAAATGTTCGTAAAATAAAAACTACTAAGCCAAACTATATCAAATTTTTAGGAGACCACATGTCAGCTATTCCGCGTCGAACAAAAAAAGAATCACGTAAATCGAATTATATATCTCAGTGTAATCGGTATACGTGTGGAACAAAAAGGATTTTATTTTCATAAAAAATGTTCATAAAATGAAAACTACAGGGCCAAACTATGTAAAATTTTTAGGGGACCAATTGGAAGCTATTCCGCGTTGAACAAAAAAGAATCGCATAAATCGGATCATAAATCACGGAGTAATCGGTGAACCTATATAAAAAAAAGATCCCGACGAATTGAGAACCTCCTCCTTTTTCGAAGTTGGTTAAAAAGTGGACTTTTTCTTTGATATATTTATGTCTGACACAGATCTGTCTGCCAGTTTGTCCGAATGAAATTTGTATTTTGAATGAATATTTTGTGAACTTTACAAGAGGTTTTTTTAACCGGCAGATATGTGTGTTACACCGTATATACGCAAGTAAGCATGTTACAGTTGTGTTACGAATAACATTGTGGCGACCGAGGGTGGAACTGCCCAGCAGCGTAAATCAGTTTTAGAACTTTTAGAAAGAACTAGAAATTTCTGGAAGGAAAAGACAAGGACGGATATATTTCGAAAAGGATAGAAGATAAACGAAAGAAAGAGATAGATAGATGTTAGAAAGAGATAGACGACGAAAGAACGAAAGAGATAGATGTATAGACAAAAGTTCCCGAACAGAAGGTTCGGCAAAGAAAAGACAGAGATAGATGGATAGGTTCTAGAAAATTCTTCCGGGTATATAAACAGCGTAAGGCGCGCCTACCGAGCAGTTTAGAGTGGAGAGTTGAGTTTAGTCCAAGACGGTGAATCAACAAGTGCGATACTAAAGAGTTGTAGAGAAGATTAATAGAGGACAGAGAAGTGGTGAATTTAGTGACAAGTTTGGTGGACAGATACGTGAAGGAAGTGTGTAGCGTAGTTCGAGACAGGAACCAGAGGCGAGCTACACGCGATAATATCGGAGGTGGTCTACGCAATATCGGCGACGGTATTGAGGGCGTGACAACTTATCGTCGGGACTGTGCATCGTTGGTCGTGTGTTTAAGGACAGCAACCTTACAGGGAGGTACTGCGCGCAGTTTTGTAAGTCAATAAAAGCTCTTAGTTAAAAACTGGTGTTTTCTTCCAATCCATAAGAGCGTACCCCCACTCGCACGTAACAATATACAACGGATTACTCTGGGGTAAATCCAAGACGACACCACGACTTGGGTTCGTTATGAAATTTACCATACCTGGAATTGAACCCGGAGTTGTTTTAAATTAAGCAAACATAATTAATCAACCATATAATAACAGTTTAAATAAGTTAATTTTTATATTGAAAGCCGTTAAGCCATTGCTAAGCTTATTCGAAATAAATGTTTAAAAACATCGAGAATGAATATTTCTAAAAACTTTTATTTATTACTGAAATACATAGTAGTTTGCAAATCACAAACAGACACGTCCTTTTTTCTATAGAAGGTTAAACAATTTATTAATATTGTAATTTAAAAATATCAATTAGTGTTCTTTGCCCTGGTCTAATGAAAATGACATTCCCAATCCCATTTTGTGTAATTAAGAAACTCTGTTACAATTAGTGTTATTTTCACTGAATCATTATTTCTACTTTTGTTTTTACTGAAAGAGAAATAGAAAATTATTTTTAATGAAAACTCATTGAAACTAAAACATTTAGGAATACTTGAAAAAAAGTTGAAATCCTGAAAATGATAATGACACGGCTAGCAATAAGCAAGATGTGTAGAGTTTCGGAATTTTACAGTACACGTTGCATTTACTTAGAAACGGTGCGTAGATCGGATACAAAACAAAGAGTATTGAACGCCAGCTTCAAACAGAAAGGTAGGTGTTCTAACTTAGAAATAGTGAACCAACATGTCTGGCTTTTATAGGGGTGTCAGTCTAGCACCCATTATGTAAACACAGGGAGGGTTAGCTTTAATTGAAATTGTATCCTTTCTCCGTTCCTGCACGAATAAAATGATGCACCATAACTGAATAACTAAATATAACTGAATAGTAGGTAAAAATCAAACATTGTAAGAGAATACTAAATCCACAATCGAGTAAGAGGAAGACATAACGAGGCCAAAATTCAAGCGGTCTGTTCCCAAATGACTACTATTAACTGAAAAGCTATTTTGCGAAGTTTAAATGGCGTGCTGAGAAGTTCGTCGATTGTATTCCCGAAGAAAGCACTTGTGACTACCTGATCTTGTTAATGTTGCCAGCAATAGATTACAATTATCCAAATTAAAGTAAATTTTATACAATAGGATTGGGTTCGCCCGCGAGTTTGTCCACGTTGGATGGAATAAGCTAATTTATAAGTATCCTACGAACTTTATACCACTCCCGAGAAATATCTCGCGGGATTCCCGGGATATGAAATGTCACTGATTTTATGGCACAGAATTTGCTATTGATAAGTGAAAATTCATTTTTTTCAACCGAGCCAATTCAAACCGTACCCAAGAAAAGTCACGGCAGATTTCCGCGGTATAAAGTACCGCAGATTTTAAGTTCGGGAAGTTTCTATGCATCAGCGAAAACCGCATCGAAATGGGCTTAGCAGTTTTTACGTGAATCCCAAACCAACAGACAAACACAAATATAAAAGAAACAAAAGACTGCTTTTTATAATACCATAGATGTAAAAAAATCCTACACTATAGCTAGTCGAAGACATTTGCACCCTTGTAAATTGTGTTTTGATTGTATTTTCATTGCATTATCGTAGTACTGACAACTGCATTCCGAAAATATAAGAAACCCAGACTGGATATTTTATGGCGCTGATACAGAACTAGAATAAGTCACTTTTAAATACAATGTATGTGTTTGTCTGTCGATAATATATTTCTTATTTTATGTAATTAAATTATTGGGAGGTGAGAAGGAAGCGTTACGGCGGGAGGACTAGCAACTAATAGGCGCGGGAAGAATAAAAATGTCACTGTGAGTGCAGACTTTTTTTTGACATTAACTTTTTTTATATTTAGACAGTAACAGGTGCTTGGGCCTTTACATATTTAATTCGTCATTTTATTTTATTAAACACATGTATTTAGGATCGATAAAAGTTATTACTTTTTTATGTTTTACTTACGTTACGTGCGAGCGGGAGTACGCATTTAGGATTGGAATTAACCACCAGCTTTTTTAACTAAATGCTTTTATTGACTAACACAGCCGTACGTGATTCTTCTCCGCAGGGATGCCCCTACACGCACCACTCACAATACTGTCGCCTGTATAGCGTAGACCGCCTCCTGCTACTGCAGCGCTCCTTCACGACTAAACTCACTATTAATGTCTTCACTAAACTCGTCATTGATTTCTACTAAACTTTTCTTCCAACTTTCTCGTATCGTACTTGTCGCTTTGCTGTCTTGAACTGAACTCCCTGGTAGGCGGCTTACGCTCCTAATACACCCGAAAGAATCTTCTGTAATCCATAATTTCGATCTTATTTTCTTTATTCTTTTATTTAATATCTATCCCTTTCTAAAAAACTATCTATCTCTGTCTTTTCTACCTGAAACTTCTATTGTAGAAATTTTGTTCATTATCTATACCTTTCTAAATGTATGTGTATGTCCGTGTCTTTTTTTTTGTTTTTTTCTTCCAGAAACGTCTACATTTTTCTAAAACTTCTTAAGCCAACTACATCGTTCCACCATCACTCGCCACATTATTTATATATTCTATTATGTACTAATCCCATAATTTAATTCAGTAATTAACCACCAAGCCATTTGCGAAGTATTATGTAAAATATTTAAAGCTGACAACATAACTACTCGAATGAACTTTCCGTTTAATATTAGTTTGTCAATTATTTGATAATAAGAACGTATTGTTCTACCGAGGACTAATTAAACTTGGTTCGTGGATATAAACGGTTAAGGTTATACGTGTTACAATGGAAACAGGTTGAAGGTTATTCGGTACTATGAATGTTCAAGTTTAATATATCTTCAACAAATTCATTGATAAACCGTGTAGGTATTGTGTGTATTGGAGTAGGTGATGATCATGGGACGTCTAAAGTATTTTCAATATCTAGTAATTACGTATAATATATAATGGTGTGGGGAACATATTGAGACATATCGAAATATCAGTGATGAAAATTCGATATAAGTTCTATAGAAATGTACATAATTAGGTATGTATGTGTCAGTGAAATCAACTGAGGCACTTTTTACCATGAGATAAATAAATAGCTTATTAATTAGTGTTTAATCTATAATTTTGCCTTCTTGAAATAAATAGCTTATTAATTAATGTTTAATATATAATGAAAATTGTTTCTATTGTGAATTGTTGAAAGTAAGATCATAAATAGATACTTTGACGGCTGCTTTTTTATATGAATACTATTTAAGAATTTATTGTAATATGCGTTAAATACCCAAGTATACTAATACTGCTACTTCGATAACCTATTACTGAAGATTTAGATACAAATGACTAAGATATAGAACAGCATGAAAAATGTATGGATGTACGGACATGACGAATCTGTCAGGGTTTCTTTTTATACCAAAATAGTTACGCAACTCCAAAAAGTTAAGACTTTAGAGGAGTTTAACTAAGTTTGTAAATGTCCGCGAAAGCTATAGGACACCATCAATTTGGCCATGTGAGCTGATGCGAATCCAATGTCAAGCAGAGAAGGTTCCAGTGGCTCTAAAACCCGACTGACTGGAAGTTACCAGTGGGTACTTGCCCACTGAGTTGCAGCCGGAGTAGAAGTAAAACCTCGAGGTCCCAACCACCTCGGTACGATAAATAGGAATAAGACCCTGGAGAAGAGACAGATGAAAATCAAAGTGAGTTTGTTTGTGACGTTTTCACGCATTAACTACGCAACAGATCGTCACGAAATTTTCTATAATAATATATGTTGCCAGGGGTATAGAATAGGATATGGAGTACTGTTTATTCGGTAAAAAGTACTGACTAAGGCCCCTCGCCCACGGCGACTTTTTGTAGCGATACTGTCGCGCGTTTAGTAAAAGCATCCCTACTAATGCGTATTAGTCGCATTTGCAACGCGCTACAGTAGCGATACTAACGCGCTCTCGTTGCTCACGCCTCGGGTATTTACGTAAAAGCAGAACCAAAGACAACGTCACTAATGTTGTCTCAACGGAGTCCGTCTTGCAACTGTAGCAATCGCAGGTATTTTTGTGCCGGTACTGAATTGCGCTTTTTCGCGACAGAAGCACGACAGCATCGCGACTCCGTGAGCGAGGGCACACAGCTGGCGACCGCTTCGAGACTGTATCGATGCGCACACACGACGGCATCGATACTGCATCGCTACAAAAAGTCACCGTGAGCGAGAGGCCTAAGAGTGTCAGATGATTAGAAAAGATGCCGCTTCGAGTGCGATTATTTGGCGCCACCGTTTCAATTCACTTATATATATCGCCATGACAATGTCAGCGAAAATTTTAATGTGTTGCTCTCATGATTAGTTCCAACTGTGCTTTTCTAGATTGCGGTATTTATCATTAGGTATTGAAAATAATGAAACAGAATTCAACTTTTTCACGAATTTATCTGAGCAGGAACGGAGAAAGAATACAATTTCTTGAGGTAAGGCGTTCGATCGTAACAGGTGACAAAACAACTCATAGCCAGGTGGTAAAGTATTTGTAACGTAACAACCTTAACTTGCATTGCGACATTAGTTGTCAGATTTTAGTCTCCTTTTAGAGAACGGAAGCACATGAGTAAGTGGTTATAAAAATGCTACCACATTTTAATAACCACGTAGGCAATCTGCTGAGCAATATTTTTTTATTATTATAACATACTCACTTCATGACATGCATGCAATGATGTATCTTGGACGCATCATGTGATGAACCTAAGATTATATTTCTGAACTAGCCCATAGTGTGAAAGAGATGACGAATGAAAGAAGAGTGTAGACGACGAAAGGATGACGTAAGTGAACAACGCGAAGACGCTCTTGTACGTTTATTATAATTAAATTGCACGGTGTGAATATTCAAAATATTAAAATACGGGAATAAACGCACGCGCATCGCTGCAACTAGTAACACGTTTCACGTGTCTACCACTATTCCCATACATATTCACTTGAAATGCGATCGAAGACGTCAGCAAAGACTAGTAAAAATATAAATTTGCTCTAAACAAATTAAAACGACCTTGGCCTTGACTCAAATTCCTTCCGATAAAGTCCTTTTCGTTCTTACGACTTTGTGTAGTCGTAATACCGCACGCAACTTGTGACTCCGGAGACCTACAATTAGATAAAGTCTGGGAATAGAATAGAATTACATGTACGAATACGTGCGTCCAACTCGAAATTCTGCTGACACATTAAACTTTGTTGTATGCTATATAATTATATACTTACTGCATTTGTACAAACGACAGAGTTTATAAATGTTATCTATGTATTTTATAGCTTAACTCATTCATAAAATTTAATACACATATTTATAACTAGCTGATGCCCGCGACGCGGAGGTTTTTTTTAACTATCCCACGGAAACTATTAAATTTTTCGTGATCAAGAGTATCATATATGTTGACCAGGGATATAAGCTACCACCATACAAAATATCATATAAATCGGTCCACTCGTTTCGAAGATTATCCAGTACAAACAGACGAACAGAGAAACCAAAAATTTGAAAAAAAAAAAAAACTAAATTAGTTCTATTTCACTTCTTACATCCCCCTGACTCGGTTTTTAGCAATTTTTTTTTCATTGTACAGAAATATTGTGAATGTCACTTAAAAATAACTAAATTAAAATTGGGATGGTCTGGCAGAGATCACTTTTTAGCGATGACAAGACTGTACATATATTGAGGGCTTCATAACATATGGGCGTATACGCAAAAATGCCATTTTTTGTTGTTTACTGAATGCTTGTTACAATTTAGAAAGTCTTACCAGTATGCAAGTGTGCCTAAAAAGGGTATTCCAAATTTTAGGCTTATACAATCAACTTGTTTGGCTTTATTCACAATATTGTCGCTTATGTAAAACTGCACTTTCGTCTGTACGCCCATTTGTTATGAAGCCCTCGATATATAATATATTAACCATATCGGTATCCTGCATAATTATGCAGAATACCGCACTTTATGCATAACCAGATATAGTTACCTATACATACGGTCTTATTCATATTGAGTTAGAATAAGTTGGTAGGCTTCTTTAAGTTTCTAAACGAGACTTTCATACTTACTCTAATTCAATATGAATAAGACCGTTAGTCTATAAATCCATTTTTGTATTGGTGTACATTAAAGAGTGATCTATCAGTCTGCAACTTTATTTTTTATAGTCCTTTAGAGTAGCGCTCTATATTTCTAAACCTTGTAAGATATCGAAATGAAAAGAACTTGTTTTTTTAAAAACTTTTTTATTTTAAACGCTAAAATCAAGTTAAACTTTAAAATATACTGGCCAAAATTAAATGTAATTATAAAACCTCTATTTGTTAGTATATACGTCAATATTGTTTTATTAAAATTTTGAAGTGAATTTAGACTTATTTAATAACAACGGTAGTGGCGCGGGGTGTAATTTCGGCTAGGGTAAGCTGGTTAAAAAAAACATATCATATGATGCAAGGGCGACTACACCGCTGTAGTGGAAATTAAGGCTCCAATATTAGCATACAAACAAGCAAATAATCAGTGGAGCTAAGTAAAAACATCTGTACTTGCGATGTATTATCTAATTACGGTTTGCATTTTTAATTTTGCAATCCTATCGCATATTTGGAAACAAAAGCTGGTGCCCGATCGGGTTATGAGTTGCTACTATTTCATAAAATACGTGTTGAACACCGCCGGGTGTAAGTGATGGTAATACAGTAATAATATATGCACGAATAAATAACGTAAACACCGATAAATTCATGGCGATTTCGACCTTTTGACCGCTGGTTAATTTATAGGCACTAGTAATAATATGTTTGAACTAGTATTGAATAGCGCTTTCGAACTTTTGGTCGCTGCGCTAGTTTATTTAAGGTAGGCTGTGAGGAATTTAGTTGTATGAAGTCCACACCACTGGTATATTACAAAAACAATTACACTTTAAGGAAAGGTGTAATATCCTTACGACGAAAAATATCTCCCACGAAACTTTATGAGAAGACACGGTCCCATTCCTCCGTGTAACCTATGTACACAGTTTTAAGGCGTGTCTTGGGAGACCGTAGCGAGTAACGTAAACATTCAAACTAATTACAAGACGCTGGACGCAGCTCCAATGTAAATATTTTGATCCAAACCCGGCCTAAAGGCACCACGATATTCTGTACCTCATCTTAAAATAACGTACTAAGTGGTTCTGAAGAGTACATATTTTGTTTTTCATTACAAGAAAAATGGACGGTACATATATTTTTTTCACCTAAAAATCGCTTTCGAAAAACTAGAGGAACAGTAAAATAGTTTTTAAATAGAGAAGACTGAAGAGAGCATGCTTACAGCAGAATTTCTTGTGCTTAGTACACTTACCACTTGGAATATTGTATTTTTTACTACGGGCATCTGTACGTGTACACGCGCCGGTTCACGCGACAAACACATATATATATATATATATATATATATATATATATATATATATATATATATATATATATATATATATATATATATATATATATATATATATACCCAGTACACTGTTAGTGCAGTACACGTTGATGCGGGCGGGGTCGCGAAATATCAAACATATGGCGTAATATCAAAGTGTTCTCGTATGAAATGCACGCGCGGTTTAAGTAACGTCTATCGCGCCCATGCCCGCCACCGCGCCCGTGAGTCAACGTGAACGAACACTTAAAAACTTCACCAATCAACAACGGTCGTCACCATCTCTAACAACAAAATGGACTCATCAGCACAACCTGTAAGTTATATAAGTCAAACTATTCCTGGTCCTTCGAGCCGGATTTAGTAGACTGCAAGGGGGTTGCGGTCCAATTGTGAACCAACTCAGAAACCTTCTCCGGCTAATGCACAACAACTTTGCTAAACATCATCACATGATCAAATGTATAGTTTACGATGATACGAAGTACATACATACTAACATTCATTTTTATATATAAGAAGAAGAAACCGGCCATTGGTCATTTGTCTGCTTGTTTGTCAGGTTCACAACAAAAAATAAGGATAATAACCTAAGCAGTGGACTATGGTCATCTTCACGAGATTCTTCATAGTGTCAAAATATCTTCTGCAATTGTGGAAGTCATTTTACAAAATACTCACGTTCACGTTCCTCCTAGACACGTTTTGTTTTGAAATTGTTCTCTACGTAGACATTCCTCGATCCACAGCTGGGACGTGTTAGTTTATAGTTTTAATTTAAAACGACTTACAGGGCGATCACCGTCGGCTAAACGGATTAAAACTTAGACTAAAAGTATTAAAGTTTCGTTTATATGCTATTTAGTGGTATTAAATATTTTACAAACTTTTGGGATTGTAGGATGAAAATGTCAGTCTGTGAATGTGTTATTTATTATTATATATTTCCTTCTTTTGGAAGTCGATGAAAACTGTAAAGATAATTTTTTTTATAGTACGTCTTCTTTCAATATCTTGCCGAAATCAGAAGATACACATATCTATACATACAGATAAATAAAATTGAAGCGTCCGTTTGTAATGTCAAAATAACAGCTTTTTACTAAATTTAATATGAAAGTAAGTAGTACTGGTACATACAATAATTTTATCAAAAAATGTATTTTTTTAAATTTTGTCTCCCTGGATATTCCGGCTAATCTCTGAAACGACTGGAGCGATTTTGACAGGACTATCACTGGCAGATAGCTGATTTTATAAGCAGTAACTTAGACTACACTTAAAATTCCACGTGGACGAAGTCGCGGGCACAGCTAGTGTAACATAAGATAACTAGTGTAAAATAACCCTAGCCAACAGGGTTCGATGTAATTTCTTTTCTTTAGCTTAGTCTTTACTTTGAAGTCTACGACGAATTTTAATTTAAAACGACTTACCGCTCGATTGCTGTCGGCGGCGGCGCGGATTAAAACTTTCACGCTAGCCGTGCAAAGTACCTGTAAATCAAAGGAGAGCAAATAAAGAAGAGCAAATTTGAAGTTGGTCTTATATAGAGTTTCGGTAATCATATAGGTTTGTTCACTAATGAGCGGTTTCCATGTCTTACTATTCAATCAATTGTATTACCATCACGTTGGTAATTTAAAATATATGACATATTAACTATATATATTTATAGATATCATAAAAGTATGACTGTTGTAATTACTCGTATTAGTGGTCGCCCGTGCTCGAAATTCGACCATAACACAAACTTCCAAGGCTACACTGTTAATTTAACTTGAACACTAAACAAAACAGTATATATGCACGTGTGTGTCAAATACACGGTAGTGTGTGTAATGTTTTTTGTTGATTTGTAAATTTCATGTTTGTTGTAATTTGTAAAAAAAATATGTAGAGAGCAAATTTACATAAAGATTTAAAAGCGAATTACATATCTCGTTTCTTATTGCGACGCTATCAGGACGCAGACGGGGTACCTAATGGAATATAATGATATGTAGTTACCGGCGACTATGGATTTTGCAAGACCAGGGTTGAAGATAATGCGTTGCTAGTCTTCAGGATGTAGTAGGAGGTATAGAATAAAAGGCATATAGGATAGCTGATTGAATAGGGTAGGTGGCATTGGGAGGGAGCATGGGAAGCGAATTGTCGGAACTCTCTCTCATAGCACGAAATACGATTAGTATAAATTCAATCCGTCTTCTTATTTAGAGATCAAGATTAAAGCTCACCAGAGGCATCAGTGTAACAACAGCGTATACTAAAGTATTTTGGGCCACATAGCCCGAAAGAACCCAGACAATATGGAGAGACTGGAAAAGTTGAAGGTAAGAGACCTCGCGGTAGATCTTCAAATAAGTCGATTGACTATATTGCTGAACAGATCGATATTTCAATAAAATCAGTCAACCAACGTGCTCAGAAGCGATCTTGGTTGAAGAGAGCAATTGTTCACTGTCATCAAAGTTATGAACATCAGCAGTGAGGCGTGAGTGAAGGACTTAGAAGTAGCATAGTTATTTAATAATCTATTAATAATACGATAACAACTATCTCATCAATGATACACGTATCAGATTATAATATTGACTATATATAAACTTATTCATTGCTGCCTAGTCTGCCTGGATAATAACATTTTGAGGGAAATCTTAATCGAAATGGAATCTTCTATTTTCATTAAGATTTTACTGTTATAATATTTCGATATTATATAATTCTAAATGAATTTTTATGATGATTTAAGTGGAATTTGAATTATGTACTAGGTTATGACTGCGACTGTGTCCACGCTTGTCTTAAATTTTACGCGAAATAGGAAACCGTTCCTCGAAGTGGTAATTGTATCTCAGACATCTGGTGTAGTGTTTGTGAAATTATTCTTCGTTGTCTACACAGTTCCAGTGACGGTAAGCATTCATTATTTTTTCTACCTAGTTCGCTAGGATTGCAAGTCCACATCAGCTCAAACACAATCAGGGTCTGCTCCAGCTAAGTAGCCATTCATATCCGATCAATAGCAAATAACATACAGTTCGTTTATGATATTTGCTATATCAAGATTCGAACCAGGACTCTGTGCTGGAGCGAGGTAAGCAGGGAAATTTTTAGTTTACCTAAACAGGTCGTAAAAATGTCTTTCGGATTCAGTTTTGCTGAAACGACAAAAAAAATATTTCACAGTCCCCATAAAACGGAAATTATCTGAAAATAATGTGATTGAATTAAATTGCTTAGCTTAAAACATAGCAACTTGCAAGTATTGCAAAATTTCCACTTGGAATTGTTTGAAGACAACAGAAATGAAAAGTCTGCGCCACGTGTATTGCATTATTGAGGGACGAGCTTGAGTTTATTGTTTTACAAATTGTATATTTTTTACACGACTTTCCAATCGAATTGTTTGATGTCCTAAATTTAATAATAACTTTTTTATTACTTGTAATTTTTTCCCTATTGTTTCCTCGTTTATTTATTATTTTCACTGTTATTTTCTCATCTGCGGAGGCTTATCAAAAGCTTTTCCTTAATTACATTGTAATCTGGTTATTATTGTTACTAAAGCTGTTAGCCCCCAAATTAAATAATAATATGACAAGAAGGGAAGCCCGCCGCAGAGGGGCTTTGTGGCGAAGCCTTAGGTGGGTAGTGACATCTGAAATAGCATAACGTCGGCGGTAGCTTTGGTGAACCTGCAGCACACTTCTCCACACCTTTTAGCCACTTATACTCATGCTGCTCCTCGCCAATCTTGTACGGATTTTTTTTTGGGGCCAATACAGGGAGTAGCGTGTCATCGTCGGCCCGTTTTTACAATGTTTCCCAAACATTGCGACGGGCAGACGCCATAGCCCAGATTTACACTAGCAGTTCATCCCAATAGCCCAGTACCTCATGTGCTCATTTCTTACACTGACCGGGGCTTGTTCTTAGGTGCATTTTAATATAGTGGAGACAGGGGTAATCGTTGGTCAGTGTCACGCCACATTTCCATTAAATTTGTAAAGAGGCCTCTACGTGTTGGCCTTTTCACAGCCCGACGCAAGCCCTTCAAAAGTCCGGACGATACATACAATACATGTAATATATAAAAAAACTGTAGAGGGGTCGAGTTTGTACATTTACTTCAAAACAGAGAAAAAGTCAGAAGGCTGAGAATTTTATACGTGTGTATTAGAATAGAGTCCAAAGAATTGCGTTCATACACACGACAAAGCATCCCGCTGCGTTTCAGTATTTTCACACTTAAAACGCCACAGGGCATTCACAGTTACAGTGTACAAAAACATTATACAACCTACTTTTCAAACTAGTATTTTGTTACAATTCAATTAAGAAAGAGCTGTACTCTGTGGTTAACACAGCGGGTTCTGCCTCTACTATTATATTTACATAATGTACTTAGCGGAAAGAGCTACATACAAGGCCTGAGTGCGTGATAAGAGAACAAAGTGACACAGAAAAATGAATCCTCTTCCCATACCATCCCTTCATATGAAAAGTTATTGCTTTGTGATTGAAATATTTTCCTGGTTTTAAATTATTACTTTGTATTTTATTGGGTGGAGATATTAAATTTTCCTTTTGCTTCTAGTTTTTAAGTAATGACATATAAAGGTCACAAGCACCGCTTTCTTCGGGTGGAAGTAGCGTTGTCAACCGGTAAACCTCGCGGGTTAAACGAGTGAACATCACGTGATCCACGAATAGATCAGTATTCAGCGATTGGAACTAGCTCTATACGTGAATCACTCCGAGCAACAGATTGTAGCTACGTAACTGA
This sequence comes from Dendrolimus punctatus, assembly GCA_012273795.1. NCBI lineage: Eukaryota > Metazoa > Arthropoda > Insecta > Lepidoptera > Lasiocampidae > Dendrolimus > Dendrolimus punctatus. The sequence continues at coordinate 6,147,590 of CM022529.1, read as the reverse complement.
GTGGTTCACTCGCCGTCTATGGGTGGACAGCTTACGAGCGAGGCGATCTGGTGCTAGTTAGGAGACTGAAACAGACAAATGATATATTGGTAACACGCATTTTCAACGTAATTTACGGAATAAAATAGCTGCTATAGTATTAAAAAAAAACGACTTCAAACTCAAAACCAAAAAATACATTTTTGTACGCTTCCTTTCTACAACATATCGAAGTTGGTGCGAAGTAAAGCTAAAAATTACTATATTTTGCACATTTGTTGTTGTTTTGCTATTTAGTATGAAGTCAGTTTTGTCATCATTTGTCAAATCATTTTTACTTACATGAACCGCCTAATATTGATATAAGATAACCGGTATAAGTTAGAATAGTGATAAAACTATTGACAATTGAATAAAATAATGTACTACGACTTTGCAGAACACATAACTATTTACAAAAAGTGTCGCGATAGTATATATCTAACTATTATAGTTATGCCACAATAAGTATTCTTTTATTTAAAAAAATAATTAAAATGCCGCTGCTAGAAAAGGCTCTTTATTTGTATCTCGGTATTCATCCTTATCAAAATAAATAACTTCATATTCAAGACTGCATCAATACCTTTATATAACTTTTTGAATTAATAAATTCGAAAGACATCACGAGTTAAAAAATGTAAGAATTAGAACACGCGGCCGTGACGCTTTGTCGTGAGCAAAAAAATATAGCATAAAATCAATAACTAACTGAACAGAGCGTTGAATCGTATTATTATAATAAAAACATTGCACAAAATAGCACAATGACGATAAATCGAATAGCTACTAAAACGAAGTAAAGTACTTGATTTGAGTGAATTTCGCATCAAAGCTGAGTGTATTTTACGGTGTGCATTGCAGCAGGGTACCATCGCCAACCGAGAACCAAATTGAATAACGCTTGAGGAACTTGGAATCATCTTTATTGCAAATATCCCGCCGTCACACCGTAGTGTAATATCACATACGTTACGTTCTTTATAGCTCAGTGATACCGCTCATATGAAGTCTTGGAGCGTTTATAAGGTAGTGGTAGAAAGATTTTCCGCATATATCAAGTTTTAAGGATTATTAAGTTTTTTAATAATGTGTACCTGAGAGCTGAAACTAATTATAAAAGTACTTTTAGAATTTCTTTTACAATGCCTTGAACTCATAAGTTGTTATAAAATTAGCTTTAGTAGACTCCTTTTTTATTGCTGAAGTAAAGCAGATAGGCTGAGGATACATTCGATGGAAAGAATACTGTCGCATATGCACATTTGTAACACCCAAGTTTCTACCAATATGGTGCCAGCCTAGAAGAGAAACTGAAAACTGACCACTAACGCCAAATCAGAACTCGAGGTTGTTATAGCCGCATACTCCACATCAGGGGGTGACAGCCAAACCAACAGGCATTATGCCCTACCATATGGTTTTATTTTAGGTTATTTTGTCAGTTTTACAAGAAGATCTTCAGCTCCAGAAATTAGTAATTTTTCCTCCTGTAAAATGAATTCCCAATTGCACATATGGACATTATATTAAAATTCTTTTCTTACACCGTTCTTTAATAGGGCCTTGATTATGGTACTTTACCATAAAATAATTTTTAGTGGAAAAAAATTAGGTTAAGGTGAAATATTATCTCTGAAATGTAAAACTTCCAGCCTAGTACTAAAATATATCTGACTAGCGGTTCCGGCACATGTTGTGTATCCCTGAAAAATTAAAATGGGTATTGTTCACAAAAAAATACCCTCTGATTTTATATTTTTATTACGTAAAATAGGGTATTTTAAGATACTAATTTGCATATTTTTGTATTTTAAGCGTTAGTTGTTTTATAATTCGATTTTAAGATATTTCTCCGATGACGTCATAAGGGACAAGTTTACATTGATTTCTTTGCCTAGAAAACAAAAATAATAAACCTTACTAATCATAGTAATCTGTGCTACTACTATTTAAATGTCACTGTCATTACGTATCGTGATCATTTTAGTGTTTTTGTCGCTAGGGTTATAATCTTTCGTGTTCAACCATTATTATTTTCTATAGTTATCGTTAATTTTTTTTTAATAATCTTTAGGGAAAAATCCATGTTAGAGAACTTAAATCAAATAATGTACAGCCAGATTTTTTTTACACCTGAAGCAGGCAAACAGGCAGACGGCCCACCTGATTCGATTTAATAAGGTCAAATAAAGGTCAAACGCATTTCTTACAATATACAGGAAGATCGTACGTTTTTTGGAATTTTAACTAGACAGAAATGATTAGTGACACTATTCCTCGAAATGGTTTTTGAAATAGCTAGATTGAAAAAAGTGAACAATCCCAATTGTAGAACCAGATTCCAGCGCCACCTGTCTTTGGACCCCCTGAAACACTAATTTTTGTACACCTTGGGTTACATTATTGAAGTTTTAGTAGGGATCCCTAACTTTTCTAGTAATAAATATAGCATATATCAATGTGGGATATGTACCCACATGGTCATACGACCAGTCATGATATATGTCTCGGAATGTTGGTATGTTGGATGTGTGGTGTTACAAGAATGGATAAGGTGAGAAATGAGTAAATAACGAGATCTTTGAAAGTTGCACCCGTCACTAAAAAATTGAGGGGAAGAAGATTAAGTTCGTATGGGCATATAATAAGGAGGGATGAAAGTCACGTGACAAAATAATGTTATACTACAAGATAGACGAGTACAAATGTAAACGTAGACCAAAAAGGATGAATGGATTGTGTGAAGGATGATATGATGATATGTGGTGTTACAGAAGCTGTATGTCAGAATAGATGAGTATGGAAGGAAAATACATATTGTGCCGACTCCAAATAATTAGGATATGGTGAAAGAAAAGAGAGTGTAGCATTCTAATAGTGAAATAATTTTCGAAATCGGGCCGTAGTTTTTGAGTTTATTTGTTACAAACCAACAAATATACAAATCTTTTTCTTTATAATATTAGTATAGACGGTCTGGATGTAATGTTACTTCTGGCAAAGATAACATGTTAAATTGGGCAAACATCCAAAGTGCAGCATAGAGACTGTTCTTATAGCAAAATATCACGATTCTTGATTAAACATTTTGTTTACTGTTGTATCTTCTACAATACAACCAAATTAATCCATCCAATTTAAAATGTATTTTCGAACGCTAGAATAGGACCGGCGCTACTTCCCAATTTTGTCGATTACCATCAAGTGTTGATTTGCGCCCGACGCTCTGTGTTTGGTCCAAATTTACTCCCAAGATTGTGTTCCCAGAATAGCCATAGTAGAGGAGACGTGAAGATGGACATTCACCCATTTGATAACCAGATGAGACATATTTTTTATCAAACTATATTGATCTGTAAACACAGTTCAGGCTGTTTTTAATTAAATCAATTTTATAAATATCTTTTCATAACCTTCACTCTTTTGATAACGGAATTAATTTAGTTTTAACATATAGTTTTGAACACGGAGAATATGTTTCGATAGGCTTCCCTACTTATTTTTGTTCATAGCTATCTGGCAAGCAGGTATGAACAGGTAAGTCAATATAGGTAAGTACACCATTCCGTTAACTAAACTAAAATTGGCATCATAAGAAAGATATTTAATTGTAAAAATATCCGAATAGGCTTGCTTGCGAAAAACCGTTCATGGAATATTATAGCCACGCCTTGAAGACAAGAGTAGCTATCGATTGGCAAGCTTTTATAAGCGTGTTTTCAAACTAATATAATTTGATAAATAAATGTCTCATGGGTTAAGGTTGCCAAGAAATAACAAAGTTTATATGAAAATCCTTCTATTATGTAGTTATCTAGTTACTAAGAGCGTAATTAATTAACAGCAACTATATTATGCATATCCAAAGTCTTTAAAGAGGATTTTTTTATAAAATTTTTAGCCAATTATAATTTTTGTTCTTTAAGGCCAATGTGTTAGAATCTTTAAAATTGTATGGTGTGAAAACTCTGATCAAATACGTTGTTTAATTTTTATCCGTAATTATTAGATAGATAAACATAACTTTTTACAACAATTCTTTTACTGTTAAGGTTATACAGCTTTGTAACGCACTTCCTGTTATAATCAGACAAGCAAAATCGCTAGCGATATTTAAAACTATGATCAAAATTTCTACCAGTCGTTGGAATATGATATTTAAATTCAATTATAATCATTTATATATTTTGTAGACGTGTATCTGTATGGTATATATTAAGTATTGGTTTATATTAAGTATATATCTATGTAATTTATAAAATTTCTGCATATATCATTTATGTATTTATTATTAAAATGTAAGTACGTACGTACGTATACCACCATCATCTCAATTAATTCCTGGGGTTGTCTTGAAGAGATCGCTTTTAGCGATAAGACCGCCGTTTCTACATAACTTCAAATAATTTTGGTCTTTAAGTTCATTTTTGTATTGATGTATAATACAATTTTATTTGTCTATCTAGTACTAGTTTGCTCACCAGAACAACATTTACAAAAACTTATCATACTTTTTGGCACAGGAATAGGCGCCTTTATAATCCGATGTGATTTATTCCAGGTAACCTAACTATCTAACTGAAAGCGTACATTTTTATAATAAGATCTTAATTAACAAGACGAATTCAATATAAAAACAAAATAAAAATATTATGTCTTAAAATGTATATACCATTAAAGATGTTTCTGAACGTCTTGGCATCTCTTCAAAGCTATAAAAGCGAACTAAGAAAACCTTAGTGCAATTAATTAGTGGCTAATTAGGGCCAGTAAGCGTTTCCTTTAAAGCGGCTTTATGTACCAAGATAGTTGGGAAACGGTCTGTAGTGAGCTTTACCTATTTAGATAAGATAGCGTGCTATACTGACTTAGAAAAATAAAAATAGCTTTTGCGTATCTGCATTTTAAATTTATTCTAGAAAGTTTTAACATTTACTAAGCTATAAAGAATGCTACGAGATTATTAATTTATTATGCAAAATATTCACAGCTTTATAATATTTTTATAATAAAGATTATGATTTTTTTCTATTTAAACTACATTCTACCGAAGAATATTTTGAAGTGAAAGTTCTAAAGAATCATTGTGATTTGAAACTTGATATTTACACAAATCTATAGATTTATGGATGACTATGACATGACGAGAGATCATGAGATAGAATGTATTTTATTTAATCACTAGCTGTCTCGACAGACGTCGTCATGCCCGTAAAAGCTTCAATCGATATACCCAGTGCAGTTTTAAAAACCTCACCGATCAACAACGGTCGTCACCATCACTAACAACCAACTGGACTCATCAGCACAACCTGTGAGTCCTATTTCCCTAGCCAAACCATTTCTGGTGATTCAGTTGGCCGCAAGGGGGTTCCGTTCAAATTGTGAACCAACTCAGAAACCTTCTCTGGCTCATGCAGAACAACTTTGCAAAAGATCATCACATGATCAAATTTGTATAGTTTACGATTCTATAAGGGACATACAGACAAACTTTCATTTTTATATATAACAAGAAGATTAAAACAGTATGCTCATACAGATAGAGTTGGAAATGTTTTGAAGATTTTTTTGTTAATAATTCAAATTTCTTGTTTTGAATCTTAAATATGTTATAACCATATAATATATGAGATATGACGTAACGAAATTTAGAATCCCTACCAACCCTTGTCACTCTTTGTTTCACTTTTACTGCGTGTGAACTGCACACACACAACTTTTTTGTAAGTTTTATATTATTTATAGTGTTACATATAAAAGAACATATAATATACAATTTACTTGAAAAATTACTAATACATAGGTCCCAAATAGCTGTCGCTTGGGAACAAGCTCAATACGCTGGCCATATTGCCGCGCTGGTAGCAACGCACAAGCGTTGCCAAAAATACAGGCCGTGAGACTTGTATCAACCGTTTTGATAGGTCTCCATAACATATAATAACTATAATGTGTCAAAAAATCAAATTTTGATTATTTATGTTAACTACTGGTCCGAAACTAGGCGAAGCCTATTTTGAAGACCAATGCCGATGTATAGACTCGTGGATGTTTTGGAAACGTTCCCAAGTAACGGTCATTTGATACATTTTTTATGTATTGGATATATAGTGTCTAGAAGTTCAAAACGTTGCCTTCGTATATCACTGTACTGATCCATAGTAAGCAATATTTAATCTTCTGGTCATTCAGGACTGAAAGACGTTTCCAAAGCGAAATAAATTAAATGTTTTGATAGTGATTTATGTATTAGTAGAAATGGAAATATTATGCAAGGCCAGCAGCATGGGATTGTCCCGGCTTAAGTCTCATTGTGCAGTTGAGCTTGTTTTAGCGTAGACAGTAAATCTTAAACGATTTCACGCTTGGGCCGAGTTTCCACTCGTATCATAATAAAGCGGTACATTTGCATATTGCAAACAGTATCTTGGTTTTATCCAATTTGAAATTCTGAATTTTTGATCCCCTTTATTTTGGGGTTGAGAGATTGTTATTTTATTAAGTCTATTTTGAGATGTGTTTTGATTTATTAAATTGATATTGTACAATATTAGCTTCAAATATCAACTTTGACTACTAATGCGTATATGTTAGACGGATTCACTAAATTGAATTAATTTGCTTGAAAAATAGCGAACATTTTTATACCACGACTGTACTATCAGAGTCCGTATTCCCCAAAAATTATACCTCGAGTTCTGTGAAAATATTCTAACATACCGACAAAGTGAATGCACAGGTGGTTTATTAGCTTTGCTGAATTTGGACTTCTTTTATTTACTTTGTATTTAAAATTTGCAATTAGATAATAGCCGATTATTATTGTATTCGTTTATGGCCGTTCGAAGGAATAATTAAGCAGGTGTGCAGATTACGTTTTCTCAAAACTCGGTGAACGCGGTCGATTATTGTATTGTACAGTTTGCTATAAAACAATGCCCGAACGGAGGGGTGGGGGCAGTCAACCGAGGATTACGATACGAGCAAGCAAGCGTGTTTGTATAGTTCTAATAATTTCTATAGTAATTCCAACGGCATTTTAATTTGAGTCCCACGCTCGTAACAATATTTTGTTTTTTGTCCAGGTGGAAATATTTATGCCCAGCCAGCCACACCAGAATTCCACCAAACTGTCTCTCAGCAGGCAGTCTTCTCCATTTGCTGCAGATATCTACAGCGCCCATGGCAAGAAGGACGAATATTTGTTAGGTCTAATATACATAGGTCCACAAAAATTACCTAAAATATGCATACGACCATTCAGATTTTGATTCGACATCATTGAAATCCTGCGTACCGTAGGGTATGTTGATAAAATATGCAAATTGGACACAGTTGCCGGAAAGCACAGCCTCATAAAGAGCGGATGCATCAGGCAAACGTCTACCTACATAGAATTACATGTGATCCGAAACATCTGTGTCATTTCCTCAATATCCAACCAGTGCGGCCTATGGGCGTTTGATAAGGACGCAACTAAGTGTACAGGAGGTAGCGGGAAAAAAACCCGATAAGTATTTTTCAAATGTTAGATTTAAAAACTTAAATCCATATTTTTTATTGTAAATAAATCATTAATAAATAAATACAGCAACTTTTTTTTAAATTTTTGTACCCCTATTACAGTGTACTGATTCATTATAATAAAATTTGATACAGATGTATTAAATAACACGAAGGAATATAAACATTATTTTTTACGCTAGTAATAGTAGTATAGTTTTTTGAATATATATTTTAAGTTGTGGAATTCAGTGAAAAGCTGGTTAAATAAACCAAATACATGTATTTTCCAACCGCGTAATCATCAAATTACTTATTATAAAATTTATTACTCCGCGTTCATTCTGTTTGTTCGTTCAACTGGTGCCTTAAATATCTAGTTATCAAATTTCATGCAAATAAATTTACCCCCAGAGCCACAGGAAACAAAAAAGCATACAAAAGTCTTAAGCCTTAAGGGACTGAGCTTCAAATTTATATAGGTAAAATTGAGTACAATTCATTGCGATTCTAAAACACCAGTTATAGAATATTCTTGTATTTCTTATGTATTACGAAATTAATAAACCAAATTTAGAAATGTATGCGTGGTACACAAATTACAAACTTGCATTGTCCGTGACATGCAACACCGTTGTAAAGAAAATCGCTGGTTTCTTTATCCAATAATTTAATCAGGTATTTTTTTTTATTGAATGCGTTCAGCATACAGGCAGATGGCCCACCTGATATACAGCGGTTTCCATCGCATATGGACCGATGGATTGGTTATACCATGTAAAGATGTTGCGATAGATATAAATAATTGTACTATATACTGACTTACTCAAAATCCCTAAAGAACATCCGCTTGACACTAGAAGACAGTTATTTAATAAAAAAAATTCACCATGGTTTTACAAAACGGAGAGCGGTCGCCATTTAGTTTGTTTGAAGCACACTCTGCGGACAGTTGTAAAGTATTACCGCGAAAAACATCCGTTGAAAAGCATAGTGTCGACCGAAGTGGTGGAGACATCGTCAAGTAATACCAATAAATTTTAGGAAGGGATTAAATACACATATATACAATTAGATTGATAAAAAAGGATAAGCAAGTAATCTATGGAGATTTTAAACTAGTATGAGGTCGACACGACTTGAAAAACATTTCCAATTTGTACTAAAGGTCAACTAAAATCATAATTTAGTGAGTAAAAAGTAAAAATTAAACATCAATAATACTTAGCGTGTTTATGTTCAATTCACTAATCGCTTCTCTTACGCCATAAGGTCACAGCCGTATGAATGTTATGTATGTTATGTAATAGGTCGCAAACTACTGGGAAGGCGTAATAATACTACTGCTGCTACGCCCAGCCGATACAAGCTAGCGGAAATTAACAGCGCTTAGTTTGAACCTAGCTGAATAGAGAGCGGCTAGGTTATAAGTCAATAAATCGATAATGTTTATAGTATGTTGCGCGGATACTTTATCGATTAGTAATTCCGAGATATTAAAACTATTCTGAGAATCGCAATAGTGTCATATTTACAATCGACCCGACAATTGCCTCGAGTTCACTTCTTGACTGAAAAATCGAGGTGTTGAAATGTTTTTTGAGTCATCATTATATATGTCTGTTGATTGAAACACAATCGTCGGACTTCAATTCATTGACTGCAAGTAAAAACAATCCAGAGTCATCAAGGTTTAAGACAATCGAAATAATCAACTGGAAAATCTTGTGATTGCGCATCGCTAAGGTAGCTGATAGTAGTACTAAAACATTGTTGGTAGCTTGCCGTCGTAGTGAGTGGTATTGTTAACGGTATAGCGGCCTCCTTAGAAGTCATAGGGTCTGTACCAACACGATTTCTAATCACTTCTGCAATTACATGCATGCGCACAACAGTATATCAATTTGAAAAATCTGTCTGCTTTCATTTGTAGGGCTTGACTGATAAATTTATCTTAGAAATAACGTAGAATATTTTCTAAAATTTATTATTTAGAACTCGGTGCGAAGTTGATGAAGAATTATCTATTTTCTTCTAGATTATATTTATATTATATCGTTTTGTGTCTTAAAAAAATGGAGCATTGAAGGTAATGGAAGTGGACCCTAATTCTAAACCTGAACATTGATTTTCAGCCGTTCACGATAATAGTAGTTTGAAAAACTTTTAGAAATTTTTAAAATATATTAATTATAGTCTGTTCTCATAACAATAAAATTTATTCTATTACATTTTTGAAATCTATTAAATACTACAAAATTATATTTAAAAAAAATATTTTATAATTCAATAACCAGCTAGTAAGGTTTTTTAGACTACACAAAAAGACGAATTAAAAGATATGCACTAAAAAGACCGAAACAAGATTGAGAATAGAAAAAATATATAATCAAAATAAACTATAAACAAAGTGAACTTTACTTCGGTTCAACAGACTATATAATGAGCTGAAATCTAAATTAAATAAGTTAAGTATTAGACGGCACTGACTTTTCCAGTCAGTGCCGGTAGACCAAGACGTACTCACCATGATCAAATTGAAGATATTTTGAAGAAAGGTCAGAAAGGTCTTATCCGTGCAGGAACGGAGAAAGAATACAATTTCCTGCGGCCCGGCGGCCTGTCGTAAGAGGCGACAAAACAACCCACAGCCAGGTGGTAGGGCATTTGCCCGACTGGATGGCTACCACCCCTGGTCTAGAGTATGTCGCCATAACAACCTTGTGTTGTGTTCCGGCATTAGTGACCAGGTTCCAGGCTCCCTAAAGAGAGCAGCAGCGCATTCGTAGCACCTTTGGTGTTGCAAATGTCCATAGGCGATGGTAACCGCTGTCCATCAAGTGGGCCGTCTGCCTGTCTGCTGATCTCCTGCAATAAAAAAAAAAAGATAAAAAGTAATTTAAATAAGCGTGTATGTATGAGAAGATTAATGAAAGTTGATGAAGCGAAAAGTGTTTGTCAAGATCGTAACAAGTGGAGATCCATTGTCTCTGCCTACCCCAATGGGAAACAGGCGTGACAATATGTATGTATGTATGTAAGTATTAGACGAAACTCATTAATTTTATTATTTTAGGAATAGTCTGTTAAACCGAACTAGTGTTTACTTGATTTATAGTTTAATTTTAATATGTTTCTATTCTCATTCTTGTTTCGGTCTTTTTAGAGCATTACTTTTAAATAGTGTTTTTTGCATTCCGGTTTTTGTTTTTTTTAAATATTTTTTTAACATAATTTTCTAGTATTTTATTGTTAATGTCTTAGTCCAACACAAACATGATCCATTTTTACGCTATCATAAACTTTTAAATTAATATTATTTCGATTAAATTTAATCATAAAACTTATACATATTTTCGTAATCCCATTTTAATTTCCCTTATGTTTATACCCTGTTCAATAGTTTTACTATTTCGGCCCAAAAATTCGCCATTTTGTTATTTTTTACATATACTGACATAAGGACACTTGGCTTTTAAGACGACATCTTAACTGCCGAAATCCATCAAGCCGTTTGGAAGATACGAGGTAATAAAGAAATTTATAATACAAGATACGCGTGAAAAACATAACCCTTCGTTGGCGGTCGGGTAAAAACACACGCATCAAGTTTCAAACGCAAAAATATTATATAAATAAATGTAAATTTTTAACTCGATAGAACATCGAAACTGAAATACACTATATAGGAGTTCACTGCCAACGGGGAGCGTGCCCAGAAGGCTCTTTGCATTACCGCGCTGTGTAGCAATACTTATGGTCTAAGATCGGACCCTACATCGACCTTCACCGAGCTGATAATAGAATAGAACTTGTTTTATAATAAATTTAGTATATTAGATATGGGTTGCCTAAAAAAATCCGGGACAGAATATTTTAAATTATTAAAAAAAAAATGATTTTTCATTCAATGTCGCAATATCAAGATAATAAAAAAAAATTATACTGGACTTAAAGTATTAAACATATTATAGAATGTGCAGACACAGGGTTGTCTATAATTTACCTAAACAGACTATGGGTTGCCAGGTATAAACAGGTATGTCGATGCCAGTTACCTGTTTATACCTGGCAACCCATAGTCTGTCCATTGAATGAAAAATCATTTTTTTTAATAATTAAAAATCTTCTGTCCCGGATTTTTTTAGGCAACCCATTTTTAATATATTTTCTAATATACTAAATTTATTATAAAATAAGTCTTATTCTATTATCAGCTCGGTGAAGGTAAATGTAGGGTCGGATCTCCTACTATTATTTCTTGTGCGAAATATGAGCCAGCCTTCTAATCACGGGTAGCGTCAAAGAGTTTCTTATCTGTTCTCAAAGAAGCTCTTTCCCGACAGACCCCACGAGCATAATGTTTCAACCCCAAATGGCACAAATATGTAACCTTGTCCCAAGGCCCCATATTTGCGCCGTTTGGCGTCTTTAGCTGAAGCGGCGGCGTTGCTAGCCCTTGACTCGGTCACTGGAAGATGTGACGGGGCTAGTGTGTTAGTACAGATCGCATCACACACTAGCGGACGCCCCATTTTCCAAGGGACGAGTGACATCCCGCCGGGTCTCTTGCCATTGTCACGTACCAGGCCATTCGGTTTTAGAATCCTCGAAATTAATTCTTTTGATGACATGAGAAGACGTAAGGCAAAGTCTTATCGAGGCATTATGGTATATTCAGGTCTCTTTTAAAATTGTTAAATGATAGTACAAAATTAAGTTGTTAAACTTAATATGAACTGTCAAAGCCTATTATTTCTGAATATAGGACGCGTTCCTTTAGTATCTGAAATTGCCCAAAATGCTCCGTCTGCCATTCCACAAGGCGACCGCGGTCGTTATGGTCGTGGTAAAAATAATACTAATGACATCATCGTTTTCGATCACACGGCGCTCATAAAGACCCATGTCAAGAGTTGGGTCGAAGTGGGCGTTGACCATCGAGCATTAATTCTCTCTACCTCTTGACATTGAAAAAGGCGCGATTTACAAATCAACCAATGACGTTTGTGTTTATACATAGGCTAGAGGCTATTTGACCGATGGGTCTCTCATCTTGGTCATCTCTTATGGGTCCTTGTGAGCCTTATGATCGAAAATGATAATGTCATTATTGACATTTCCGACGACCACAACGACCGCGCTCGCTTTGTGGAACGGTTAACGGAGCTTTTTGGGCGTTGTGAGCTACTAATAACGCCCTGTTAATCTAATGTAGTGGTTGAACGTCAATCATAATATGGAAAGTAGTAAAATAAAAAATAGTAAACGCAGTTATTATCAAGTCGTTAACGGCATCAGGTACAGTTAATATTCATTATCGCGAACCAATTACAACCCTCAGATACACGTTAACACTTGACCGAGTTCTGTACTGAAACACGTTTCAGTTTGCCAGGAACTTAATTATTACGGAGTCTATTCGATTTTACAAGCTTTAATTTAACTAGCAATGGATGTACCTATGCATGTGAGTTCGGGTGGAATGAAAGTGGAGTGAAAGTTGAATATGACCAACTTCCCGGTTCTCGACTAAGCTGAAATTTTCCACGCATATGTATATCGCGTGACAATGCAATAATATGGTACTATGGAGCTGATCTAATGATGGAGTCGAAAGGTGGCTATATATAGTAAACAAATTAAGTTAAAAAATCGCTCCGATTTTGAAACATTCTTCATTGGTGCTCCGCTCCTATTGGTCTTAGCGTGATGGTATATAGTTTATAGCCTTCCTCGATAATGGGCTATCTAACACTGAAAGAATTTTTCAAATCAGAGCAGCAGTTCCTGAGATTAGCGCGTTCAAGCAAACAAACAAACTGTTCAGAATAATATATTAGTATAAGATAAATCTTAAAATTCCCTGTTAATAGATTGCATCCTTTAATTTTCATGTCCTTGTCCACCACATGGAAAGTGCTTACTTGTCGCCCATGGACATTTGAAACACCAGAGGTTTCTATTTTTAATAATAATATTATCTATACTTCTATACTAATATTATAAACAGGTAAAATTTGTGAGTTTGGATGTTCTGGGTAATCTCCGGTACTACTGAACCGATTTTGAAAATTCTTTCGCCAGTCGAAAACTACAGCATTCCCAAGTGATATAGGCTACATTTGATTGTTGATAATAGTATATTTTATTTTTTTATTGACCCCCCCGCTGAAGTGGGCACGGCAACGCCTCTCAAATATGTAACAGCAATAACGTTCCACGTAAGAATTGCGTACATCGTCGTACGAGGCACTGCAAGTGCTTTCGTAAGTAATTAATCAAAGGTTATAAATCTTAATTAAACCTTGATATGTGTACGTGTGTGAATGTGCATGTTTACATTTAATGATACCCAGCGAATAATAAAAAACATATGAATGAATATATCTTATCTTTGAATTACTGCATTTTGTTCTCGAGCTTTCCAATGTAATGTGTATCTACATATATAATATCCTGAAGTAAGTTTTACATTTTTCGAGAAGAAAAGAAACCAAATTTTCCTTCAATTTCTGAATTAGTTATAAACAAAAACTCATGAAAATTGATTGATATCGAGGGGCTTAAGAACTATACGAGTTACAACTTAATTCATTGTCAATTTCGTAAATTTAAATTTTGACAGAGTACAGCAGACAGGTCGACAGCATACCTGGAAAGTGCTTACTGTCGCCTATGGATATTTGCAATAGCAAAGATGCTACTAAAGTGCTGTCGGCCTCAAAGAGGAGGTTTTGAATCCAGCCACTAATGACGGAATTCAATTTAAAGTCGTCACAGCGGTATACTCTAAACCAGGGGTCATAGCCATACAAACTGGCAAATGCCCAACTGCGGGTTGTTTCAAAATGTTATTCATGTCTCGATTATTCAACCCTCTTGTACATGGCAACATAAGACACGTGGAATACAGGTATTGCTGTTAATTTCCAATTTATTAATATGCACTGCTGCGTTTTCAGAGGCAATCGGAGTGGCAGTTAAATAAATGACTTATTTATGGTTTCATTATTACTTCGCTACGGAAAATTTATTTCTTCAATTCAACTGTGGTGAGTACATATTCGTAGTTATCAAACTGTCATTTGCTTTGTCATTTGATTTTGATTTCATATTGTCACAACCTCGACGCCGACAAAAATAAATTCCACCTGTATAACGGCATTTGAACTAATTGTAATTCTTTTATGATCGTCTTCTTTTGTTTACTTATTTATTGGCACACGTTTATAGAGAACTGCCTATTGTTTTATTGTCTCGTTTATGTAATTTTATAGTAAACACGAAAAAATATGTAAAGTGGCGCAAAATCGAAAGAAGCTTTTAAAATAAAATAGAAAATAATTAAAAAGTTGAAAAGAGGAAAAGTTTTTATGTAACAGTTTTATGGCCAGACTAGATATATTAAAAAAATGAATTTATTTGAAAATAAATAAATACAATATAATAATAATTAATAAACACAAATGTATCTATAATATGATAAATGTATCTATATATATATATATATATAATTTATGTATTTATTATTAAAATGTAAGTAGTTTGTACTATATGTTACGTATACCACCATCGCCATTATCATATAATTTCATTTCTGGGGTTGTCTGGAAGAGATCGCTTTTTAGCGATAAGACCGCCCTTTGTACATAACTAGATATAATTTTAGTCTTAAGTTCATGTTTGTATTGGTGTACAATAAAGAGTTATCTATCTATCTATCTATGTATCTGAAATAAAATTAAATGTTTCGGGATATTTATATTTTCGCTAGGGACCTTTTGAATCACTAAATAACTTTTATCGTAATGTTCTCATTCGTTCTCTTAACAAACAAATGGACTCCACAATAACAAGTTGCAAATGCCAGTTCAATGTAGTTTAATGTCGAGATAAGCTGATTTCGAATAACCCGCGATTCTTTCACAAACGATTTAAAGTGCCGTTTCTTCTTTCAAGTTTTATTTCTTACCTGTGTCTGCGGGAACGTTGTTAAGGTATAAGCGATTGGAAAATATTCAGTCTTGCCTAGTATAAAGTGGGTAGAACATCGCTCCATGAATTTTGCTGTCTACCCTCTTTCTGTGTGAGGTGGCGGCCAATGGACAGGAGGGTAGAAGCAGCCATTTTTGGACTCACTGTCAACGTTTTGGCAAAGATAGATCTCACCGTGCGTGTGTTATTTAAACACTAGCTTCTGCCCGCGACTTCGTTCGCGTTAAATAGTAAAAAAAAACCCCGCGATTTTGAAACATTCTTCATTGGTGCTCTGCTCCTATTGGTCTTAGCGTGATGGTTCAAATCAAACCAGTATAGTTCCTGAGATTAGCGCGTTCAAGCCAACAAACAACTTTTTAACTATCCCACGGGAACTCTTTAATTTTTCAGGATTAAAAGTATCCTATATGTTGACCAGGGATATAAGCTAGTTTTTAGCATTTTTTTTCATTGTACAGAAATTCGACCTCTACAATTTTATTATATTATGTATACATACATATATACATACATAACTTCACGCCAGGTCCCTTGCGGGGTAGGCACGAACAACAGAGCGCCATTTAGGCTTATTCTTACACACCTCACTAGCTTCTTTGACATTCATAGTTCTTGTCATGCACGCTCGTCTGTTCTAAGGCTCCTGACATCACCTTCTGCTAGTACACGATCAATTTGATCATGGAAGGTGTGTCGTGGCCTTCCGCGACTTCTGCATCCATCCACTTCTATATTATGTATAGATATCATAATATGCTGTTAACTAACTACTGGCCGTGCAAATAACTTATTGTGCAATACTGTTTAAAAGAAGTGATCATTTCAACGTGAAGTTGGTGTCGTGCAGTGTTCTTCTGTGTGCTGCGACCTGAACCAAGCCAGGAAAGAGTGGATCTCAAGGTTGGTGGAGTTTCTGCTTTTCTAGCGCAAGTTTCAGGTTTATATCTCTCCCAAAATAGTCCATAATTGTCTAACCATATTATACGTGGCTACAGAGCCGCAAAATTGTTATTGAATATTTTCTTAGAGTTTGGAGCATCTTGGCAATGACAGTACCTACCACAGATATCTGTGAGAGTGAAATGGAATTATGTATTAGATATTTTCGTCCTATCGTGTGCCCGGTTGTCTAAAGAGTGTTGTTGTTTATCTTCGAAGTCCAAATTCAATATCAACAAAATTATAATAGAAAAAGATGTCTTAGATAGAGCGAAGGAATAATTATCTAATATATAAAATTCTCGTGTCACAGTTTTCGTTCCCATACTCCTCCGAAACGGCTTAACCGATTTTGATGAAATTTTTTGTGCTTATCCGGTATCTATGAGAATCGGCCAACATCTATTTTTCATCCCCCTAAATGTTAGGGGTAGTCCACCCCTAAATTTTTATTTTTATTTTTACCGGGCAGGACGTCGTCTGCCGGGACAGCTAGTTGTATATGTATAATTATTGTATGTAGGAGTAATTAATTATTAATATTGATTTCGTAAATTAAAATAATTACTTGTCGCCCGTGGTCGAAATTCGACCATAATAATTAATGGCAAAGACTACTTCTATAATCACAGATTACGCCAAGGTTACACTGTTAATTATTTGACTTGAAAAATAAACAAATGAGTATATATGCGTGTGCATGTCAAATACATGGTAGTGTGTGTAATGTTTTTTTTGTATTGATTTAATGTGCATGTATGTGTATGCATAATTTCAAAATATTAGCATTCATCGCTTCTTGTCTATATAAACTAGAAGTGTGCGTAAATTTCATACTCCTCCGTCTCAAAGTTTGTGCTTCACGTATCATTAATATATAGATAAACTTTTATTTTTTGATTTTTAGTTACGCTTGAAGTCGGTTTATTTTTTTGAAGTGATTTTAGAATCGTTGTGATTTGAAATCGATGAAACGAAAAAGTGACACTAAAATGAGATAAACACATAAAGCTCAACCTTATTTAATTCGAAATAAAACACATTTTCCTTTATACGTTGGTATTAATTTTCAATTTGAATAAAACTTAAAAGATTTCAAATCGATTTTAGCTCTATATGTATACATTTAAGGCAGACATTTCTTTGTTTGTAGATCAAAGGAAATTATGTGTAGCAGTGTATTGAATTTGGAACTTTACAGTAGCGATTTAAAGTGTAATTTAGATGAATTTTTTGAATTATAATATTGTAATATTTGGGCTTCTTTTGTTTACTTTGTAATTAAAATTTCTGAAAAAAACAGCCCATTGTGTATTGTAACCTTATATAATAGACAATAGCTAGGTGTGATTCTAGGAAACTCAGTCCACGCGGGCGAGTAGACATATTGTATTTGTACAGTATAAAGCAATGCTCCAATGGAGGGAGGAAGCAGTCTAGCGTAGCCACAAGCGAATCAAGACGTTAGTGATGGACTTTGCGCGTGTGATTGAATCATGCATTACGTTTGGACTGATTGTGTACAGATAACTGTACACAATCAGTACAAATATAAATTGTACCTGTGTTATACGTGTTTGTATAGTTCTAATAAATTCTATAATAATTCCAACGGCATTTTAATTCGAGTCATGCAACTCGTAACAATATGTTGAGGGTAAAGAAATTATATTTACATACATACATAACTTCACGCCAGGTCCCTTGCGGGTAGGCACGAACAACAGAGCGCCATTTAGGCTTATTCTTACACACCTCACTTGCTTCTTTGACATTCATAGTTTTTGTCATGCACGCTCGTCTGTTCTTAAGGCTCCTGACATCACCTTCTGCTAGTACACGATCAATTTGATCATGGAAGGTGTGTTGCATTGTATATCTGTTTAGTCATTCTTTCATCATACATTCTTTCCACATGCCCGAACCACCGGAGCATTCCTTTCCTTACCTTCACCCCGACACTCTCTTTCTTACTTCGGTATTACGAACGCGGTCCGCGAGCGTCACTCCGCAGATTTTGCGCAGTGCTTGCATCTCGACCGCGTTTACTCTACTTTCGTGCTCTCTATTCCATACCCAACTCTCGCTTCCATACGTGAGCGTAGGTACCAGCACCGCGTTGTGTATGGCAAGCTGGGCCTTCTGGCTGAGGTTCTTAGCGCCTAGAAGTTTACCTAACGCTCCATTCACACTATTCCCCAAATTCACTCTTCTTTCTATATCAGCGATGTACCTTCCATCCCTGCTAAAAACACATCCGAGATATACAAACTCATCCACTTGTTCCAGCATAACATTATCGACCATTATCCTTGCATTCGTTCTGGTTGTTTCTCTTTCAAACACCATCACCTTTGTTTTCTTCGCATTCAAACGTAAGCCTCTCGCCTGACAGTCATCTTTTATATTAATAAAAGATAGACAAGAATTTTCTGGAGGATCTTCTCTGAAGTTTTTACTTCTACTGGTGTGTAAACTGCACACACACACACATTTTTGTCAATTTGATGACATTCACGTAATCAATTTCTACATATTTTAACATACAATGACCTTTCGTAATGTCATGTATACATATTATCCTTAATCGCCTTCAACTCTTAACTCGTCCATCAGTATGCGAAGTGTTGTGATCAAGAAGTTTAAAATCCCTTTGTGGAAACATCAATCTTGCTTTTACAACCCCTCTACCTCGCCTTGTATTTATCTTTTGGGACAGTGACAAGCTATTTGTTAGGCCCAGTGCAATTAAGGTCATGGGCTCCATTCGGCCACTTATTCAGGTTTCATCACTTAAAGTAAAAAAGTAATTAGGTATTCTATACTGATGTCGAACCTTAGTACTTGTTCGAGAAAAGGCTCGAAAAATGCTTGAACGTAACGCACGGTCTAAATGCAGAGCTATTCCAACCCTTCGCTTAAAATTCAGTGATCAAAGTAATTACTTTAATAACATCGGCCCACAAACAAAGTGGTCTGCATTTTCGACCAGACTCATCTTATGTATTTCGATGCGCTGAGTCAGATTCAGTTTAGTTCATAGACCCTCATAATTTTCAATTAATGCATTAACAACAAAGCGCAAAAATA